>CM028377.1:12943691-13042910 GCA_013146195.2 Codonopsis lanceolata
TAAACAACACAATCAACAAGAATTGAATGATCATATATAAGAATCAAATCATAAATTCGATACAAGTTACCTCGCCTCCTAGATTATGGATGATTTAGTTTATCATAGACAATGAACAGACATGAGATATCTGATACATGGTTTGATCTTCAATACTTGAAATTACACAATCTAATTATGATATACAATCTAAAAACTACCTAAAATCTACTAAAGAGAGCTTCCACTGCCTCTCTCTATATTGCTCTCTGAACGAACTTCAATATATACTTGGAGTTGTAATCCATCGAATCACCGTGAAAATCCAAGATATCGTGATTCACCACCTTGCGGTCTGTTGTGTCAAGGTACCTTGCTCCGCACCCCTCAAGGTGTCTCGGCCTGGGTTGCTTGGCTTTCTCGCTCGACGCCTTACCTTGCGGTCGCCGCAGAAACCGCGTACCTCAAGTCCCGTCTCCACCGCCTCGTTTCTTCTTCATTTTCCTTTTGGGCCCTTTCTTGAAATTTGCACTTAAAACCCTCGGAGTTTCGTGATATTTTCACTAATAACCCTGAAATTTACAAAACTCAACCGAAAACATATATTAGTAGCCAAAGCTCAAATAACATAATTTAAGTCATAGAAGATATAAAATCGACGTATATAATACATCGATCAAATACCCCCAAACTTAAACTATGCTCGTCCACGAGTAAACGTAACATATAAATACAAAAACATATAAATAACAAAAATGAAAAATCTTTTTGAGGGTGACACTATTTACACTCTAAAAACCCACAAAACTCAAGGAGACTCTTTCGAGTGACTCGACTACAGATAAATACAAAAATATAAATACAAAAGCAAATAAAATTAAACTAAAAATAAACATAAAATCTTTTGGCTTCCCTCAAGTTATAAGTGTGGTATGCAAAGCAATCTCGCTTCGATGCTCACCACATATATGCAGGCTTAGTCACATAAAACCAACTGATCTTTTCTAAAGCTTTTACTACTTCTTTAATTTCTCCGTGTGTGTGTGATCACCAGTCTTAAAGAATATCTTAACTAAAACAGTTTTATTAAGCTAAACACCACATTCATATGAAAATCAAAGTTTAATAGAAAATCATGCATTAAGAATTATGAGATCTACCATCCAAACCCTGGCCACATGCATGTAAAGGTCCCAAGGATTTAAAAGACTTATACATCCATCCCATGCACTTCTATGTATGACATACAATGCTCTCCTATCCCAATTACTTGTAATAGCTAAGATTATGCTAACACAGTGAGCTTTAGGCGAATAATAATGAACATGAAGTGTGTGTGATCAATTCCATATGACTCACTTGACAGCTTAAAAACGACATAAGCATTGGCAAGAAGATCATTAGGTCTTTATTTAGCTTGTAATGTAAGGCCAAGGTGTTGGGGGATTTGATGGGGTACGTTAAGGATTGGAATTCAAAGTGAGAGAGTAAGACTACCCTTTATCCTCATACTTCCAAGCAAAAGGAAGTTTTCCCTATTTAGGCTAGGACTCCGCAAAGACTACAAGTGGAGGAGTGTTTTTCACTTTTCACTTTTCTTCTTTCCCCCCAAACTTGTTTTGGGCAAGTATATACTTCTAAAAATATCATTCTTATCAACATGATTTTTCGACATATTTTCTCTTGAAAGTTATGCTTCCATTTGAATCTTTGTTACACTCTTCTTCTTCCGTTTCATTTTTCGTCGATACATAATTTTTCTTTTTTTTTTTATTCGACGACAGAGAGAAGAAGTCTTCCGAAAAATTAGCCTAACTGAAAAGAAGTGGTCCTCCAAAATCAATTTCCCCACCCACATCCTACTCTCTCAAAGGGTAGGCTAAAAGTGTATACGCTTTTAGGGTTAAGTTAATGTGGGTAATAGAAACGATGGCAAATGGGGGTTTAAATAGTGTGCTTAGCATACTCCATTCTTTTTCATTAGGCTCAACGGGGACACTAGGGATATTTTTAGTATAGGTCAGGGAATATTTAGGCTCTAACGATCCAAAGATGGCCTAAATCATTTCTTAATGCCAAATGCTCATGTGGTTTTTAAAACAAGTAAGACAACACAAAATATCATATCAACTATGGGAATTGGGGGTTGAATGTTTAGCATCACCGGATTTCACATAAGCATTCGCTAAGACGATGGTAGGGACAATTGAGACTAACATGCATACCGGTTCGAAAGTGTGCTTGAGATATATAAATGAGAAAAATCCAAGGGATCTAACTATCATGCAATTGACCCTAAGTCACAATTTAATGCAACAATTATGTCCGAATGGCTATGCATCATATTCTTGTGCATATCTTGTTGTAATGAAGTAGGTGTTATAAACTTTATAAAACTTATTATAATCAATCCATAATTATGACTGGTGTGGGTGCATGAAGAATTTGGAGAAAAGTAAAAGTTTCACAAAATTAAGTAAATTCCAGAGGGATCTACGGACTAACTATGCGGCTCATTGCATTAACTCCTCATCGATTATGACTAGCATTACCACACCTAAACTCGAGGATGAAAATTTTGAAATATATATATATAATTTTTTTTTATAAGAAAATTGGAGATGATGACGATGACTCTTTTGATGATGGGTCCCCACAAGAGGAACCCACGAGTATCCAATGTGAGTGTATTCGTCAAGGCAACAACTCCGAAAATAAGAAAAGATTAAAACAGAAAATATGGTGAAGATTTAGATGGTCATCGTATAAAGAATTTTTTCTTCACTCCTAAAAACATAGCCCAACTCCATTCCTCATTAGGCTAGACCGCTAGGACTTTAAGCATAAAATCCCCCAAACTTAATTTCTATTTTGTCCTCAAAATGGAGGAACATATGAGTGGATTGATGGGGTAGGACAAATATCAAAAGGAGACAAGAGTCCACCTAACGAAAGAGGGTGGAACTTGGGCCTCGACTCACGGTGAGTCGGGCGGAAATAACGAATGAGGATGTAACTCGGGTCGTGTCAGAGGCAGCCCATAATAGGCGGAGACATTTTGTCCCACCATGTTAAACCAACCAAACACCAGCCTTGGTTGGCACGCATTTGTGCCAACTGCTGAGTTGCCATTTGGCCTTCTAGGGCAACCTCTTCTAGCCTATTAGAGATCCCAACGAGCGGGTCCTCCTCCTCCTCTTCTGTTCCTCCCCTCAAGAACCCTCACTCTGGTGGTGCTCAAACAAAATGGCCCTCGTAATGGCCGGACCAGCCTTAAGCCTCTCCGCGTGTTCAGGCCATCTCACGCCCGCCTCCTACACAACTCTTGATCAAATGCGGAACGCGAACCCCGCATTCGCCTACCTACTCTAATAAGGGTCTTGATTTGGCCATTGATCGAACGGCCAACATCAACAAACCCACTAGACATAATGGTGTAGGTCAACACAGCGCTCTCCCAAGTCACCGTATGTTGGTGACTGGAGGGCATGAGACGCCCGCAAACAAATTTGAACACGAGCTTGGCCGTGTTCTCAAGGAAGAAGACTCCTCCATGGTGCGTGGACCAAAGGGTGGATTACGGTTGTAGGTCCACACCACACCGTGGGAGGCGATGGTCGCATTGACAACCTCGACAGTAATAGCGGGGGGTTGGAGGTGTGTGCTAAAATCATCGGCACCCACTGCAAAGTTGGAGGTGCCGAAATAGTTGTTAATGCCTTGGGACGAAAAATCTACTACGACGTCCCTAACATTAACGGTGTCTAAAACACCCCCATCCATGCCAATGCTGCCATTGGCATAGAATTCTCGGACAATGGGCACTACGGCTGCCCTTGCCGGAGAATCTATCAAAAGCCCCCACCTACGAGCCACAAAATTTGGACAGAGGCCAAATTCTTCAGCCTTGAATCCCCTCTCGGGCACCAAGGACTTGGAGAGTTTGGCCGTATATCGTTCTGAGGCCTCGTAGGATACAAATCGGGTGATGTCAAAATTTTGTTCTTCCTCCTGAGCGGGGCCGGAGGACGAAGTACCGGTATTTCTACGCTTACGGAACATTTTGTTTGAATTAAAAATTAAAAACTAAAGATTTAACAATTAAAATATGTTTTTAAAATTTTAAAATTAAAAATTAATTCTAAGCATGCAATATTTTTATCTACGTTAAAATCATCTAACACCCTAGCATGCAAATATTTTACGTAAAAATTTAAAAGAGGGCTTAGGATTACTTGTTTGCAGCTTAAATGGATAGTGTAGCCGGAGTGTTGAGCTTGATCGGCAACAATGGTGTTCTTCCCTTTTTTTCAAAAGCTTCAACCTTGATGGGGTGCAATGGTGGATGTGAGGGAGGTAGGAGATGAAGAATGATGAAGGAAGAGAGAGTATCTTTGAGTAAGTACCGGAATTTGAGCCGATCTGCCAAAATTTGAAGAGGCTGGGCGGCTGCTGCTGCTGCTTGAGGAAGGGAGAGAATTTTCTGGTGATTTCTGAATGAAAACCCGACATGTCTTTATATAAGGGACCTTGCGCAAGGTTCGCCACACCTTGCGATCAAGGTGGGCGATCAAACCGATTCTTCTTCCGCTGATTCCCTATGACTGACAGTACGTTGCACGACGTTTACATTTACGGAGCACCTTGCGGTCGCAAGGTCTCCAACACCTTGCGTCCGCAAGGTGGGCAGATTTCATCCCACTTGATTTTCTTTCTTCCTTTTCAGCAGTTTTGCAGTTTAGCCCTTTTTCCGTTAATTCCGTTATCTTTTGTATCTTTCCTGTTTGTAAAAACTTAACAAAGACTCTAAACTAAAAATATTAGTAACATATAAATACAACACTAAGATGTTTTTCTCCCCCAAACTTGAATTTTGGCATATTTAATTAAATGTTAAATGTCCAAAACTTAAATTTAACGGAGAATAACATATTTAAACTAACTACAAAAGCAAATAAATTTCAAAATAGTGGGTTGCCTCCCACTTAGCGCCTTTGTTTAACGTCTTTGGCTCGACCAAACTGCAAGCCTAATCCGGGGTGGTTCATTGTCAGCCAAACGAATTAACTAAATTGTTCGTTGAACTGACATCGGCTCTAAGTATGGCTTGAGTCCGTGTCCATTAACTTTAAAAACTTCATTATTTTTAGGATTTTGAATATCAACAGCTCCATGAGGGTAGATTCACACGATTATAAAGGGACCAGACCATTTAGATTTCAATTTTCCCCGCCTTAGTCTAGAATTAAAAAGTAACACTTTCATTCTTGGATGAAACATTTTATTTGCTAACCCCATGTCATGATATTTCTTGGTCTTTTCTTTATATGTTTTTGCATTCTCATATGAATTCAACCTATGTTCTTCTAACTCATTTAACTGAAACAATCTTTCTTCTCCAGCCAAAGTTAAATCTAAATTTAATTCTTTGACAGCCCAATAGGCTTTATGCTCAATTTCAACTAGTAAATGGCAAGCTTTGCCATATACCATTCTATATCGACTCATACCTATGGGGGTCTTAAAAGCAGTTCGGTATGCCCATAAATCATCCTTAAGTTTGGATTCCCAATCTTTACGATTAGGCCTAACAGTCTTTTCTAATACTGCTTTTATTTGTCTATTACTAACTTCTACTTGGCCGGATGTTTGAGGATGATAAGGTGTAGCTAACTTGTGAGTTACACCATGCTTTCTAAGAACATTATTCAACAATTTATTGATAAAAGGAGTTCATTGGTCACTTATTATGGCCTTAGGTACTCCATATCTAGCAAACAAGTCTTCTATGAATTTAACCACTGTTTTTCCATCATTAGTCTTGGTTGCTACTGCTTCAATCCATTTAGATACGTAATCAACTGCTACTAAAATATACTCACACTTATTTGACACAGGAAAAGGACCCATGAAATCAATACCCCAAACATCAAAGATTTCAACAACCAAATTAATATGCAAGGGCATTTCATTTCTATTTCCTATTCCACCTGTTCTTTGACACTTATCACATGTTCTATAAAACAATTCACAATCTCTAAAAACAGTAGGCCAGTATAAACTTGATTGCAAAATTTTTCTAGCAGTTTTGTTTCCACTAAATGACCTCCACAAGAATATCCATGGCAGAATTCCATAATACCTTGTTGGTATTTTTCTGGAATACATCTTCTTATTAAAGAATCTGAACAAATTTTGTATAAATGTGGTGCCTCCCAAAAATAATTTTTCATTTCCGCCAAAAAATTCTTCTTTTCATAATGATCAAAATCCGGATTAATGATATCAAACACATAGTAATTGACAAAATCTGCATACCAAGGGTCTGAATCTTTAATGTCTAAAAGTTGCTCATCAGGAAAATTGTCATTTATGGGAACATGATCATCAAGAAATTGACGTTCAAGTAATGGTGAAAATTCCAATCTGGACAAATGGTCGGCTACGACATTCTCGGTTCCCTTTTTATCTTTGATAGTAATGTCAAATTCTTGTAACAATAACATCCATCTAATTAATCTTGGTTTAGCATCTTTCTTACTTAACAGATATTTTAATGCAGAATGATCAGAAAATATTATCACCTTTGATCCTAACAGATATGATCTAAATTTTTCTAAAGCATATAGTACTGCTAAAAACTCTTTTTCAGTAGTTGTGTAATTCAATTGTGCATCATTTAGAGTTCTACTAGCATAATGGATCACATGAGGCTTTCTATCTACCCTTTGTCCTAACACGGCTCCAATTGCAAAATCTGATGCATCACACATGATTTCAAAAAGGAGTGAGCAATCAGGGCCGGATAAAATAGGGGCAGTAGTTAATTTTTCTTTCAATAAATTAAAAGCTTCTAAACATTCTTTATCAAAAATAAATTATGTATCTTTTGCTAGCAAATTACATAGAGGTTTACAGATTTTGGAAATATCTTTTATAAATCTTCGGTAAAAACCAGCATGCCCTAGAAAACTTCTAACACCTTTAACTGAAGTAGGAGGATGTAGTTGTGAAATAACTTCAATTTTAGCTTTATCAACTTCAATGCCTTTATTTGAAACAACATGCCCGAAGACAATTCCATGTTTTACCATGAAGTGACTTTTCTCCCAACTTAAAGTTAAATTAGTTTCACAGCATCTTTTTAAGACTGATGTATGGTTTTCTAAACAATGATCAAAAGAATTTCCAAAAACTGAAAAGTCGTCCATGAAAACTTCAACGCATCTTTCAACTAAGTCTGAAAATATAGAAATCATGCATCTTTGAAAAGTAGCTGGGGCATTGCACAACCCAAAAGGCATTCTCCTAAAAGCAAAAGTACCAAAGGGACATGTAAAAGTTGTTTTCTCTTGGTCTTCTGGTGCAACCGGGATCTGATTGTAACCAGAAAAACCATCAAGGAAGCAATAATATTATTGACCGGCTAGTCTTTCAAGGATTTGATCAATAAATGGCAAAGGAAAGTGATCTTTCCTGGTTGCCGCATTTAGTTTCCGCAAATCAATGCACATCCTATAACCAGTTATAGTTCTTGTAGGGACTAATTCGTCTTTCTCATTTTTAACGACAGTAATTCCTGAGTTTTTAGGAACTACTTGGACATGACTAACCCATTTACTATCTGATATAGGGTAAATTATACCCGCATCTAAGAGCTTAAGAACTTCTTTTCTTACGGCTTCTTCCATGTGTGGGTTAAGTCTTCTTTGCCTTTCTCTTGAAGGTTTGCTACCTTCTTCTAGATGTATTTTATGCATGCACATAGAGGGGCTAATTCCTTTTAAATCAGCTAATGACCATCCTAAAGCTTCTCTATGTGTCCATAAAACTTTTAACAAACTAGCTATGTGTCTTGCTCTTCCGTTAAAAATGCATAAAGTTTTTCCCTAAAATGCATATTTTAAATGGGGTGGTAATGGCTTTAATTCTTCAACTTTAGGAGAATTAATGGATGACATAAATTCAGAATTTTCTGCTTTAATTGTTTCTTTTATTTTAGCCTCCTCATTCTCTACTTTATTATCTTTAATTTCTTCCTCAATATTCTCTATCTCAATTTCTTCAAAGAGAGATTTCAGAATCTCTACTTCATCTTCCTTGATTTCATTAATTTATTCTTCTACTTTTTCAATCTTATCAGAATTATTTTCTGATTCTTTCTTTATTTCTTCTTTATCCTTCTTTTTACTAGCTTCTAACTTTTCCCTCTCTTGTCTTTCTTCTTCTTCTATTTCTCTTTCAATCTCATCAATGTCAATTTTTATGGGAGGGATAGGACTATCATCATAAACTATGAATCTATCTCTCTCATATTGTTCCTCTTCTTCAAAAGTTTCAGTCGATAACTTTTCAATTTCATCTATTGAAAAACATACACTTATGTCACTAGGTCTATTCATAGAGTCAAAAACAGAGATTTCAACAGTTTCACCTAGGACTGACATTGTGAGTTTACCATTTTTCACATTAATCATTGTATTGGCAGTAGCCATAAAAGGTCTGCCTAACAATATGGGAACTTCATTATTAGTGCATATCTTCCTTTTCATTGTTGCTCTAGAGTCACCTCCCACCTATGATTCAGATAGTGAAGTTAAATACTCTCCTTTCCAAGCTAACATTGAACAATCTTCTGAAGAGCCTTCAAAAGAAGAAATCCTCAAGGATGCTCAAGACAAGCTAGAGGAATTCAATGAATTTAGAAAGGCCTATGTTAAGTTAGCTAAAAGTCATGAAAGCGAACCGAAAACCGAGTTAAAAACTCTCCATGGAGTCTAGCAGGAAAATATCAAGTTAAAAGAAGAGAACAAATTTCTCAATGAAAAGGTTGCCTGCCTTATTGATCATGCCAAAGAGATATCTGCTGAGAAAGATGAGTTGCAAAAGACCATCAACTCATGGAATAACTCAACGGCAGTCTTTGATCAAATTCTTGGAGATCAGAAGCCCTCAATAGATAAATCTGGGCTAGGATTCTCTGAAAACACTTACAGTCGTGCAACCTCGAGGAAAATGAACATTTTACAAATAGTAATGTAATGTTCTGCACAATATCGAAACCTAACAAGGGTAAAGAAGGAATTGGTTATCAAGGGTAAAGAAGGAATTGGTTATACTGCTACTCCTTATAAATACCCTAAGGTGCCGTTTGGTAGTCAGGATTAAGGCCATATAGGATTAATAAGCCGAGTTGTCTGATGTTTGGTACGCAATAGGTGGTCGGGACTAATAGCACGAGTTATCCGGATAAAGTCATTATCTCCTCATTATTAATACCAAGGGGGAGGGTGGTATTATTAGCGCAATCACTAAAAAAAATTGGGATTAACATTTGTAATCTCAAAACTACCCTCGCTATATAAGTAAGGATTAATAGCGAGGGCACTAATAGTACTGGGATTAATAATACTGCTTATCCTTATCCGACTACCAAACAAGCCCTAAGGTTCAAATTATCAAAAACAGTGAAGCTTTGAAAGCAAAACAATCATCTGCTGGAGAGAAACCTACTAAAGGTGGTACAGACTCTCAACGGCCCTCCACCAGCACTTCTGTGAAAGCAAAGGCTGCTGTTTCAGGGCCCACGAAAAGTCTGCTTAAACCTATCAGATTCATCAACAGTACTACAGATGGTGCTGCTGCTACACATAATGTTGATACCAAGCTTAAAGGCAAAATGTATGAGGTATCGAAATCTACTACCAGCAAATACTCTTCTGCTAAGGCAAAGATTGCTGTGTACAGACTCAAGAAACCTCACACAGATGCCCCTAAGCTTGTTGTCAACAAAACTGCTAAATCAAAAGCTGCAGTTAAGAAAAATGTTCAAAAACCTTTGAATACCCAACATGATCAAATAGATTTCTGTAATTTCCATCATTGTACCTTTTGCAAATGTTTTGGCCACTTGGTCCATGAATGTCTGCTGAAATCCATCATAAAGCCTGCTGGATCCCCTATTCCAAAAATCAGGCAAGTATGGGTTCCAAAAATACGCTAACTACTTGGACCCATAAGAAAAATAAAAGGGGACCATGATTTTCTTACCTTTACATCTCAGGTGTGTTTCGTGGCTGTTTCAAGTACAGAAAAGAAAGATGTATGGTATCTAGACAGTGGTTGCTCAAGACATATGACCGGAGAATCTTGTCTTCTCTCTAACATCTCTGAAGCAGAAGGTCCTCCAGTCATCTTTGGAGACATGCTAAAGGAAGAACAATTGGCTATGGATCCATCATTCGAGGAAATCTCTCCATTGGAAAAGTCTCTCTAGTAGAAGTCTTGAAACATAATCTTCTGAGTATTTCTCAATTCTGTGATAAAGGACTTATCTGTCAATTCTCCTCAAACAGATGTGATATCAAGGATCCAGTCTCCTACTCAACCTTGGTTACTGGACATAGACAAGGGTATGTCTATGTGATAGATTTGAACGCTTATGGCAAGGCTGCTAGTCTATGTCTTGTGGCAAACTCTGCTCAAGACAAAAGCTGGTTATGGCATAAAAGACTTAGCCATTTGAACTTCAAATATCTATCTAAGCTATCCAAAGAAGGTCTAGTTAAAGGATTACCAAAGGTCTCTGCTGATCATGATCGTGTTTGCAAAGCTTGTCAACTGGGAAAGCTCTCAAAAACGTCATTCAAAAGCAAACCAGGACTCTCCACATCAAGACCTCTGCAACTACTCCACATGGATCTCTTCGGACCAGTTACTACTATCAGCTATGGTGGTCACAGATATACGCTAGTAGTAGTGGATGATTATACAAAATATACTTGGACAGAGATGATGTCTTCTAAAGACCATACATACGATCTTCTCACAGCTTTGTTCAGAAGACTGCAAACGCAAAAACTAGATGAAATCAGTGATGTTTGATCAGACAATGGCACTGAGTTCACCAACAATGGAATAGCAAAGTACTGTGATGATCATGGTATTGGTCACAACTTCTCTGCGGTAAGAACACCACAGCAGAATGGCGTAGCAGAAAGGAAAAACAGAACACTTATCGAAGCTGCTAAAACTATGCTTGCTGAAGCAAAGCTACCCAAACATTTCGGGCGGCCAACACGCCTTGCTTCACTCAAAATCGATCTTTGATCAACAAATTTCACGTAAAACACCCTATGAACTTTGGAGAGGTAAAGCCCCAAACATTGGATTTTTAAAATCTTCTACCAAATGTTTAAGTAGTCTACAATGGTAATGACTACGAGCAAATTTGATAACAAAGCGAGATGAAGGTGTATTTCTGGACTATGCTTTACACTCCAAGGCTTACAGGGTTTTCAACAAAAGATCATTAAAAATAGTTGAATTTGTTCATGTTTCATTTGATGAATTTGATTTATTAGAGCCACACGTGGCTCCTAATGTTGCTGATGATTTTGTTAATATTGAGACAGGTACCTCCCAACCATCACCCTCTCATATACCTAATCCATCACCAGCAACTCAATCAAATATCCCTGACCATTATTTCCTATCAAATGGGTCACCAGAAGACTTCAACCCTGCTCAAGAAAACTCAAACCCAGAACCCTATGTTTCTGAACCTGAAAATCCTCTTCCTCAACTTACCTTTGAATCAAATTCTGAACAAAATACTCATCAAGACACAGCTGATATTCCTTCTAGTCCTCCTTCTGAACCTTGTCATGAAGAAACAGCAGCAAATCATCACATTCCTGCTGTCACAAGAACATGTAAAGACCATCCAATTTCTCAAATCATTGGTGACATTCATGTTGGAGTACGGACCAGAAGATCTTCCAAAAATGAATGTATGTTCTGTGATGCATTCGTTTCAGAAGATGAGCCAAAGAAGATCGATGAAGCTCTTCAAGATCCAAGTTGGCTGGAAGCCATGCAAGAAGAAGTTCAGCAATTTGAACGATGCCAAGTATGGAAGCTAGTCCCAAAACCTGCTGATCATACTGTCATTGGCACAAAATGGGTGTTCAGAAACAAGAAGGATGAGGATGGAAACATCATTAGAAACAAAGCAAGACTTGTTGCGCAAGGATATCGCCAAGAAGAAGGAATTGACTACGATGAAATGGTTGCTCCAGTAGCAAGACTGGAAGCTATCAGAATTTTCTTAGCCTATGCTACATACAAGGACTTTGTGCTATATCAAATGGACGTCAAGAGCGCATTTCTAAATGGTGATCTTCAAGAAACGCGGTCTATGTTGCTCAACCTCCGGGCCGTGGAAAAGGAAAAGAGACTCATGTCTACAAGCTTAAGAAGGCCCTCTATGGTCTTAAGCAAGCTCCTCGGGCCTGGTATGAAACTCTATCCAAATTCTTAGTAGAACAAGGATTCGTGAGAGGAAAGATCGACACCACTCTCTTCATTCTCAAGCACAAAGGACACTCTCTGCTAGTACAAATCTATGTCGATGATATTATCTTCGGATCCACCAATGAGAAGCTGTGCAAGCGATTCGAGACTCTCATGACTGGCAAAATTCCAAATGAGCATGATGGGAGAACTCACATTCTTCTTGGGTCTTCAAATTCAACAGTCCAACAAACACTACTAGAAACAGTGCCTTCAGCGACGGAATTCTTAGCGACGGAATTTTCCGTCGGCCGAGAATTTTACCTTTAGCGGCGGAATTTTGCATCACGACGAATTGACCATCACGACGGAATTTTCCGTCCGAAGGCCACCTTTAGCTTAATTATCGAATTAATCATTAGCTTAATTTGAACATCGGAATTTATCGACGAATTTTCCGTCGAAGTGAATTTTAGCGTTTTCCGTCAGCCGAATAAATAGAAATTAATTTCGACGGAATTTTCCGTCGCTAAAGTCTTCAAACGAATTTTCCGTCGCTAAATATCTCAGAAATTAATTTCGGTTTTATTTTCAGAGACGGAAATTTTCCGTCGCTAAAGGATTTTAAAAATTAATAAAAATTGAATTTCAGCGACGGAAATTTCCGTCGCTAAAGGCTTTTAAAAATTAATTAAAAATTCCGTCGCTAAAGGCGTTAAAAATTTAATTAAAATTGAATTTCAAATGAAATTTCCGTCGCTAAAGTATTTTTAAAAATAATAATTTTTAATTTTTAAAAAATAATTAATTTTAATTTCAGCGACGGAAATTTCCGTCACTGATAATGAAAAATTAAATTGAATTCTAATTAATATAAAATATCAAAAATATATGAAATTAAATTGAAATTAAATTAAAATAATATTTGAAATGTTAATATAATAATATAATATCAATAATTAAAATGATAAGCATCAATATAATTACAAAAAATAAAACATTCAAATTACAACTTAACTTAACTTAACGTAACTTAACGTAACATTAACTTAAATTGAAATTAAATTAAAATAATATTTGAAATGTAAATTTAATAATATAATATCAATAATTAAAATGATTAGCATCAATATAATTACAAAAAATAAAACATTCACATTACAACTTAACTTAACTTAACTTAACGTAACTTAACGTAACGTTAACTTAAATTGAAATTAAATTAAATTAATATTTGAAATGTTAATTTAATAATATAATATCAATAATTAAAATGATTAGCATCAATATAATTACAAAAATTAAAACATTCACATTACAACTTAACTTAACGTAACGTAACGTTAACTTAAATTGAAATTAAATTAAAATAATATTGAAATGTTAATTTAATAATATAATATCAATAACGTAACTTAACTTAACTTCACGTAACTTAACTTAACTTAACTTCACGTAACTTAAACTTAACTTAGCTTAACGTAACATAACATAACTTAGCTTAACGTAACTTAACTTAACTTAACTTAGCTTAACTTAACTTAACTTAACGTAACATAACTTAACTTAGCATAACATAACGTAACTTAACTTAACGTAACTTAACTTAACGTTAACTTAACTTAACTTAACTTAACTTAACTTAACTTAACTTAACTTAGCTTAACTTAACATAACGTAACTTAACTTAACTTAACTTAACGTAACTTAACTTAACTTAACTTAGCTTAACGTAACTTAACTTAACTTAACGTAACATAACTTAACTTAGCTTAATGTAACGTAACTTAACTTAACATAGCTTAACTTAACTTAACTTAACGTAACATAACTTAACTTAGCATAACGTAACGTAACTTAACTTAACTTAACGTAACGTAACTTAACTTAAATTAGCTTAACTTAACGTAACATAATTTAACGTGAAAACACGTTACGCCTATTGACGAAATGGTATAATGGAGTACGATGGACCATTATAACATAAAACACGATACGTCTATTAGCGAAATGGTATAATGGAGTACGATAGACCATTATAACATGAAAACACGCTACGCTATTGACGAAATGGTATAATGGACACACGCTACGCCTATTGACGAAATGGTATAATGGAGTACGATGGACCATTATAACATGAAACACGATACGTCTATTAGCGAAATGGTATAATGGAGTACGATAGACCATTATAACATGAAAACACGCTACGCCTATTGGCGAAATGTTATAATGGAGTACGATGGACCATTATAACATGAAAACACGCAACGCTTATTGGCGAGATGGTATAACTTAACGTATCATAACTTAACGAAACGTAACGTAACTTAATGTAACTTAACGTAACTTAACTTAACTTAACTTAACTTAACTTAACTTAACTTAACTTAGCTTAACTTAACTTAACTTAGCTTAACTTAACTTAACTTAACTTAACTTAACTTAACTTAACTTAACGTAACTTAACTTAACTTAACGTAACTTAACTTAACTTAACTTAACTAACTTAACTTTAACTTAACTTAACTTAACTTAACTTAACTTAACTTAACTTAACTTAACTTAACTTAACTTAACTTAACTTAACTTAACTTAACTTAACTTAACTTAACTTAACTTAACTTAGCTAACTTAACTTAACTTAACTTAACTTAACTTAACGTAACTTAACTTAACTTAACTTAACGTAACTTAACTTAACTTAACTTAACTTAACTTAACGTAACTTAACTTAACTTAACGTAACTTAACTTAACTTAACTTAACTTAACTTAACTTAGCTTAGCTTAACTTAACTTAAATTAACTTAACTTAACTTAACTTAACTTAACTTAACTTAACTTAACTTAACTTAACTTAACTTAACTTAACTTAACTTAACTTAACTTAACTTAACTTAACTTAACTTAACTTAACTTTTAACTTAACTTAACTTAACTTAACTTAACTTAACTTAACTTAACTTAACTTAACTTAACGTTAACTTAACTTAACTTAACTTAACTTAACTTAACTTAACTTAACTTAACTTAACGCAACTTAACTTAACTTAACTTAACTTAACTTAACTTAACTTAACTTAACTTAACTTAACTTAACTTAACTTAACTTAACTTAACTTAACTTAACTTAACTTAACTTAACTTAACTTTTAACTTAACTAACTTAACTTAACTTAACTTAACTTAACTTAACTTAACTTAACTTAACTTAACTTAACTTAACTTAACTTAACTTAACTTAGCTTAACTTAACTTAACTTAACTAACTTAACTTAACTTAACTTAACTTAACTTAACTTAACTTAACTTAACTTAACTTAACTTAACTTAACTTAACTTAACTTAACTTAACTAACTTAACTTAACTTAACTTAACTTAACTTAACTTACGCTTAACTTAACTTAACTTAACTTAACTTAACTTAACTTAACTTAACGTAACGTAACTTAACTTAACTTCTTAACTTAACTTAACTTAACTTAACGAACTTCTAACTTAACTTAACTTAACTTAACTTAACTTAACTTAGCTTAACTTAACTTAACTTAACTTAACTTAACTTAACTTAACTTAACTTAACTTAACTTAACTTAACTTAACTTAACTTAACTTAACTTAACTTAACTTAACTTAACTTAACTTAACTTAACTTAACTTAGCCTAACGTAACTTAACATAACTTTACTTACCTTAACTTAACTTGACTTAACCAAACTTAACTTAACTTAACGTAACTTAACTTAACTTAACTTAACGTAACTTAACTTAACTTAACTTTAACTTAACGTAACTTAACTTAACTAACTTAACTTAACTTAACTTAACTTAACTTAACTTAACTTAACTTAACTTAACTTAACTTAACTTAACTTAACTTAACTTAACTTAACTTAACTTAACTTAACTTAACTTAACTTAACTTAACTTAACTTAACTTAACTTAACTTAACTTAACTTAACTTAACTTAACTTAACTTAACTAACTTAACTTTTAACTTAACTTTTAACTTAACTAACTTAACTTAAACGTAACTTAACTTAACTTAAATTAACAACTTAACTTATTAACAAGTTAACGAACTTAACTTAACAAACTTAATTAACTTAACTATTAACGTAACTTAACTTAACTTAAACTTATTTAACTTTTAACTAACTTAACTTAACTTAACGTAACTTAACTTAACTTAACTTAACTTAACTTAACTTAACATAACTTAACTTAACTTAACGTAACTTAATTTAACTTAACTTAACTTAACATAACTTAACTTAAGTCCAACCAGTGGTTTACGGGCTTACGGGGTGTTAATAATCAAGTGTTATGTTTCTTTTCGACTTATTGTTTTCGCAACGAATAACCCTGGCGGGAGTACCATCTTTATTAGGTCGGATCCTACAAGTTAGCAATCAACCAATATAAAACACATTGTATTAATTATTATGTATATTATAACACATTGGTGTGCTTACGAAAAGGGAAGAGGAAGATAAATGTCAAGTAATCTCAACTTGCTAACAAAAGACTTAAAAGTTGGCTTGAAGCCTTGAACAACCCCTTAGTTAGAATATCAAGCTGTTGTTACGTTGTTTGAATAAACGGTATGCAGACCACACAATTCTCGAAATGTCTATTGGTTATCCAACAATTCTAGATTGGGGCCATTGGGTTAAGGGCATCGATAAATAACAATTTTTAGTCTTTTAGTGGATTTCAATTAAAGCCTAACTTTATTCTTTCCTTCTCTCTTTGGTTTTTGATTTCTTAATTGAAATGTCGTGTATATAAAAAATGTTTTGGTCAACATTTTTTTATTTAAGTTTTAGTTTCTTTTTTTGTTTAATTTAATTGTTGGTTCTCAACAATATATGTATGGTTGAAGGTTCTACAAAAAATGTTAGGTATCGTATTATTTAATAATTAAATTAATTTTTATTAATTTTATCATTTGCTTAGGTATAGTATAATTAAAAATGTTTTGTTTTCGTGTATTAAATACACGGGTGTAAAACTAGTTAATTGATAAATAACAATTGATTCTAAATATTAATTATTAATTGACAAAAACCAATAATCAATTTAATACCTACCATATTGTTATTATTGAATTTTTTTATTAAAAATATTTTCGAAAATAATTTAATTTTTAGTATAGTATGAAGTATCACTATTGTCTAAAATATTGGTACATACACAGTTTGATGAATTAATTATTGTATAATGAAGCATGAAATGAGTCATAAGCATGATTGAAAAAATATATTTGTTAAAAAATAAAAAATAAATAAAAAGAAACTATCTTGTTCATTTATGTGTTAATTTTTTTTTGAGTGTATGTGTTAAGAATTAAAAAGTTATAATATGAAAATAAGAATATATTACTCAACTTTAATTAAGTGGAAGTTTTGGCCAAACTTATATATTAATTATATAGGTAAAAAGTAGAGTGAAAATAGAAAACAATTCAAAGTATCCTAGTTAAATCATTACCATCTTTATTTGGTCGGATCCTAGAAGTTAGCAATCAACCAATATAAAACACAACCAAATATACAAAATTTCCAATTACAAAACAATCAGTTACAACCTTTCCTATTTAACAAAGAGTCATACACAAGTAAGACAATCAATTTATATCAAATAATTCTGTAATTCATAAACGAAATAGTTTTTAAAAAGGCAAATCCAAAAATCATTTAATTAAAATAAATTTCAAAATACACCCATTTGAAAATGTAGTTTATTTTATAGAACCAATTAATTCGGAGTTAGACATGAACATTTATAAATTTCTCATAATTTAAAGTATAACTTGTGTTTTTTAATTGATTTAAATTTTTATTAATCATATTACCATGAACATTATTAATTTCATTACGGGAACTATAAATATATTTAAAATCGGATTTTTTTGAATATATGGAAAAATATTGAGATTTATTATTAACCTAACTTCATCTACAAGAAATATGTCTAATATAAGTAAGACAAGTAAAAGGGAAAATTGGACATACACGCCTAGGGCATATACATTATAAATTCAAATTTACTCTATTTATATAATTTTGTTATTATTTTTTTTAAATATATAAATTAAGTTGTAATGTGAATATTTTTATTTTTGTAATTATATATATGCTAATCATTTTTATTAATGATATTATATTATTAAATTAATATTTGAAATATAAATTTAATAATATAATATCATATCATATTATAATATTATATATATATATATATATATATATATATATATATATATATATACAAAATACGATGAATATATAGTTTTACAGTTTTATGGTTGCGAAAATTTGTATTTGCATTTTTTATTTTTAATAATATAATAATTAACTTCATCAATTTTTTTTTGATCCGTAATTTCGTATACAAATTTAAAAAATTAATAAAAAACGTGAGTTTTGTAATTTGATTTTTTTTTCTTTTTAACTGTTATTGTAATTAACTTCATCAATTTAATCTTTTTTCGATCCGTAATTTCGTATACAAATTAAAGAAAATTAAAAAAACGTGTCAACCATTGATTATAATCCTCAATCCTCGTCAATTACTTTAAAGCGTGTCAACCATTGATTATATCCTCAATCTAACGATTCCAGTTTTCTTCATTCTTGAGACTATAAATAGCTACCAAATCCCTCTCTCTCTCTCTCAAAATCCACGCCTCTCTCTCTCTCAAAATCTACGCCTCTCTCTCTCTCAAAATTCGGTAATCGCCATTACCGCCGCTGCCTCCCTCCATGGCTTCTACCAGCGTTCCTACCCTCGCCATCACCGACGACACCCACTCTTACTCCGGGTCTCTCTCTCATTCACTCTCTCCCTCGTCTTCTACGAACGATTACACCCAAAAGGCGAAAATCTTGAAACGGAAGACGGCAGAAGCGAAGGGTCTGGATCTCGGCGAATCTGACTAGGAGACAGCCGATTAGAGAGGTCGTTCTCTTCTTCAGCTTCACTCTTCAACCGTGCATCGTTCGACCTTCAATCTGTACGTGTAGGTTTGACTGATTGAAGGGTTTAAGTTATTTGGAGACAAAAGGGTTGGGATTTTCTGGATTTGTTCTTCAGTGATTTGAAGATGGGTTTGTTTCACATTTACTGTAAATTTTTTTTTCTGTTGATTCATATCATTTGGACTGGGTTGATGCAGAATGTTTAAGGGATTTTATGTTTTTGTTTGGTTTTAATTTTGTTGATTTTCAAGTGTTGGATCAATTCTAGATTGGAATGGGTTTTTTTGATAATTTTTAATGCTAGGAGTTAAATGATATTATGTTTATCGTAAATTTGATTTTTGTAGGTGTTAAACACACAATGTAGATAACTGTGGTAACTTGAATCATAAGGAGGTTTCACTCAATATATTGGATCCCCAAAATACAAAAACTGTATAATATTCAAAACTTTTATTAATTTCCTTTGTTCTCTAATCAAGTGAACTGTTATGGCATGAGGTTGTTTGCCAAAAAAACTGTATTTGGCGTTTTTTTTAATTACCAGTTTTGAAGAAAATTTTTGTGTATTTTTTTTTAATTTTTTGCATTATCAGTGACGGAAATTTTCCGTCGCTGAAATTAAAATTTTATTATTTTTTTAAATCCTTTAGCGCTGAAATTAAAATTAATTATTTTTTAAAAATTAAAAATTATTATTTTAAAAAATACTTTAGCGACGGAAATTTCCGTCGTTGAAATTCAATTTTAATTAAATTTTAAACGCCTTTAGCGACGGAATTTTCCGTCGCTGAAATTAAATTTTAATTAATTTTTAAAAGCCTTTAGCGACGGAATTTTCCGTCGCTGAAATTCAATTTAAATTAATTTTTAAAATCCTTTAGCGACGGAAATTTCCGTCGCTAAAGGCTGCCTTTAGCGACGGAAATCGGTCCGTCGGCATCAGCGACGAAAGATTAGCGACGGATTGGCGACGGAAAAATTCCGTCGCTGGAGGCCTTTAGCGACGGATTTTTGCCTTTAGCGACGGAAAATTCCGTCACTAAAGGTCATTTTTCTAGTAGTGAAGGAATATTCATCAGCCAATCCAAGTATGCTAAAGATCTTGTCAAAAAGTTTGGATTGGAAACTGCAAACACTTTCGACACACCAATGGCTGCTAAATGCAAACTTACAAAAGACTTACAAGGAAAGAAAGTTGATATCACCCACTATAGGGGGATTATCGGATATCTGCTATATCTCACCGCCAGCAAACTTGACATAGTGGATGCTGTTGGGGTATGTGCTAGATTTCAAGCAGATCCTCGTGAGTCACATCTTCTTACAGCCAAAAGAATTATTAAGTATGCATCAGATACCACCAACTTAGGTATCTGGTATCCAAGGGAATCTTCTTTCAACTTAGTAGGCTACTCAGATGCCGACTATGCTAGTTGCCAAGTCGACAAAAAAAGCACCAGTGGAACTTGTCAATTCCTAGGAGACAGACTTGTCTCTTGGGCTAGCAAGAAACAAGCATCGGTTTCTAACTCCACCACCGGCGAGTACATAGGCTGGCTGGTAGGCTGCTTGTCAATTGCTTTGGATCAAACAACAGTTAGTGGATTACGACATCAAAGTAGCAGACTGCCCAATTATGTGTGATAACACCTCAGCAATCTCGATCACTTACAATCCCGTGATGCATTCCAAGACGAAGCATATCGATGTTCGATATCATTTTCTAAGGGACAATGTAGAAAAGAGGAACATTAGCATGAAGTACATTTCAACTGAACATCAACTGGAAGATATCTTCACCAAAGCTTTAGAAGCAGACAGGCTGGAACTTCTTCTACATCTGCTATTCCTGAACAGGCTCAGAGTTCAGCTCTTGACATTCCAAATCTTCCCTCCACTATGAATCATCCTGGAATGTGTATCGACGAACCCTCTGTTCGAGCTTAAGCAGGGGTAAAATTGTGGATGACTGAATCGATCGGCATTACGCCTCTGTTCATGTTAAGCGATGTCGACTACGGCAACCTTAGTGAAGAGTTCTTCGAGAAGGCCATTATAAATGAATCGAACTACCATCTCGGTGTTGTCAGAGCGGTCTACGTCACCATCTGCATCGGGATCGCCAAGACAATCGACGTTGAATTTGACGGACCGACTTCACTAACTGATGCTGAGAAAGCGTCTGCTTGGTCTTATATGCGTGGGGAGAACACTCCAAAGGAGGCACCAGTAAAGATGAAGAGGACTTTATTCGAAGATGATGTCTACTTCATCAGCCATCTATTCGACAAAAGTCCGATCTTTAAGAATGGCACTCATGACATAATGACTACAGACCAGCTGGAGTACACTTCTGCAGTCATCATCAACATTCGACTCAACTGGGCTCAGATCCTTTTTGAGCTGGCGTTGATCTGTTGGCGATTAAAGTCTCTCTCAAGCGGCGGCCATTCGTTAAATCGATTAAGCGCCTTCTTCGCTCAAACCGATCATTTCTGAAGCACCTGGTGAACTTCGAAATAAAAAAGGTTCAGAAATCAATCCAATTCACCAGCACTTTCATTCTCAGTCACCACAAACTGAAGAATGAGAAGAGAGCTCAGCAAGGTCTACCTCCTCTGCTCATTATCCATGCCATGAACCCTCCTCCACTCAAAATCATCAAAATCAATCCAGAAACAACAATAGATGCGTTAATGGCTAAGCAGCTAGCCAAGAAGCTCTCCAAGGAAGCTGCTACTGAAGGCTGCTCAAGCAAGGCTGTCGACCTTGCTCCCTTGACCACTCTCAAGAAGAAGAAGAACTCTTCTGTTGAGGAGGAGCCGGTCCCCAAGAAAAGGAAAACTTCTTCCTCAAGTGCTACTACAGCCAACCCTGCTGGCCCCCAATCTAAAAATAAGAGGAAGACTGCTGTTCCTGCTGCTCCAGCTCCCATCCCTATTGAGGCTGCTGAACCAGACCCTGCTCCTCTCCGCTCTCGTAAGCGTAAGTCAAAACGCACCGAACCTTCTGAACCCTTCATTCCTTTCATTCACCCTTCATCTCCTATCTCTTCTTCCTCCCCTTCTCTCATTTCTTCAACAGCCCCTGCTGCTGTTGGGGAGGAGCCTGTTGCTACCCCTCCTTCTTCTCCTACTTCCTCTTCAACCCCTGCTGTTGTTGAGGAGGAGCCTACTTCCCCTGTCCCAAAGAAGAAGAAACGAAGGCTTCGCAAGAAGTCTGTGGTTCCTACACCTTCTTCTCCACCTTCTCCTCCTATAGACACTGTGGCTTCTCCGCCTTCCTCTCCAGAACCTATCTCCTCCATTCCTCCTGAATCCTCCCTAGCCATCATACCTGCTCACACAAACTCTTCTCCATCTTTCTCTATGCCCGAACATTTCTCTCTTCTTGACCCTCACATCTCTACTCTACTCTACCAAACAGCCTTCCTTCCCGAAATTTTTCCTCCTATCTCCCAATATATAACCCCCATCTACATATCTGCTGACCTATACCAAATTCTTTTTCCTTCTATCTCTTCTGGTACCCATTCCTTTCTCTTTCATCTTTCTTCCATTTCTGATCTTCTCTACCCTTCTAACTCCCCTCCTAACTTCATTCTTCTACCTGACTACCCTTTTCCCTCTTACCTTTTAGAAGCCTCTTCTTCCTCTTCTACTTCTTCCTATGTCAGTAGCTCCGCCACTGACATTGAAATTGATTCCAAACCCTCTTCTTCTCCACCTTCAACCTCTGCTGCTCATCACCATGCTTCATCTTCCTCTTCTCCTGCTTCTGCTCCCCACACTGATGATACTCATATCTCAGTCAACCTCAACCCTTCTTCCCTTCCATCCAACACTGCTGATCCTGCCCTTCTCGATCTTTTCCGAACCAACAATGCCCAGCTAGCTCAGCTCAACAGCACAGTCTCTTCCATGGCCCAGCAGATCGATGTGCTTAGCTATGGTCTCAATGCTACTCATGCCACCGTCTTCGACATTGGCAAGATTGTTGATCAGTTGGTGAACGACACTGCTCAGGCCTTCACTACTCACCGGTTCCTAGTTCAAGACCAACAGGCCGCTCTGATAGGCATGCTGCACTCTCAGCAGATCAGCATTCATACACTCTTTGACGAGCTCAAGATTGCAATGGCACGAGCCATCATCCACAGGCGTGAAGTTGCTGATTTCACTGATGTTCGCCTTGTTGAGCAAGCAAATGCCAGAGCTGCTGCTGCTGAACAGCGTAGGGTTGGTGCCATCAGGGAGGAGAGAGCTACGCATTTTTTGAATCAAGCTCTCATTGAAGAATAGAACAGACTCCGAGAACGCCTTAATGACAGAATCAGGATCTGGGTTGGAGATTACTTAGAACGTCGACGCACTCAGCCCAATCTGTTCTGAATATGTTGGTATTTTGTTCTGTATCTTTTGTTTAAACTCTGCTGTTTTGCAAAAAATTCTGCTGTTAAACAGCTTGTTTAATCACAGATGACTTTTGTTTCTTTCAAAGTTTAAATTGCTTTATCTTGCTATGATTTGCTCTATTTAAACATCGTGTTTAAATCATTATATTTTGCATGTGTGCTTATCTCAAGATTTAAACTCTGCTCTACTTAGTACTTTATATTAATGCTTTTAACTTGTAAGTACTTAGTCTAGCTATCTCTCTACTAAGACTTCTGCTCTGAGAGGCATGTCTGCTCTTCTTAATAAAATTCTTTAAGACATGTTATTATCTCATTGCATAATTCAAAGTCTGCTAGTAGCTGAGATGATGACATCAACCAAATAGGAGGAGATTGTTGATTCCTATAATTCTAGATTTGGTTGAGTCATCTTCTGATTATATTGTACAGTGGCTAAAAGGTGCAGATTAGTGTGGCAAGTCTTAGAATCATAGTTGTTTAGAAGCTGTTTAGTGTTAGTTTAGGCGCGGTTTTGCAAGCTTCTTGACCTTTGGAAGAGCGGCGGACTTTGAAGTCTGCTCAAAAGTGCGAAAAATCAAGATTAGCCAGATCACGAAATTATGACACGTATACACCTATCCAGATATTTTTGAAAATATCCAGTCATAATATCTTCATCAGATTGCACTTTAAAAGAAGTCAACTCTTCATGATGACAACTGTCCAGACTGTCCCCTGAAATCTGAAGTCTGAAGACATTACCCTTTTTGGCTAAGAAGACTTTCTAAGCTGCAGAGCCTGCAATCTGAAACCTTACTCTATTTGGGAATGTCCTCTCTGTACACCTTGCATCTCGATGACGTGGCTCTTACATCTCCCAAAGCGCCGAATTGCATTCAATGCAATAGAACGTTGGACACAGCCCTCTCTGCCTCAGTCCAACGGTCCAAAAGATCTCTCTGGTATTTATTCAAGTTTTGAAGATCTAAAGAAACAACTCTCTTGCGCATTAAACTCTCAAAGCTTCATCTTCAGCACACAAGCTTCAAGAGATCAAAGGACAAGAACTAAAACTTCACCAAACTTCCTGAAGTTGCAGATCTGCCAGTCTTAAATTTGTTTCAGCTTCATTTAGTTTGTTTCTTTTAAACTGTTCTTTACTTCAGCACGTGTGAGAACAATTAATCCTTGATTGTTCCTCTCACCATTATACACTTGGTTAAAAACCCATTTTGTACACGATCCATTAGAGATCTTACTCAAAAACCTAGTGGATAAACAAGTGCACTTTTAAAATCCAAAGCTAACCACTTTGGTAGTGGACGTAGTACTATTCACAGTACGAACCACTTCAAATCGATGAGTTCAGTTTGATCTGTTTGTTTTCATAACTTCTGTTAGCTGCTCATACTGATTAACAATCTATTCAGAATCTGTTCTACCTTAACAGAACTCTTGATAGTTCAGAAACTCTTCTGTTTCCGCTGCCTTAACGCTTCTAGTTAAATCATTTTAAGAAATCACTAAGAAGTGTTTACGAAAAGTTTTTATAAAAACATAACTAGGCTATTCAACCCCCCCCCTTTAGCCTAGATTGAGCCTATTTTGGGACCAACAATTAGCAACAAGAGTGTGTTGATCCTGATGGATGTTGCCCCAATCATTGTCGCAGTACTAATATCTGACAACATTTCGATTAAACGGAGGAATTTCTCGGTGTCTTTGGCCTGATTCCGAACATACAGGAGCCTTTCCCTTCCTAGATCGTGAAGAGGAAGCCATTTGGTAAGTCAAACAATTGATTTGTGTGGAAAAATTGAAGAAATGGTGAAGGAAAATGGAAGAAACTCTCGGCAGCAACAATGGAAGAACAAGAAGTGGGTTTGCTGCTTGTTCCCCCTGTGAGTGATAAAGAAAAGGGAAGTTTCCTTTTCCTCCCATCCAGAGTCCATTTCAGCAACTAAAGCCCCAAGTTTACCCAAATTGCAAATTGGCCCTTGGTGTCTTAACGGAGACTTAACGGAAGTGACTATCTCCAACAAAGTTAACATCCATCCATCCAGCATCCATGAACTCAATGATATCGTCAGCAGAAATCCACCGTGCAAGTGAAAACAAAATATTTGCATGTTATCAGGTGTTCCACCATCGTACTTTGGGAGGGATCGTCCTGGAATGCGATACAGTTATCAGGTGTCCTACTATCGTATTTTGGGAGGGTTTGTCCCCGGAATATGATACAGTTATCATGTGTCCCACCATCGTATTTTGGGAGGGTTCATCCCCGGAATGTGATACAATTATCATGTGCTCCACCATCATATTTTTGGAGGGTTTGTCCCCAGAATACGATTGAGCTATCAGGTGTCCCACCATAATATTTTGGGAGGGTTCGTCGTCGGAATGTGATAAAATTATCATGTGCTCCACCATCATATTTTGGAACGGTTCGTCCCCGGAATGCGATACAATTGGAACACCCCGCTCCTTCGTTAGCTCGGTTTGCGTGCCATACTTGCACTTCTTCCTTTGTCGACTGTATGTTTGATTTGCAAGAGGGTCTAGATATGTATGAGAAACCACATTAAGACTAAAAAACTATTAAGAAATGCCATATAGTTGTCGACTTGCTAAAGTCACAAGTCGTGACTCGATGATAGTCGGAATGCGACGCGATTGAGGGTTTGCTTGCGTTTTGCGTTCGTGACCTCGGTTTGGTCCTAGACCTTTATATGATGATTGATTAACATGTTTAGATGTATTATACTTCAAGTTGGAGGTGTTCCTTAAGTCTATCGATGATTTGGAAGCTTTGGAGATAGTGTTCGTCTCTATCGCGTAGTTTGGGGATCGAGTCGCGTAATCGTCTCTCCTTTGGAGTTCTTATTTCCCTAGTTGTTATTTAAATTTCTAGAAGTATTCAAGCTTCTTTATTATCCCTTAGACTTGCCTTAAAGTCTCCCTTCATTGCTCGTTCAATTGCGAGTCCATTCGTCGTTTCGGTTGCACGTTGTTGCACCTCTTCCCGGTTTCACTCCGAGTTGTTTCGGGGGTTGTTTGAGAGTGTTCTATGGGAGTTCTAGACCTACTTTGGATGAGGCTTGAACCTTGTTAGGTTTGGTTATGTGTTTGAGGTCATTTGGGGTTGAATTCTAAGACCTTTTTGGTCTGGGAGGCTTGCGGTCGCAAGGGGGAAAGACCTTGCCCCCGCAAGGTCATCAGAATTTGTGCATGGAGAGGGCTGGAGAGCTTGCAGTCCCAAGCTCTAGGGGACCTTGCGACCGCAAGGTGCCCCGACCCTGTTTTGCCCTGTTTTTGTGTTTTGACGAGAAATACCTATCCTACCCTCATCAAACCCCCTCTAAACCCTTCCTAACCTCCCATACTTAGCCCTAAACATGTCCTAACATTAGTTGGAAGTTAATTATGGTTAGATTAGTGAGTGATTACTCCTAATCTCTACTAATTGTACTAGGGAAATGACTATTGTGCCCTCTTTATATTTGGGGGTATAAATACCCAAACCCATTAGAGGATTCAGAAATTCTCTTCATTTCTCCTCCTCCACCATACATATTAGAGAGAGAGAGGGTTCTTGGATATTTTTAGCCCTAGCCTCCTTCTCTCTTCGATCCATGACGATCCAACCGTCGGATTGCCTTCAAACTTCAGATTCGTGAAGCCCTCGACGAGTAGAACAAGTTCACCGATCAGATTTGCATTCTTTGGAGTTTTCATCCGAGCTAGGTAAGTTACCTTCTTTTTATTTTGGTTCATTGGCCCTAAGGAAAACAACCTATGTGCTATTTGTGGGCAATGAACACTTGATATGCTTTGTATGCCCATTTTGGGGATTTTTGGAAATATGAACTTGTTAATAGCATGAATGAAATGCTTTGAATGATATTATGTGTTGTAAGAAATGGGTTATGATTTATGTTGGGTGTTGTTATGAATTTTAGGGCTTGAGAATCAAGCCCGAATTATTGGAGAAATTGTTGTTAATTGAAGTGGGTGTTAATGTTGAGATTGATGAAATGTGTAAGAAATGAAACTTAGTATTTAGACTCAACGGAGTCGAAATAAGTTCAATAATGTGTTAATGAACTCGGGTTGAAATCCTACAACATTTGGGTTTCGTTTGACTATGATTATGATGAGTTCTTGGGTTTTTAGGCTTGGGAATCAAGCCCGAATGAATTTTGGGATTTTATTGTATGTTTGAATAGATTGTTAAATTGTGGGTTTATGAAACACATAAAGAATGAAATGTAGAATTAAGACTCAACGGAGTCATTATAAGGCCAATAACATGATAATAAGCCTTGGGTTGAAACCGTACGATGTTCGGGTCTTGTTTGGTTACGTTTGCGTGCACCCGAGTATCTCGTTTGGTGTTCAATTGAGACACTCATGTTATAGAGACCCATTGGGAATTTATTTAGAGCATGCTCATTAGAGCACAGAGCATTAAAGACCAACCTATGATCTTGTATGCCTTTAAGAAATGATTATTTGAATGAGTTCTCTTTTAGGGAATTTGGTCGCGTGCACATGAAAGCACTTACGGGGTTTCGACTACGGGTTAGTTTTGATACCCTTGAGATTGGCTTTGAGGAAGTCGAGTATATATGACAGTTGAGACTATGGTTCAGTCCGGTGTACCTTTAAGTGAAGCTAAAATGCTAAGTCTTGATTGATGATTGTTCTTAGACTAAAATAATAGTCTTTGATTTAATCTTGAGTAGAGGACTATAGTAGACCTCACGTTGTGATTTATTGAGCTTATAAGCTATTCTTGAATTGGTTATGACTTGAGGATTATGAATACCTCAATATGTGGTTTTTGAACTAAACTTACAAGTTAGTTGAACATGTTAAGTGTGTACATTTATGTGCATTGTTTATTGGGTTTTGTAGAGCATTATGACCTACTTGATTTGGTGAGTCCTTTCGTGATGGACTTGGTCCTTATTGGTTTATTCAAGTAAATATCTACTTGAGCATCTTGATTTGAGTCCAGCTGGCGTCTTGGTCGTTTTGTCGGCAATGGGACGATTCATAGCCTTTGGAAACATTCGCTATGAATCGCCGCATTGGTACCCTTTCTCCTCACTATTTGGCCAATAGTGGGATGTGGTCTCGTATTAGCGCCACCTAGCCTGATATCGAGATCCCATTTCTCATCCTAGATTGGATGAATGTAGCGAGGTACTCATTAAGAAAACTGATGAGTTGTGATCATTTGAGGATTGAAACCCATATTATGATCATTTGAGGGTTAGACCCATGGTTTGAATATTGAGGGCTGGGCCCAGATTCTGGTTTTACGTGTTTAGGTATGAGCATTTATGTGAAAGATAATATGCTATGTGGCTTATGTGAGATTATGTGCTTTGATAACTAAGTACATGTTTATTGTTGGTATACTAGTATGATACCATGACTTTTATATATGCTTGTGCATTATGCCATGCCATGACATGATATGCCATACAATTGCATTTAGTAACTTACTGGGTCATTATGACTCACTCCGTGTGTTTGTTTTCCTTAGTGTGTGCAGTGATCCCGTTAGTACACGTGGCGACTTGACTAGTGATTTCGGGTGGACTTAGGGCTTGAGCTTGGAACTATTATTATTATTGTTATTATGTATTTGTGAGACACGAATGTAAAGTTATGTAGACTTTACTTGGGTAGAATATGTTAGTATTTTATTATAGTATTATTTTGGGAGCCGACTTGCTTGGTCGAGCTGTTGTATCTCTTAGGAGTTATTCCCTTGTTATTTCGAGCATTCTTTAGCTCACTCATTCTAGTATTGTCAGTATTGTCATCTCCGACGACATTAGTCGAGAGACTTGGGTTTAGTTGTAGTATTTAAATATATTATTCGTTTAGTTGATTTGTCCCTCCGGCATGTTGTAGCCGTTGAGTGGTTGTTTATCAGGTTGGTATTTTGTTGATTCGCTGGCCTTAGGTTTGCCGATGGTTTGTTGCCCGTGCGCAATGTTGCGTCACGCGCGTCGTAGAATTGTCGAGAGATAGTTATCTCTCAGCCTTGCATTCCTTTGTTTAGGATTAAAGGCTTGGGTTCCACTTATGATTTGCTTCCGCAGATTTTAATTTTTGGTTGTTCCGTATTGCCGTTATGGCTTTACCTTCCTGTTCGAGCTTGATGGCTCATCTTTTGACTCGCACCATTATGCTTAGCATGTGCTTGTTCATCTTTTAGCCTGTCTTGACGGCACGACCTTGGGATTTCATATTGGAGTCCGGGTCGGGTCGTTACATCAATTATCATGTACTCCACCATCGTATTTTGGGAGGGTTCGTCCCCGAAATGCGTTACAGTTATTATGTATCCCACCATCGTATTTTAGGAGGGTTCATCCCCGGAATGCAATACAGTTATCATGTGCTCCAACATCGTATTTTGGGAGGGTTCCTCCCAGAATATGTTACAATAATCATGTGCTCCACCATCGTATTTTGGGATGGTTCGTCCCTGGAATACGATGTAGTTACCATGTGTCCCACCATCGTGCTTTTGCAAGGAAGGATTCGCCTTGGAAGCACGATGTCCACCCAAAGGTTGTTGTTGAGTTTGTCGGCAGAGCCGAACTACGTTTCATCTGATTCCTGAAAAGGATACGTAGGTAGCCTACTCAGTAGGCACGACCATCAGAGCACTTTTATTTGTATCATATTAGGTTCATTCCTATCAGTCCATCGCAGCGTAACAGCGTGAGATTAAATGTTACATCATAAACAGTTGTTTTATATTCTTCCTGGTTATAATTTTCTCAAAATTTGGGAGTCTATTCTTATCAACGATGTTCGCTTACTGGTAAATATTGGTTTACCCATAAACTCCATCATTGATGGGCTCTGTAGACACCCCAATTTCGTACCCCTATTTATAACATTCAATAAATTATCAAGACATGTCAAAAAGGACTAACAGATGTTAAGTTACAAGATTTAAAAATGCAAAAGGACGGAAGAATTAACAAACAGTGAATTGCAGGGGGTTAAAGTGCAAAACATGAAGCTCAAAAGCAAATGGGAGCAGCCCCATACATTCTTGGGCGCCACGCCCAAGTATGTTGTACGGTGCGCCCATTTTACTCGTATTCACTACTGCAATTAGCTTTAGGTACAACTCCTCAAGTACAAGGTACAACACTCTGAAGCACAGAGATAAAATATCTGCTGTTACTTCACTGTTAAGGGTTCCCAATCTCAGCCTATAAATACAAGGCTTTAGCCAGTGCCCACAACACACAATTTTACAGAAGAAAAGGCGAAGAGTAGTTACGCTGATAGTTTCCATATCAACCCCGAAGCTCCGATAGGTTGCCAAAATCTCCCGTAAACACTTAAACTCTCCAACCAAAGTAAACCTTAGTTACCCGACTAGGTTTTCACCCTATTTCATCGGTTCCGAAAATCCCAAAATGAGCAGTTGCTTTGCCTGAATCCAGATGTCAAATCAAGCAAAAGCAAGCAGTTGCTCTGCTGATTTCAGACTCGACAAGAACAAAAACAAGCAAAAGCAAGTTGTTGTGCCGCCTGAATCCCGAGGTGAAAAGCAACCAAAAGAAGCAGTCATGTCGCCCGAAGTCCAACAACAACAACAACAAAGAAAAAGACTCCTTTTCGCTGGAGGACAGAGCGAGCGCACCATAAGCCTGCCAAAAGAGAAGTTGGTCCAGGATAAAACCCACATGCTTCAAGAGGTAGGTACCCCAAAGTTATTTATTATTTTGCCTTTAAAATGGTGCTATTTAAATAGTTATATACCACAAAATAAGTCGTTATAATGATAAATCTTCTGGCATAAATAGCACTAAAATAAGTCGTTATTATAGCCTAAATTTAACAAACATCATCAGCAACTCTAAAATGAGACTGCTGTAATTTTCTTTATTTCTTTTGTCATATATATAAATATATATATTAAATGCTTTATTTAAAATTTTAAATTTATAAAAGGAGTATATTGAGCCAAAAATATATTTGGAGACCGAAAGGGTGAGTTGGGTGTCTAACCCCTTCCCAGCTTGTAACTTAGCCTCCGAATAAATCTGGTATATTTGGTTTTTCTTTGTTTAACCTTCAAATAAAGATGGTGACTCTATTATACATATTTTGAGTCCACAATTGAGGCCGAGCATATTTCACGCGCTTTGAGGTTTTGAAACCACCCACCTTTCAGTAGCAGGGGAAAGGGTGAAAAAATGGGGCACTCACACCAATGTTGTTGTTGGATGAAGAAGCCATGGAAGAATTTATGAAGGAAGAGTAAAGATTTAGAGACATGGAAGAATTTTGAATTTTTTGGAGATGGAGTTAGGACGTATTAATTGAAAGTATTTTATGGAAGATTTTATAGGGTGAAGGATTTCATGAATCGTTGTTTTGGTATCCGTTCCAAGAAAGTTATGACAGAGACTTGAAGCGTCAATTTGATTGAAATCTGTCATGACGTTGGATTTGAAAGGATGTTTGCTTTATTGAAAGAGCGGTGATTCATGATGATGATTTTAAGTTTGAATTTGATGCCAATTTTTAAATTTAAATCACTTCAGACATAATTTGGGTGTCTAATACCAATTAAACATTTTAGGCATTGAGTTTGAGAGAGTTTTGGTATTAGAGAAGAAAGGATATGGAAATTCTGATACTGTGTTGATATGTTCTGTTGATGAGCAATCCTCGTATATCAGAGAGAAAAGGTTCTGCTGACATATGAAAGAATGAAGCGTATTAAGGAGTTTTGCACAAAAAAGTAGGGAATAAGGCAGAGATCATGATTCCAATTATCCCAAAAGCTATTAAGGAGCTTGTTGAATCATCTACACAATCCTCAGCAATCTCCCTGATCTCAGGATTTTCAGGGTCTTAACGTTAGCAATTATCCCAAAAGTTATATTTGTTGCTTAGGTGCAAGAGTTCCTTAAGTCATGGTTATCCTTAGGGTAGGATAAGCATGAGAATGGCTCAGCATGAATGATTATGAGATGATGATGCCATAATTTACTGATCTAGGTGAAAAGTTTTTTGCTCGTGAAACCAATTGCTGTAGATACCAATTGTTGAAAAAAACAATTGATGTGAGGAGAAAGCAAATGTGGTCGATTGTTGATACCAATTTGGAAATCTTAGGATTAAAAATATGATTATTCCAATTGGGGAGATGAAGGGGTAGTAGATATGGAAGTCTGCGATGAGATGAAAGAATGACAACATATTTTCTTTTCATGCCTTGGCGACTGGAAAGAGGATCCAGTAGCTTCATCGACAAGATTAACTGATGATGATGCTCCTCCTCAAAAGAATCTCGGTTTGTAGAGGAAAGCAATAGAAGCATTATCTTAGGTCAGATACCTATTTAGTCAGAGCTTAAGTATCACAAAGACACAAGTTACTTGTTCTTAAACAAGTATCTTTAGATGGTTTAAGCAGTTGTACACAAATGTATGATCGGAACAATAACATAAATAGAAAACTTTGGAAAATCAAAACCTTTTAAGAACTAGAAAAAGGAGATCTGAGCTGAGTTTGAAGAATATATAATATTTGAAAATACATCAGAGGTTTACTCAAAGGCAAACATGCTTAAAACATCAATTTTAGACTATCTAACCTAGCTATCTACTTTCTTCCCATGGATTCCTTCCCCAAACAAGAACTTATCTTTCAGAGTTTCTTGAACAAGTTAGGAATCGATGGAGTGAAGTAGATTTGACATGAGAAGACAATTTTATGGGTTGCTCAAATAACAAATATTTGAGCAACTGAGTGCAGAGCATTCGACTCCCTATGATGGCCTATTATTGCACAACCAACATGCCTTGCAATGGAATACAAGTCTGATGATATGAATGCAATGCAGATAGACAATTATTCATCTTCCTTGGACATCTTTGGAGATTTGTCTTCAACGAAATCTGGAGTGCTTGGTTGTAAGTCTAGTTGACAACTAAATAAGGCAAGAGGGGGGGGGGTGAATAGTCTTTTAAAAACTTTAAGGGTTATTTGAAAACCTTCAAAACTGGCCGTGGAAATAATATGTTATCAGCTAATAGACAAACTGTTATATCAGCTGATGAACAAAATACTCTAGATCATTTGTTAACACATGTTTGAGTTGTAAAGGTTTTAAGTAGATCCCTTTAATATAAGAAATGAACTGAAAAACAATATATAGAACAATTAAGTAAATGATTCAAGAATGTAATTAACTGACACTTAAGTAGATTGAAGCTACTTAAGTGTGAGAAACAGTTCTATCAGCTGAAAGATAAAAGACAGAATATTTGGAGTGGTTCATAGTATAAATTGCTACGTCCACTACCAAGGTGGTCAAACATAGATTTTGAATTGCACTACATATTATTGAAATTCTAAGTGATCACTAATGGATATGTGTACAACAAAAACCAGTGTTTGAGAAGTACGATTGTGAAAACAATCAAACTCATGCAACAATGAAGTATTCCTAAAGGTTAGGAAGAAGTAAGGATTGAAATACAATGATTGTTTAAACAAGAACTAGAAAAGAATAATATGTGAGAGACTATCTAGTAAGTGTTTGAGGACTCGAACACTTCAAGGAAAGAATAGCTTGAAAGATGTGTTGAGTGTCCAGTCCATGGTTGAAGCAAATCAAAGAAGAAATATCATGTAAGCGAAGAATGATAGCTTCAACCACTCTATCCTATATTTCTGTATGTCTTCCACCTTTTCTTCAATCCTTGCTTCAAAGCTTTTATAGAGATCCTTGAATGATAGCCATTTTTGAATGAGCAATGTTGATCTTGAAAATAGCCGTTTTGTAAGAGAAGGGATGATCTTTGAAAAATGATGATGAAATCTATGTTTTAATGCATAGAGATCTTATAGAGGATTTTTGATGATATCTCCTAGCATAAGATAATAAATAGGGTGGTTATCTAGAAGATAAGAAATATAATAGAACATTTAAGAAAGACATAAAAGTCTTCTATGAATAGTTCTATGTTTGAAAGGTGTTGGCCAATAATGATTAAATATATTGAGAGTGAATGCCACCCGTTTTTCCAAGATACTGTTTTGGTAACTTTAACAAAAGCCTTGAAGACATTAAAGTTTTAATATAATTTTTCTGAGCAGTGTTCCAACAGTGTACAATGTTTAGCAGATAGAGATTTAAACGTTAAGAGGGCATAGTAGCTGATAGCTATCAGCAGATGTTTTAGTCGATGTTAATAGCTACTGATGACTAAGTTTAAGCAGATAAGATATTTCAATTAAGTAAGGCTACTTAATTACGTCTGGGAGGAAACTGATGTATACACAACAGTGAGCATTTATCTGCTAAAGATTCCGTTGATAGATTTAGTCTTGTTACAAAGTCTAAGTAAAATAGTTTGAAGAATTTAATCAAATATTAACTAGTTGTTTTAATATAATGGTTTTAAGTAAATATAAAGCAAGCAAGTTTCTGAATTGGTCTCTACCAAAGGACTGGATATATGAGGTGCTGTAAAGACTAAGTTCTTTGAAGGAGATCAAAGAGCTCAAAACAAGAAAAAAGTTTTCTTGTTCAAGACATTGTTCTCTATCGTTGTAGCTTTTACAAATCATTTCCTTGCTTCTTACTTTTCTTCCTTTCAATCCACAAAATATGTTTTGCAAAGGTCTGAATTTCCATAGTGATCTCTGAGATAGATCGATTGAAGATCTTGTTATCTCTTTTTCTCACACTTTGTTTTGAAGAAGAGAGAAGAGGTTTATAGATAGAGATCGATAGATCCGTTAAGGCTGTCTTCGAATGATCTTTTATCCATTGGCGTGATTCGTCTGATAAGAGTAAATCTTATAGACTGTAGGCTAAAGATATCCTGGAAGATATCTTTCTGAGAAAGGTTGTCCAAAAATCAGACTGAGTGGATGTGTGATAGATGTGTTTTATATGCATCTATTGTGTATATATTCCTACTTAGATTGTGTTTTTCCGTGAGTCTTCTAAAGCTATTGATATGGGTTTTAGTGTTTATGACATTCAGGTTAAAGTTGAGAAAAATGTTGAATTTCGGGCAATAAATCAACAAAATGAAGATTCTAGGGACCTGGATGCAAACTACTGAAAACCGAAGTCCCAAGAGCTGAATTGAAGACTGAGCGCTCACTCAGCTTGAGGCCTAGGTGAGCGAGCAAAATCCAGTAGTGAGCATTCATCAGAAACTCACTGAGCGATCGCTCAGTGCAAATGCTGGGCGACCGCTCAGCCCCGTTTTTCAGCCTGGACAGTTTTGTGTTCTCTCAAAAATCCTAGCTTAGTATAAATAAAACCCTAGAATTACAACTTTGGAGGGATCCGAATTGTAAAACCCCGAACCTTCGTGTATTTGACTTTCTCGTTTTGCTTGTCGCTTAACCGTGACCTCACTTACTAAACTTGAGGAAAGAACCTTGATTTTTGTAGGTAGGCTATCTAGAAGCCAATACCTTTATTCCATATGTTCCATAGACTTTAACTAGTTAAAGTTATAAGTCGTATACCGACGCTGTTCATTACTTGACTCGGTTGAGAGTTTTCTCACGTAGTGTGCGAACCTTAACCCCTTTACATGTATAACATCATTATAGCATGTTTATTGTATGTCTTAACATGCTAGAGACTTCGTTTCATTCATTTCATGCTTGCATTAAGTTGGTTAGGATCATAGAAGAGTGATTTCCTTCCATGCGTTGCATGCTTTGTTGTTGATGTTTCGAGTGTTTATCTTAGCATGTTAGAACCTAAATAAGTCTCATTGGAGTCTTAGTACCTTGCATATAAGATTTATAATGTTCAACTTGATCATAGTATGCTTGGTTGAAAGTTTGGAAGCTTAGTTGCATCGTTTGAGTCTTATGATTTTGACTTTGTGCAAACCATGAATGTTGTTCCATATGTGCCTAGGATCAACTCTTGTGAAAGAATATGTTTCAATTGTAGGTTTAGCAAAATCGGCAATTCTAGGGTTTGAAACTCGGGATTTGGTTTATGGCTAGTCTAAGGTCATGAACGGCTTAGTTATTAAGTTCTAAATGAACGGAGAACATATAATTGAGCAATGGGATGCATTTAGTATCTATGCTCCACTTGGTTGAATTTTAGAAATGACTCACTAGAGTTGAGATTAGGGAGTTATTGAACAATACCGACTCCACATTCGATCCCTACGACGTTTGTAGTTCGTTAGACTAATGTATTAGTTTACGTGACTTTGGGATGAATTGAAATACATGTTTGATATGTGTGCTTATAAGACTCAATTGAGTTCTTATGCAGGTTATATGATTGTATGAAAGAAATGAATAATTGAGAGGATTTGGATTGGGACTATCTTTAGTAATCTATACATGGAGTCTACTTGTATAAGTCGCTAGGATAACCATGTTGTTATCTAAGACTCACCGGTATGGTTTGACCTTACGAGTTATTACCGCTCTAGTGTTGCTTAAGTCTTTGACTACTATCGACTTTTGCGTTATTGAATGAGTTACTACTCTAGGAAGAGTTTAGTAAATGACTTCATGATCCTAGACTAACGGAGTAGTCTTGGATAGTACATAATGGACTGATGGTTGTGTTGTGACTCTGCTGAATTTCATAAGTGATTATGGAATACTGTGTATATTTTATATTATGACTAAATGCATGATTTCCTACATTGTCAAGAATTGAATCTTCTACGTGTTTATATGATATGACTTATGAGCATATTGAATGTGTTTGCCTTCGTGCCAGATCGGTTGTACAATTAATGATTTGTAGTGAACTTGGATTCTAATATTAAGTGGAATTATGAATCAAATTGAACTAAGCTTGATTTCACAATAATCAACTTAGGCGTCCCTTATATAATTGACTTGGGACTTTGAACTAAGATTCCTAAATGGAACGAGAACCTAGCTATGCCTCAAACGAGAACATAGAAAAGAGTCTTGGAACACATATAGTGTTCAAACTCTATTTGGTTGGAATTGTAGTAAAGACTCAACGAAGTCGAGTTAAGGAACAATTGAACCTTACGAGGATCGTGGTGAGATCCTATGATAATTATATTCCATTTGACTAGATTACTAGCTTTTGGGACTTGAATCGAATAGAGTGAACAACTTGACACTTATGATTTAGAGACTCAAATGAGCTCCTATTGTGGTTTTGTGATTATTGTAACAATGTGCATAATCGTATAAGTTTAGTAGATCATTATATCTACTTGAGAATTAGCAAGTAAACATCTACTTGTGCATTGCATATAAGTCCAGCTGGCATTACTTGAGTTTTCATGTTGAAGGTGGGACGATGCATTGTCTTCACAAATTATTGGATTCGTGGTTGCAATGTATCGCCATACCGGATTCGGTTTTCACACACCCCTCCACTGCTAGCTACAGTGGGGAAGTAGCCCCCTTTGTCGTAACCAATTGAGCACATTGGCTAGTGCTATTTTCCTGAGTAGAGAGCTCAGACCCGAGAAGAGAGCTCGGTACTTTGATACCTGAACACGGGTATCACTGGCATGATATGATTAACAGTTGTGATTGCAAGAGCAATACGATGAAAGTGATTTGGAATCTTCTCTATCCTTTATGTGGCTTACTATGGGCACTTATGTGATAACAAAATGTTAGTGAACATGAGATCTTAGTGACCATGTTTGTGTTGGTTGATGTAATATGAAAGACTTGATGTGTATATATATATATATATATATATATATATATATATATATATAGATATGCACACTTATGCATGATGATTATATGGGAGATTTGATATGTATATATAGATATATACATATTGATATAGGTGTATATATATAAAAAATGCACCCTTACACGTGGTAATAATGTGAATAGCTTGATTTGTATATATAATGATATGTATACTTGCATATGATGTTTTGTGGGAACTACCTTCTAATTAATTTGATTTGTGTTTGAACAGGCAATTATACCCTGGTTCATTTGGACGGTTTAGTAAGTAAGAAGAAATGGATATCTTGTGGAGTATCGAAATGGATATTTTCTGTCATTTATAAAATGACACCATGGTTATGTTTATGTTACATAATTATATGTTGCATATATATTGTAGTATCGTACTGGGTCATTATGACTCATCCCGTACTTGTTTCTAGTTGCAGTAACTGATAGCTGCACTGAGGTCGAGTAGATCGTGACTGTAGCAGTGCGCAGCTGATCGATAGATCAAGATTAGATCGTGTGGTTCTTGTTTGTAGCAGCCGACTTTCCCGAGTAGCAGCTTGTGGAGTCTTGTTTTTTTTTTTTTTTTTAAAGAAGCAGGACGGAACCTGCAGCAATTTATTAAAAACTAAACCAATAACAAACAAGAGGGGGACAACCAGCCTGACCCAAGAAGGGGGGACAAAGGAGCCTTACCTCGAAAAGCAGGAAATACAAACTCATTTCCTAAAACTATATAAACCAGAGGCATCAAAAGCGAAAACCTTTTTAACAGCTAAAGGTAACGCTAAATAATCTGAAAACACTATCTGCCTCTCATGCATGTGCGCCTCAGCAGCTAGACGATCAGCAACCATATTCTGCTCCCTGAAAACATGCCGTAATGTAAAATCCCCTAGAAGATTCTGGCAATCACGAAGAAAATATAGATATCTCCACGGCCCATTATACCCCTTACTGAGAACATTAACTGCCGTTAGAGAGTCGGACTCCACCACAACCGTACGAAGCATCAAGGAGTGACAAAGCTGAAGTCTCTCTCTAAGAGCCAGAATTTCCGCCCGCATATTCGTTCCATGACCATAATCACTAGAGAATGCGCAAACAAAAACCCCTTGCGCATCCCGAATAATCCCTCCACCCGTACACCTGCCATCTTTAGACGACCCATTTGTGTTGAGTTTGTACCCAGAAATCGGAGCTAACCAACGAACCCATTCCCCACGCCGCGTAGGAACTTTTCTGACCACCAAATTAAGATGCTGCATGAGCACACAGGCAGCATTATTGCTCTTTGATTTCGGAGAAAATGAACTAAGAGCTTCACGAACACCCTCAATAACCCGAGAGACAATTTTCTGCCCATTCATAGCAATATCCTCAAAAATGACCGCACACCGCGCCTTCCACAACTCCCAACACGAAAAGGCAAATATACTAAAACAAGTCACCCCAATCTGTGTTCGTCTGGATAACGATGACCAAACCTCAAAAAGATGATGAAGATTGGAATACTGATTGGGCAACCGAAAATGAACAGCAAAATGACCCCATACTTCAAGGGCCACCCGAGAGTGCACAAACAAGTGAGGCAGAGATTCTGTCGACGGAGAATCAAAACAACAGCGGCATCTAGACACAAGCGGCACCCGACGAGCCTGAATATTAACATCCAAAGGTAACACATTATGAAACAACTTCCATAGAAAACCACTCACTCGCATAGGGAGCCAAGGCTGCCAAATCAATTTAGCCCATAGGCATAGATTTGGAGATCCGATGTCTTTGTTTCCGTAAAAACACTAGCGACAAATGCACCTGACGGGGTAAGCTCACTGATTAAATGATCAGACATAGAATTGTCACAACTGATCCTATGAACCGAGCTTTGAAGATCATCCGGAATTAGAGGGAAAATATCTTGAAATTGCATGGTCAGCAATGCTTAGCGTGCGATCTACTGGCATAGGGCCGATGAGCTTTGAACCACACCAATTTTCATCCCAAAAAGAAATAGCCCCTTGCCCAATCACCCACCCTGCATGGAGTCTTGTTCCTTTTTAGCATTGTCATTGATTTCATGTACTTTGCTATTCTTGTGAGATCGACATTTTGTAAAGTTATTTAGACTTTACAGTCGGGTAGAATACTTGGGTATTTGCATTGGTTATTTCTTGGGCCGACGTGTTATGTCGTGCCTTGTTTGTGGTTTTAGTATTTATTCCAGTTGTCTCCCGGGCACGCAGTAGCTTTGGGGCTTTTCTGTATTCTATTTGTTATAGTTATTGGTTAACCTCGGTATGATTTAGCCGTTGAGTAATTGAGATATCAGGTTGGTTCTTTGTTGAAACGCCGGCCTGGAGTGCCGATGGTTTGATTAGCGTCTGCAATGTTGCAGCACGCGAGTTTTGTTTTTCCTCCTTTGAGAGATAATGTCTCTCTTGGTTTCATTGTCGTTGGTTTCGAGCTTCATAGCTTGGGACTTCTTTTCTTATATTGCTTCCGGTGATTCGATTTTTGAAATATCGTATTTTAGTGCGGCTTTGTGTTCATGTTTAGAGCGTGTTAGCTCGACTGTTTGACTTGCACTACTGTTTAACAAGTGCTTGTCCTCTTCTTAAGTTAGTTCCAGCGGCACGACCTTGGGATTTCGTGTTGGAATCCGGGTCGGGTTGTTACACGAATTGTAGAGTTTTTAGACCGTTCTTGAGCACTCTCAAGATGAGAAACACTTTGTAATTTTAATTTATCACCGATTGTTAAAGACAGATGATGATTTCTTCCATTCCTATGATGTGTTCATCGTCTGTAATGAACTAACCGTTCCATTCTAGGGATTGGAGGTAACTTTGTATAAAGTTTTATGTGTTTAATATAATTTTCATTCTATCAAATTATTGTTTATCAATTTAGACTATCATCGGTCTGCATTGAAGCTATCGCATAATGGTTGTGTTAGTGAATGTGTAGGCTCGTGGGTATAATTAGTCGCATGATTTGTGCGCGAAGTATACATTGGCCAACCTAATTGATAAGTAGATCTCTCTGATTTCCTGATCGGGCTAAGGTTAGATCTAGGTTCACATTGTGTTAGGAGTATAGATTGAGCTCCTAATTACTTTATTTCTTAAAGTGCGTAATGGACTCTTAATTGCTGTGTGGACGGATCGAGAAAGCACAACCAAAGATGAGTACTAAGGGTTGCAAATCACACTTCGTATGTCCCAATCCTTTATCCCAGTGAACGAACTCGTAATTGATAGATATTTAAGACCGATACACATAAAAGGCGATACAAGTGAATCATAATTCCTAGATCCTTCTCATCCATAAAGTTTCAATTTAATTATGTTTCTGCAATTAGTAATTTCTTGATTAGTTTATAAGTTAAATTTATTAGTTTAAATTATTTCAAAACAAAAACCCCTTTTTATTTAATTTCTATTTAATTAGTTTTAGATTAATTACTACCATCTTTCTTTTCTACAATAGTCTTGTGCACTTGCAAGGTAAAATTTTAACACATCAAGTTTTAGGCGTCATTGCTGGGGAGATAGTAAATTAAAAGTTTTTTTTAATCTTTTCCATTTATTGTAAATAAAAAAAATTCTATTTGTCTTAATTAATTTTCAGTTATTAGTTTCAGTTGATTGTGCAGTTTATGCACGGTCGATTGTCGTTGAATCCCACTCTGACGGATTTTAACGATAATATTAATAATTTAGGAGGGAATCTCCCAGTTGAACAAGATAACAAAATGGCTGAAAATCAAAGAAATCAAAGAGCAGACCCACTTGCTTCCGCTGAAGCAGTTGTATCTGCAAGGGAAGAAATGGAAGCCCCTAGGATGATGAGAGACTATACTCGTCCTAATATCGACTTTTCACCTTCATGCTTAGTCCTACCTGACCGAGTCAAGAGCTTTGAACTTAAGGGACGATTTTACAATATGTTCCCATCTTTTCATGGTTTACCTATGGAAAATGCGTTATCCTTTATGCAAGATTTTTGTCATATGCTTGAAACTTTCCCTAAGGGAGGATTAACGGAAGATGAGTTTAAAATACGTTTTCTTCAATGTACTTTAAAGGATGCTGCCAAAAGATGGTTAATGACTTTAGCACCTAGAAGTATATCTACGTGGAAAGAATTATATTATTTGTTTATTTCTAAATTTTATCAACATTCTTCTCTTTCTAATCATAGGAAACAAATCATGTGGTTTGCAATGGAGCAAGGCGAATCTTTTCATGAAGCATGGGATCGTTTTAAATCTTTATTGATAGACTGCCCCCATCACAATATTCCTCAAGATGTTGGATAAATCAATTTTATGACTCGCTCTTTAATTACCTACAAACTATGGTAGATAGTGCTGCTGGAGGGTCGATTCACAGATTGACCCCGGAGCAAGCTCAAGACCTATTTGAGATGTTGGGATCAAATTCGCAACAAAAGAGTGTGAGAGGAAAAAAGCAAAATGGTATATGAAGTAAAATCAAATGTTAATGAATCTAATACGTTAGCTGCGGCTAATGCTAAAATAGAAGCTTATGAAGCGATGATGGCTGCTGCTAATTTAAATTTTTCGTATGAATCGTGTTCTAATTGTGATAATAATTCACATGCTACTAATAGTTGCCCTTCTAGTGGAAATATGTCTATTTTTCAGGAACAGGTAAATTTGATGAATTCGTATCCATCGCGTCAAAGGAATGACTCGTTCTTAAATACTTATAATCTTGGTGGAGTAATCATCCGAATTTCAGTTGATGAGGAAACAAACCTTTACATCCACAACCGTAACAACTGCAAGGGTATGGGCAAAGAAACCACAATTTTGGAAATTCCATGCCGAATAATTAGCCAAAAGATGAGGACAGATATCGACAGAAAATGGAAAACAATAAAAACTCAATTAATACCACTCTGTAAAAGATGATAACTATGTATGGGCAATTGTGTGATGATATGAAAGAAGTCAAGGGACGAGATTATGGGAAATTTCCAAGTCAAAATGAGCAAGCCAAGGCTATTACTACTCTAAGAAGTGGTAAAACTATTAGTGAAGAGGTAAGTACACCTATTCCTTCTACTTCCTCTGATTTGTTAAAATATGAAAAGGATGAAAAGCAAAGTGAAATTTAAATAAAGAAAAAGAAAAAGAGATTAGTCCGAAAGAAGAAGAAGAGCCATATATTGCTGCTCCTGCTTATGTACCCCCTATTCCGTTCACTGGTCGTCTAATGCAATTTAAAGCCAACAAACAATTTGTTGAAATCTACAATATGCTGTCTAAGGTGAATATTAATTTGCCTCTGTTAAATGTGATAAAAAAAAATATTCCTGCTTATGCTAAATTTTTCAAGGAATTAAGCTCTCGAAAACCAAAGTTTCCGAAGGACGAAAAGGTAATTATGTCTGAAAATGTTAGTGTTGTTCTCCAACAGAATCTTCCACCAAAACTAAAAGATCCTGGTAGTTTTCTTGTTGACATCACCTTTGGAAATTCTAAGAAAATTAAAGCAATGTTCGATCTTGGTGCAAGTATAAATCTGATGCCTTTCTCTGTTTATAAAAAAATAGGTTTAGGTGAGTTAAGTCCTACATCAATGACATTGCAATTAGCCGATCGATCTATGAAACACCCGTTAGGAGTTGTGGAAGATATTTTAATCCAAGTTGAAAAGTTAATTATGCCTGTTGATTTTGTGGTACTTGAGATGGAAAATCGAGCTAATGCTGCACAAGAATCACCCCTTCTTCTTCTTGGAAGACCTTTTATGGCTACAACCAATACAGTAATTAACGTTAAAAATGGAAAATTATCTATGATTGCTATGGGAGAGATGGTCAAAATTAATGTGTTTAATGCTTTGAAACAACCCGATGATATGAGTGATTACTTTTATGTTGATGAGGTAGAAAGCATAGTAGCGAAGGATTTAGTTAAAGGAGTAAAAACTGATAAATTAGAGGAGTTTCTAACTGGTCAAGAAGATGGTGAAAATAATGAAGCTAGTGAACTAACCAAACAATTTGAGGAGAAAGAAGAAATAACAACAACAACAAAATAGTTTGTGAACCATTAGGGAATTTTAATGAAAAATTAGTTCTTTCAATTGAATCATCTCCTGTTCTAGAATTGAAACCCTTACCGCAAAATTTAAAATATGTTTTCTTAGGAAAGAATTAAACACTGCCAATGGTTATTTCATCAAAGTTGACAGAAGAGCAAGAAGAAAAATTAATTAAAGTGTTACAAGAGCATAAAGAAGCTATAGGATGGACCTTAGCTGACTTAAAAGGGATATGCCCTACAAAATGTATGCATAGAATTCATCTCGAAGAAGGAGCTAAACCTTCTAGAGAACATTAGAGGCGTTTGAATCCCCACATAGAGGAAGCAATAAGAAAAGAGGTTCTTAAACTTCTTGATGTGGGTATTATTTACCCCATTTCTGATAGCAAATGTGTAAGTCCTGTTCAGGTAGTCCCTAAGAAATCTAGAATCATAGTAGTTAAGAATGACAAAGATGAGTTAGTGCCAAATAAAACTATTATAGGATATAGGATGTACATTGATTTAAGGAAGCTCAATGCTACTACTAAGAAAGATCACTTTCCGTTACCATTTATAGACCAGATTTTAGAAAGATTAGCTGGCTATGAGTTTTATTGCTTTTTAGACGGATTTTTTTGGTTATAACCAAATTCCAATTGCCCCAAAAGATCAAGAAAAGACAACCTTCTAATTGTAGCTGCTGTGACTTTTCCTCCATCATCTTCCCATAGATGAGGGACTTTCGAGTAAAGGTTTCCTGTTGGCTTCTAATTGTAGCTGTTGTGACTCTGGGAATATAGAGTCTTTTGATCATGTCTTCCTTTCCAGCCATACAGCCTCTAGCATATGGAAGCACTTCCATTCTATTTTTGGTGTTCCCCTTTCTCCTGGCTTCATTCCCCAACGATGCTTTGCTTGGTGGCTTCATCGAAAGTCTCTAGTATTTATTTTGATTCCTGCTCTCATTCTTTGGCACATATGGAAATTTCGCAATTGTGCAGTTTTTGAAGGAGTTAAGCATTCAGTCCACCACTTGATCTCCAGCATTAATTCGGATCTTAGAGATATTCTTCAAGTTGCTAATTTTTTCATTTCGGATTTATCAATTAATTCTAAAATTTCTTATGGGCAGCGAAAGCAAGGAACTATTCAAGCTGTTTTCTGGGATAGTCCCTCTTTAGGTTGTTTCAAGCTGAATACGGATGGGGCTAGTAGAGGCAACCCGAGTATTTGTGGTGGTGGTGGTATTTTACGTGATTCTAATGGCCATTGCATTTATGCCTTCTCCAATTATTATGGTCATGGTACTAACATGATGGCTGAGTTGCGTGCTCTTCACTCTGGTCTTCTTTGGATTCATGAGCAAGGTTTTCACAATGTTATTATCGAAATTGATTCCAAGGTAATTCATGACAGCATCAACAAGAACCATAAGTATCCTTGGGAATATGCTTATCTATTCCGTGACATTTTTCGGCTTCAAATTAAAGGTCGTTATTCTTTCAAGCATTGTTTCAGGGAAGCTAACAAAGTTGCAGATAGCCTTGCTAATTTGGCTTGTGATTCTCAGGCAGATTCTTATTTCCTTTTGGATTTAGACATCCCCCGTGTTATTAAAGGGCTTATTATTTTAGATGCTAGAAAAACTCCTTATGTTCGTATTTCTTGATTTATTTGTTTTGATGTATTTCCTTTTCGAGGTAAGGCTTCTCTGTCCCCCCGTTCAAAGGGTAAGGCTGGTTGTCTCCCTCAAGTTTGTATTCTTTTTTCTTATTTAATAAAATCTCGTAGGTGCCACCCTGCTTCCCTAAAAAAAAAAAAGAAAAAAAAAAGACAACCTTCACATACCCCTTTTGTACTTTCGCTTATAGAAGGATACCTTTTGGTGTATGTAATGCTCCAGCTACTTTTCAAAGATGCATGATTTCTATATTTTCTGATTTAATTGAAAAGTGTGTTGAGGTTTTTATGGATGATTTTTCTGTTTTTGGGGACTCTTTTGACAAGTGTCTTCATAATTTGACATTAGTACTCAAACAATGCTGTAAAGCAAATTTAACCCTTAGTTGGGAAAAATATCACGTTATGGTTAATCAAGGTATTGTTTAGGGGCATATAGTGTCGAAAAGAGGAATTGAGGTTGACCCAACCAAAATAGAAGTCATTTCAAAGTTACCCTCTCTAGTTTCTGTTAAAGGTGTTCAAAGTTTTCTCGGGCATGCTGGTTTCTATAGGCGCTTTATTCAAGATTTTTAAAAAATTTGTAAGCCTTTATGTAGTTTGCTTGTCAAAGACACTGAATTTATTTTTGATAAACAATGTCTAGTAGGTTTTAATCTATTAAAAGAGAAATTAACGAATGGTTCAATTCTGTCTAGTTCTAACTGGTCGTTACCTTTTGAAATTATCTATGATGCATCGGACTTTGCCATAGGAGCTGTCCTAGGTCAAAAGTTTGATAAGAAACCGCACGTAATTCATTATGCTAGTCGGACGCTTAATGATGCCCAGTTAAATTACATAACAACTGAAAAAGAGTTCTTAGCAGTTATTTTTGCTCTCGAAAAATTTAGGTCGTATCTGTTAGGTTCCAAAGTAATTGTCTATTCTGATCATGCTGAACTAAAATACTTGTTGACCAAGAAAGATGCTAAACCTAGACTGATTAGGTGGATGTTGTTGCTTCAAGAATTTGATATTGCCATTAAAGAAAAGAAAGGTTCTGAAAATGTTGTGGCATATCATTTATCTAGGTTGGAACTTTGGCCTTTATTTGAAAAGCATCCATTTGATGACAATATTCTGGTGAAAGAAGATTTTCCAGATGAACAATTGTATACTGTGATAATCAAAGAGCCTTAGTATGCGGATTTTGTAAGCTTTATAGTGGCTGATGTAATAAATCCCGATTTTGGATATCATGAGCGGAAGAAATTTCTTTCCGAAGTTAACAATTATTTTTAGGATGAACCTCATTTGTTTAAACGTGGCCCATATTTAGTGATTAGGAGATGCATTCCTGAAGAAGAACCTCAAAGTGTGTTATCCTTTTGTCATGGTTTTGCTTGTGGAGGTCACTTTAGTGGAGAAAAGACCGCAAGAAAAGTTTTACAATCTGGCCACTATTGGCCATCTTTATTCAAGGATGCTCATTTGTTTACTAAGAGTTGTGATAAATGTCAACGGTTGGGAGGAATAAGAAAGAAGAATGAAATGCCCCAAATTAGTAATTTAGTTATCGAAATCTTTGACATTTGGGGAATAGATTTTATGGGACCCTTTCCGGTATCCCAAGGTTTTGAATACATTTTGGTAAGAGTTGATTACGTGTCAAAATGGATTGAAGCAATTGCTACAAGAAAAAATGATTGCTAGGACAGTAATTAAATTCCTTTGTGCCAATATTTTTAGTAGACATGGGATGCCAAGGGCTATAATAAGTGATCAAGGAACTCACTTCACCAATAAGATAGTAAATGTGTATTTAAAGAAGTATAGGGTAGTTCACAAGTTATCCACTCCCTATCATCCACAAACATCTGGTCAAGTGGAAGTAAGTAACAGGCAAATAAAGGGTGTGTTGGAAAAAAAACTGTCCAACCCAATAGAAAGGATTGGGCATTGAAACTCAATGATGCTCTATGGGCATATAGAACAGCTTATAAGACCCCATTAGGGTTAAGCCCTTACAGAATCGTTTTTGGCAAAGCCTATCATTTACCCGTTGAATTAGAACATAGGACGTTTTGGGCAGTTAAAACCCTAAACATGGATATTACATTAGCAGGCAAGAAAAGAATGCTCCAAATAAATGAATTAGAAGAGCATAGGTTAGAATACTACATAAATAAGAAAATTTATAAGGAAAAGACTAAGAGATTACATGATAGGAAAATAATTCCTAAAGACATGTACCATGGTATGAAAGTTCTATTGTTTTATTCTAGACTAAAACTCTTTCCAGGAAAACTTAGATCACGATGGTCAAGTCCATTTGAAGTGTTAAATGTTTTCGTCCACAGCGCAATCGAACTCAAAGATTATAAATCTAATGAAACATTCAAGGTATTATAATGGGCACCGAGTTAAACCCTACCATGAAGGTCTATCATTTGTGAAAAATGTTGACTCAATGGACGTTTTCAATATAGAATAATGAGTTGACAAACGTCAAGCGAACGACGTTAAACAAAAGTGCTGCATGGGAGGCAACCCACTTATTTTTAGTTAAAAATTATGTTGTTGTAAAATACTATTTTGAACCGTTGCTTGATTTTGAGAATTTTAATTGTACTTCGTTTTTGCAAAAATTAAGTTTGGGGGAAAATATTTTCTAGTGTTGTATTTATTTGATAATTTTTAATTTAATTTAATTTTAGTGTGTTTTTTGTATGTAGTTTTTGGTACAGGAAAGATATATCATAGCACTGAAGGAAGATATGTTTGGACCCTAATGATAATCAAATGATAATATGTTATTTAAAAAGAAAAAATAATAATAATTTTGAAAAAAAAGGCTTGAGCGATCACCCAGTCTATGGACTGAGCGAGCGGGCAAAATACAGTAAGGCGAATTTTTAAGTTTTGAACTAAGCGATCTCTAAGTGCAAGGCCTTGGCGACCGCTCAGCCTTGTTATTTCAAATTTCACGGAGACCGAATGAAGAGAATGAAAAGTCCCACCTTTTTCTCTACACCCAAACTCGAAAACCTCTCCATTCTCTCTAAGATTCCGACCGTTTTACCCGATCAATCTCCTCCAAGCTTCATATTTTACCTTCCCTCAACCTACATTTCTTATCCACGACACCATTTTTCACCACCTATTGTATTTTGTGCCCCGACGGAATCCGGTAACCACCATAGTTTCCATCAACAAGCTTGCATTTGCTCTTCTAGTGTAAAGTATCCTCTACCCTCTTCTCTTTTATGCAAATTTTACATGCTTAAATGGATTATTGTGCATAATTGCCATTTTAGGATATTTGAATATTTATTTATTTTTCAAGCTTGGTTGGGTTTTCTGATTTTTGGGAGGAGTGTTTGAGTGATTTCATTATTATTGTTATAATGGCACCCAAAAAGAAAAGTAAAACTACCGACGGGGAATCATCATCTTCTGCTCCGGCAATAGATTTTGATGCATCCCAATTCCAAAACGCCGAACATTATCAAAATTATTTAGATAGTTTTCACTCTAAGGCCATCGTCCCGGAGCGCAGGTTTGATTATAGAAGTTATAAATTTACTGACCATTTTGCAAGAAATGGTTGGAAAAATTTGTGTTCCGCTCCTGGTGAGGTCATTGTGCCTATTGTCCGTGAGTTCTACGCTCACAGTGGACAAGTGATGAGAGAGGACCCGAACTGATCTTGGGTTCGGGGTCGCTTAGTTCATTTTAGTTCTATTGCCATTTGGGATTTTTATAACCTGCCTGTCGTAAGGGTTGATGATTATCAATCCTATTTACCATACGATATTCCGATGGCAACAGTTCGGGATAGGATAGCCATGCATGGGTCCGAGTGGACCTATGGACGATCGAAGACAGTTGGTCGTCCTCGTTCCATTAGGGAGTCTCTCTTGACTCCCCAGGCCAGGGGAATTTATAAATTTATTTATGCTAGGGTAATGCCCACGACACATCAATTTGATGTGACGTGGAATAGGGTGGTGTTAATTTACACCATTTTGAGTCAGGGTTACGTTGATATCGATGTGCTCATCAATGGACAAGTTAGAGGCATGGTTGAGAAAACCATGAATACGACTTTTCACTTTCCGAGTTCGATTACTGGCCTCTTTGTTGTCGCAGGAGTTGAGTGGACTCCTGATTTATAGCGAATCAAGCCGATGCCTAGTGTCACCAAAAAGGGCGTCACAAATCGGACACAGCAGCCCTATGCCCATCACCCTACCGATCAAGGCGAGGATGTTGAGGAGGATCTTGCGATGGATCCTTTGGAGGAGATTTCCACCCAGCTAGAGGAGGTCCAGCTAGGCTTAGACACGCTTCATCAGCGTGTCGACCATAGGCTAGACATGCCTCAGTAGCATGTCGATCATCGATTAGATATACTTGAGCGACGTATAGAGCAGGGTCTAGCGGACCAAAACTATTTTTATGGGTATAATAATCAATTTTTCCAAAACCTTGCCACCAACCTTAACATGCTGCCCGACACTATCCCTGAATGGCGGCGTCCTCCTTCGTTACATAGTATTGGCTCGTCTGGAGTCGACGCTTAAATAGCGTCTTCCTTCGTTATGCGGGTTTGCCGGTTGTTTTCCGTTCGCTCTATAGTATCTCTCCCTTATTTGTCGGTTCAACATTTTGAGGACAAAATATAATTTAAGTTTGGGAGGGGGGAATTCTAGGTCCTAGGTCCTTTCAGGTCCCAGCCTAATGAGAATCAGAAAATGATGGTGTAAATCCTGCTATGTAGATGGGACAACTAGTGTCCCTTATATCTCTTCTCCTGCCTATTTTCTTGTTTTTGATTATTTTTATTTTAGGAGTTGATGAATGCAAATACAGAAACAAAGGTCGTGACCATTTTTAGTTTCTTCCAAACAGATTAGTAGATAGTTGTTTTAGCTCACAACTGTCTTCTTATTCGGCCTTATTTCAATTAGCATCATCCTCCATTATATATATTTATTCTCAAGTCTCTATGAAGAATTTAAGTCAATGATGATTAATGCTATGACCTGCATGACTTCTCCCTAGATCCTTCTGGAATTTACTCTGTTGTGTAAATTTCCTATGATTATCCCCTTTGTGTACTCATACCCCGTAATTATTGAAGGACTTGGACATTTTTATCTAGCATATAGTTCACATGGCATTCTCTGAGAGACTGATTTTGTGCACCTAATTATGATGAGTAACTGTCTTTTCATGAGTGTTACATTGAGTTGTAACTTAGTGACATTTTTATGGAAGTTAGAATTTTTGGAATTGTCTTGCTAATATATCTCAAGCACACTTTTGAATCGTGATTACATGATAGTCTTTAATTTCTTGACATGTTTTCTAGCGAAGGCTTATGTCAAACACGTTAGGAGTTATTCTTCATTTCATATATGTATGTGATATTTGTAATTGAATTCCATTTTCTATGGAATTTTTCATGAGGACTTGGCACTAGGACACGATTTAGGCCATCTTTGGATCGTTTGAGCCTTTCAGCTTCCTCACATATCTATGTTTATATCCCTAGTGTCCCCTTTTGAGCTTAATTTTAAGAATGACGTGTGCAAAATCACATATTGACCCCTATTCGACATCATTTCTTTTACCCACATTAACTTAACCCTTTAAAGCTTATACACTTTAGCCTACCTTGGAGAGAGTAGAACTTGGGTGGGGAAATTGTTGTTGCATGGATTATCATTATAAAAGATCCTCTTATGAGTTCATCTTCTTCGTTGTATTCCCCGTTATCCAAAAAAAAGGAGAAAAAGAAACAGAGTGAAGAAGATGAGAAGAATGAAATTAAAAATAAAAGGAGTACAATTTATTGTAAAAGATGGCATAGCCAAAAAGAAACAAAAGGTTATTGGGCACTTAGTTATAAATTTGAATAGATAGCAAAATGCAAGTTTGGGGGAAAATTTCCCCAAGTCTTTGTCTTTTCAGGTCGTAGCTTAATGCATGTATCCATGCAATGGAAGCAATGTGGATTTTGGGTAGTTGTACTCTTTCGCTTTGAATTTCTTTCCCTTTTTTTGCTACCTTTTTACCCTGGCCTTACATTACAAGCTTATTGAAGTCCTATTGATCTAGTGTCGCTTTATCATGCTGTATCTTCCTTGATTTGATTAATACATGTTAATTGATCCATCCTTCACTTATACACTCTTGGTAAAGCCCAACGTGTTAGCATAATCTTAGCTATTGCAAGTAACTTGGAAATAAAAGTAGTGTATTCATACATAGAAAGTGAATGGGATGGATGTATAAGAATTTTTATTCCTTAATATTCTCTTTTCTATAAAAAGGACCGGGTATTGTTGGTAGATTCTCCTTTTTAGTGCATGTATGTTTTCATTTTCAAAAAAAAAAAAAAAAGAGAGGGTAGAATGAATGTTGTGGTTTGCCTGATTAAACTGTCTAATTTTGGATATGCTACATGAGTAGGAGTTCACACAGTTGAATAATCATAGTACTATTTTCATGATAGAGTGAACCCATTTGGTACTAGGAGAAATCCTTACACATGTGAAGAGCATTGCTTGAGACTGCCGTTAATTTTTGCACTATTAGACTTGAGAGTAAAAACCAAAATTATTTTCTTTCTTTCTTCTTTTTGTTAGTTTAGTATTATCTGTTTTTGTATTTATCCGCATAGTCGAGTCACTCTTTTGAGTCTCCTTGAGTTTGTGGGTTTCTAGAGGAGTGTAAATAGTGTCTCTTTCTGATATGATTCTGACCACCAACCAAGAACCAAGATTGTCACAAGCAAGGGAGAGACATTGGAAGCTTGGAGATCAAGGTTCGAGGGTTCAAAAGTGCAACGTTCGAGGCTCAAGAGTTCCCGTAAGGTTGGTCTACGACCTAGGAGGCACAAGGATCAACTTGGAAGCACAAAATGGACCAAAATGATGTCCTTATGGTTCCTAAACCCTAAGGGGTTGTTTTCCTATGTTAAATTAGGGTTAGGGGAAGATTCTAGGCACTTTACAAAGTGAGCCTTGTAGAAAAACGGGATTGGTAGATTTTCCTTATTTTGGTTGTTTTATGTTTCCTAATTAGAATAGGTATCTTACCTAATTGTTGCCTACATAGATTAGGTAAGTTGTTTCCTTTTATTTTCGGTTATCCTTTTATTCTAGGATTAGGATTCACAACCCATATAAATAAGGGTTGTGGCTTATTGTTTTGAAACAACTTTCTGATTATTGATTAATATAGTTTTTGAGTGTTTTTCAAAACCTCCTTGTTCTTCATTGAACTTGTGATTATTTGGTGAGAGGCTAAGTAATCGAAACCCGAACTTATCAATAGGATATTCATCCCTATTGTGGCGTTCTTCATTATACCAAGGTTCGTGTTCGTCTTGTAATTGGATCGCGGAGTATCACGTTCAATAACAGATCGTAGCATTGGGTCAAGGTGTCACAATCCATCAATTCATTGACGTTCTTCGCTTGCCGTGCTGCGTGCTCTTCGATTCCTCCATCGCGAGTACGCGTCTAGGAATCATATCATTTGGTATCAGAGCAAAGGTTCGTTTCCACAATCTATCTTACTTTAAATTGTTCTTATTTTGATTATCAATTTGTTTCTCTTCCTTCTTCGAATTAGGGTCTTCAATCCTAATTTGTTCTTTTTGATTTCCTTGTTTTTGTTAGTTCAAGCCCTAGTCTTCTAGGGTTATAAATTCGAAAAGAAAAAAAAAAGTTACTGTTCATTGCACTGTTCACGTGATTACTGTTCACCGAATTACTGTTCACGCACACTGTTCATCTGACGGATACTGTTCATCAGACACTATTCACCCAACACTGTTCATTACTGTTCACAGATTTAAAAAAATTTCTGTTGTGTTAGTTAATTCTGGACAGAACTGTTTTAGCTATAAAAAAAAAAAAAAGCAATCGGACAAAAAAAAAATGGAAAACTGGTCCGAAAATAGAAAAAAAAAATACAAAAAAAATTCAGATTAAAAAAAATCAGAAATCTGAATTACAAAAAAAAAAATTGTTAGTTGCCGAAAAAAAAAATTAGTGATTGGTTGAAGTTGAAAGTTGTTAGTTGTGCAAATTGAGAATCAGTATTGTTGTCATCATCTAGGTTCGAAAATTAATATCGAATCTTCTTTTACAAATAATTGTTGATCCAGTCATCCTTGAAATTCCACTCTAAATTTTCTTTTCTCTACACGTGATTCTTATTGATCAAGTTTCTTGGTTTTGCTTGCTTTGTTAATCACTATTTAATTGCTTTGTTCTTTTAGAACTTGGAGGAATTGAAAGTGAGGGAGAGTAGGTAAACACGAGATGAGTGACATTAATTGAGCGATACACGTAAGGGAGTAGTGAGGTGATTTTGCTAATAAAATTTCTTGCAGGTATACCATGTCTAAAACAAGTGAGAATGATGTTCCTACCTTTGATATGATACTTTATATTGAAGGTTTTGTGAGAGCTTTGCATAAAACTATGAGGGAGCAAAAGGAGGATCTAATGGAGGAGATTGAGAAAATTCGTTGTGAAAGAAATAAAAGAATAAGAGAGAGAGGTAATGAACCTAATGATGTGCCAAGACGTAAAACAGATGAAAAAATTATTTTTGAGAAATATTGGAAGGATCTTCGGTTACAAATTAAGAACACAAAACTAAAAGAAGTGGAGGTAAATAAGGATGACAAAAATTCTTCTAAACCTTTTCCAATAGGTGATGAGAGAGAAAACAATATGGTAGTTAGGAGGATGTTAGAAGTGAGAGTTCCAACTATTGAAGAGATTGAAAAGGAGAAATTTTTCTTTATTAAGTGCAAAGTGCAAGAGCGAATTTGTGGGGTGATCATTGATGGAAATAGTTGCACTAATGTTGCTAGTGTGACCATGGTTGAGAAATTATGGTTACCTACAACCAAGCATCCTAAACCCTACAAGTTACAATGCTTGAATGAAGGAGGTATGTTGAGGGTGAACAAGCAGATTCTTGTGAAGTTCAAGATTAGAAGATATGATGATGAGGTGATGTGTGATGTGGTGCCAATACGACAAACTCATTTATTGCTAGGGCGACCTTGGCAAGTTGAGAGGAGTGTTCCTTATGATGGCAACACAAAAAAGACATTCTTTTGTGCATGATCAAATAACCATTAAACTTGTACCATTGACTCCAACACAAGCTTATGAGAATTTTATGATGTTAAGTTCAATAGCTAGTGAAGAGAGAAAGGCTAGTGAGGAAAAGAATATAGAAAAGCCTTTAAAAAAAGAGAGCTTGAGAGAAAATAAATAGAGTTTGGCTAGAGAGCAAAGTGATGAGTGTGAGATAGCCAAGAAAAATGAGAGCTCAAGTGAAAATAATGAGAGTTTGACTAAAGATAAAAGTGTTTGGTGAGATAGCCAAGAAAAAGGAGAGCTTGAGTGAAAACAAGAATGAGAGGCTGGCTCATGAGACTAGTGTTAGTTGTGAGATAGCCGGGCAAAAGGAGAGGAAAATTAGAGATAGTGAGCAAAAGAAAGAGTGTGAGAAAAAGAAAGAAAGGCAAATTTTCATACTAACAAAGTTGAATTTTTATTGCCTAAGTCCATTGTTTCTTATTCGCAAATTGTTCATGAGTTGAAGCCTACGCCGTCTAAAGAAATTGTGAGATTCAAGGTTGAATACCAACAAGGTAAGGAGATTGTGGTAGATCCTACACTTTCTCAAAGGTATGATCTTACTCTTTCTTTGAAAAATAAGATATGTGGTGAATTGTTATATGTTAATCACCATGATATTGATCATAAGCTCAATAGTGTAGTTGTTGAGTTTGGAAAGCTAAGTAGTCTTGTAGACACTTCAGCCATGGGTGAGATTGTTAAACCAATTAATTTATTATATGATGTACACCTTAACCTTGGTGAGAAATTCAGAATTGAGAGAGGTGTTGCTTTGAAAAATCTTATTAGCCTTGTGAATGTCGTATTCATGAGAAAGATTTTTAGACCACTTGACATGTGTAGAAAGTTTCTATTGCAAGATTTTGTTAGTCACCATGGTCTAAGGGATTTGATGAAATATGGTGAATATATTGGTGATGACTTACATTTGACATTGCATATACATAATCATTCGTATGTGGATCCATTCATGGATGGTACATTGATTGTCAATATGGTAGGATTGAATTGTGCATTGCAAGTTGGAAAGAATATTCTGAATTTTGCATTGGGGATTTCTAAGTTTCACCAAGATGCGAGTTCTAAACTTGTGATTATGCATGATGTTTCTATGATGAATTATTTTGTTGCATGTCATAAGATTGTTGAAGTTTCCCATGATGCGCTGATGTTTCATAAGATTTATGGATTGCATGATATACATAAAGCTTTATCTTCTTTGTTAGACGTAATTCTTTATAAGCATGCAAATACTTGGGAAGGTTGTGAACCTTGTGTTGAGGGTGTCCATGAGCAAGCATTGTTGTATGATAGTTTAATGCATGAGAGCATATATTTTGATAGGATCGCGTGGCATGAGGAATACTTATCATTGAGATCATTGTTTCATGATGATTTTGGTATCTTTATGTTACATAGTGCTTTAGTGTTGCTCATCATTGTAACAAGGGGCACCTATGTTCGATTGATATTTGAACCCAGAGATAGGGTGTGGATGTGTTTGAATGTGGATCGAAATTCCAATTGGAGGGGCTTTGAGTTGCATATTCGAAAAAAATGAGTCCTTTCATAATATTAAGCAAATTTCGTGTGGTGGTAAATTGATACATAACCAATTGTGTGCTAACAATGCTGTTCTTGTTGTAGTACATCGTTTTGTTGTGTTTATTCTACAACTGAAGATGAAAATCTTGATGGAGTACCAAAGTGTACCGATGGAAAGACAAGCTATAATGGTCTTTGATCCCGGTGATTGGAGATACATGAACTTGCATGGAACGGTTTGCAAACATGGAGAGTTTCAGTAAATCGACGACATGAAATCATATGGTAAGCATAATTTTAGAGACTATATCTTGGTTGCTAAATTGTGTCTATGTGATGTAGGTCTTGATTTGAGGACAAATCCTTTTCAAGAGAGAGGGAATGATATGATTCTGACCACCAACCAAAAACCAAGATTGTCACAAGCAAAGGAGAGACATTGGAAGCTTGGATATCAAGGTTCGAGGGTTCAAAAGTGCAAGGTTCGAGGCTCAAGAGTTCCCGTAAGGTTGGTCTACGACCTAGGAGGCACAAGGATCAACTTGGAAGCACAAAATGGACCAAAATGATGTCCTTATGGTTCCTAAACCCTAAGGGGTTGTTTTCCTATGTTAAATTAGGGTTAGGGGAAGATTCTAGGCACTTTACAAAGTGAGCCTTGTAGAAAAACGGGATTGGTAGATTTTCCTTATTTTGGTTGTTTTATGTTTCCTAATTAGAATAGGTATCTTACCTAATTGTTGCCTACATAGATTAGGTAAGTTGTTTCCTTTTATTTTCGATTATCCTTTTATTCTAGGATTAGGATTCACAACCCATATAAATAAGGGTTGTGGCTTATTGTTTTGAAACAACTTTCTGATTATTGATTAATATAGTTTTTGAGTGTTTTTCAAAACCTCCTTGTTCTTCATTGAACTTGTGATTATTTGGTGAGAGACTAAGTAATCGAAACCCGAACTTATCAATAGGATATTCATCCCTATTGTGGCGTTCTTCATTATACCAAGGTTCGTGTTCGTCTTGTAATTGGATCGCGGAGTACCACGTTCAATAACGGATCGTGGCATTGGGTCAAGGTGTCACAATCCATCAATTCATTGACGTTCTTCGCTTGCCGTGCTGCGTGGTCTTTGATTCCTCCATCGCGAGTACGCGTCTAGGAATCATATCACCTTCCAAAAAGATTTTTGTTATTTCTGTATTGTTATTTCTGTTATTTATTGCTTTTGTATTTATTTGTTTACTCGTGGACGGGCAAGGTCTAAGTGTAGGGGTATTTGATAGATGTGTTTTATAAGCATCTATTGTGTATATATTCCTACTTAGATTGTGTTTTTCCGCGAGTTTTCTAAAGCTATTGATACGGGTTTTAGTGTTTATGAGTTTTAGGTTAAAGTTGAGAAAAAGGATGAATTTCGGGCAATAAATCAACAAAATGAAGATTCCATGGACTTGGATGCAAACTGCTAAAAGCCGAAGGTACAAGAGCTGAATTGAAGACTAAGCGCTCGCTCAGCTTGAGGTCTAGGTGAGCACGCAAAATCTAGTAGCGAGCATTTTTCAGAAAGTCACTGAGCGATCGCTCAGTGCAAATGCTGGGCGATGGATCAGCTCCGTTTTTCAGCGTGGACAGTTTTGTCTTTTCTCAAGAACCCTAGCTTAGTATAAATAAAACCCTAGCATTACAGCTTTGTAGGGATCTGAATTGTAGAGTTTTTAGGCCGTTCTTGAGTACTCTCAAGACGAGAAACACTTTGTAATTTTATTTTATTACCGATGAAGACACATGATGATTTCTTCCATTCCTATGTGTTCATCGCCTGTGATGAACTAACCGTTCCATTCTAGGGATTGGAGGTAACTTTGTATCAAGTTTTATGTATTTAATATAATTTTCATTCTATCAAATTATTATTTATCAATTTAGACTATCATCGGTCTGCATTGAAGCTATCGCATTATGGCTGCGTTAGTGAATGTGTAGGCTCGTGAGTATAATTAGTCGCATGATTTGTGCGCAAAGTATACATTGGTCACCCTAATTTATAAATAGATATCTCTAATTTCCTGATTGGGTTAAGGTTAGATCTAGGCTCACATTGTGTTAGGAGTATAGATTGAACTCCTAATTACCTTAGTTCTTAAAGTGCCTAATGGACTCTTAATTTCTGTTTGGACGGATCAAGAAAGCACAGCCAATGTGACAACCCGACCCGGACCCCAATGCGAGATCCCGAATCGTGCCGTCCAAATAATCAATAACACAAGCATGCACAAGTAGGATTATAAAATTCATGTGGCGCAACATCGCATACGAATAACAACTCGGCTACACTTGGCCGGAAAAACAACTTAAAATAAACAAGTCTTCGGCGACGTTACAGCCGGAACCCAACAACTACTCCTACAATATTAACACATGCTTATAATAACCTCAACGGCCACAACATGCCGGAGACAACAACAACAATAATATGTAAAAGAGCTTCAGCGGAAGAAACTGAAGTGAACCATTAACATATGAACAGGCTCGACATGTAAGTCGGCATACAAAAGATTACAAGTGACAAATCTTTAATTTTACTACAACAGCAAAAACCCCAAGTCAAGTCTATTTGACTTGCTTCCCAACGTCCTTTCCAAAATAAAAGACTAACTAACAAAAGTCCCAAAGAGCAACCTTGAGCTCACAAACGACCAAGCGTGAAATAGCGAGTCTAACGCGGACCGTCTCCTCGGCTCGGATCTAAGGAAACAAAACAAACAAATAGGGTAAGTCGAAAGACTTAGTAAGTTACTAAAATGCATGATCCTGTTATAACATGGCATTTATCACAATTTTAGCTCACGTTCATCACATAGCACTTAGCACATTATTCACGTAAGTGCAAGAAAATAAATCATACAAGTAGGATATGATATAGGCACGGCCGCTTCGTAGCTCCTGCAAAATAGTTTGTTAACCCAATATCGTGACTACGATGCTCGTGACTTCGCATCGATATACCGAACTCCGCCGGCTAATAGCAGCCAGTGACGCACGTATTGTTACGGCAAAGGGGCTACTTCCCCATTGCGGCCTACAATGGAGGGGTGTGTGAGGTCCCAGGTACGGCGATCCATAGCGAGCACGAATCTCTCAATTCGTGAAGGCTATACATCGTCCTACCCTGACATAAAAATCAAACCAAATAGTGCCAGCTGGACTTAATGCAATGCACAAGTAGATGTTTACTCGTTAAGACCAAATAATGATTGAATTCGACAAGAGCGAACTCGACCGACCAAGTAGGGTATAAATCTCTACAATAAATCATGTCAAGGCAATTAATTGCTCATAACCAAATAATCATAAAGGGTTCAAATGCACATAATCAAACTCAACTTAAAATTGAGTAAACTTGACCAAACGGTGTCCAAACTTCGTAGGGATTGAAATTAGAGTTTAACATGTTCAAATCTTCCCTAGAGTCGACTCCGTTGAGTCTTTACTAAAAATTCCAAATCTCGGTTAATTGAAGCTATGTGCTTCATAACTCAACCTAGGCCATTACTAAGCTCATCTAGGTCACAAATTCACCAAGGCATTATAATGTGATTCATGTTCATCATAGAGTCCAATATTGAAGATAGAACACATAACAACTTCACAACATATCATGAAGGCATACATTAGGGCATTCTCATATAACAACACTTCCATCACAAATATAATACATGTTTCTAACATGTTCAAAACCTTAAATAGACAAGATGAAAGAGTATTATAAACATCCATAGGCAAGAAATCATCCTACACATGCTCCTAGCAAGTTCATATTTTCAAAATACAAGAAGAGAGCATAGGAAGCATATATGTGTCCTCATTGACCTCAATCATCATAAGCTTTGTTTCCTTAGGGTCAATGAGAACTAAAGAGAAGAAGAAGAAGAGTAACTTACTAGTGTTCTACACCAAAGAAAGCAAAGAAAGAAACTAATCGGTTGAAAATGATCTTCTCTTCGAGCTCTACACTTTTGATGAAGGTGGCTTGAGCAAATGGAGAATGGATGAGGGAAGACCAAGAGCAAAGCTTCAAGAAGCCATGGGAGAAGCTTGAGAGAAAGGAAATTCGTTTTTTGAGAGTGGAGGTGAGAAATGAAGGTCAAAATCTGAACACAAGGCTTATATTGGCCTAGAATTTGAGTGGGACAAGTGTCAAGACCTTGTGGTCTCTTTACAAATCTGATTTTGTGGCTTAATGATCATTAGAGCTCTCTTAATCCATCATTATAACTAGTTAGGGATGTTAGGACTTAAGTGAGGAGGGTTAGGGAGGTTTAGGAAAGGTTTAGATAGGGGGTTTAGGTGTATAAGTCGTTCAACTTCAGAACAGGGGAAAAAATCCCGTAAGTGCATCTGATGTTGAGGCGGGCGCCTCAACATCCTCCAGGCGGGCGCCTCAACTGCTGAGGCCATCTCCAGATTCTGATCATTTTGTAATTGCTCCCAGAACTTGAGGCGGGCGCCTCACAAGGTGCCAGGCGGGTGCATGGGCTTCTGAACCTTCAAAACTTGGTCTAAACATGTCCTAAATGGTCCCAAACTTATGGGCAACCATTCTAAGGTCTAACCCAACTCAAAACAAGTCGGAAACACACCCGAACAACAACCGGAACAAGGTAGAACAAGGCTCGAATCATGCGACGAATGATTAACGAATCAAACACCAATCAAACTAGGATAACTTGGTCATGAAAAAGGCTTGTTTCAACATGGTTATGACCTGAATACAAAGCCAAGAACTCAACAAACACTTCGCAAGACGAAATAGAAGAAATTACGAGCAACGAGGGGAAAAAATCGCTAAGGCCAAAATCAAAGCAATCGAACCGGCGATTCAACAAACAAGCTTACATGATTCTAAACATGTTAAGAGCTTCAAGAATGACTTATGAATGTTTCTAAATCATTTATAAACTAAGTAAACATGCTCACAATCAACAAGAAAACATGAAGACAAGCATACAATGCACATGCAAGAATACGGGGTGTTACACTCTCCCCTCCTTTAGGAATTTAGTCCCTAAATTCTTACCAAGTTCGTCAAACAAATGTGGATGCTTCTCGCACATCTCCGCTTCCGTTTCCCAAGTCGCTTCCTCAATGTTGTGGTTTCTCCAAAGAACTTTAACTAAGGGAATTCTCTTGGTTCGTAGCACTTGCTCTTTGGTATCCAAAATCTTCACGGGCTTTTCAACATAAGACATATCCGGCTCAAATGTTATCTCCTCATACTCAAGTACATGGGACTCATCCTTCAAATACTTTCGCAACATGGAAACATGGAAGACATTATGAGTCTCCGAAAGTGAAGGTGGCAATGCAATACGATACGCTAAGGACCCAACTCTCTCAAGAACCTCGAATGGGCCAATGTACCTCGGTGTAAGCTTCCCTTTCTTGCCGAATCTCTTCGTACCTCTCCTCGGTGTCACCTTCAAGAACACGTAGTCTCCCACTTGGAACTCAAGATCCCGTCTTCGATTGTCCGCGTAACTCTTTTGTCGACTTTGAGCGGTGCGCAATCGATCTCTAATCAACTTCACGCTCTCAACCGATCGTTGCACTAACTCTAACCCCAAAGTTTCGCCTCTCCAACTTCATCCCAACAAATTGGTGATCTACACTTACGCCCATACAATGCTTCATACGGCGCCATCTTGATACTCGACTGATAACTGTTATTATACGCAAACTCGGCTAAAGGTAAGTGAGAATCCCAGCTTCCCTTGAAATCCACGGCACAAGCTCGCAGCATATCCTCCAAAATCTGAATCAATCGCTCGGACTGACCATCCGTTTGAGGATGAAAAGCTGTACTGAAGTCTAATCTGGTCCCCAAAGCTTCCTGCAACGACCTCCAAAATCTAGATGTGAACCTCGGATCTCTATCAGACACAATACTCACAGGTACGCCATGAAGTCTCACGATCTCCTGAATATACAAAGCTGCTAACTGAGTCAATGAATAAGTGATCGCGATCGGAATAAAGTGTGCAGACTTAGTCAATCTGTCAACTATAACCCAAACTGCATTAAATCCTTTTCGCGTGCGCGGTAACCCTGTCACAAAATCCATAGTAATAAACTCCCACTTCCATTCAGGAATCTCAAGTGGTTGTAGAGATCCTGCAGGCCTCTGATGTTCAGCCTTAACCTGCTGACAAGTCAAACACTTTGACACGTACTCCGCTATTTCCCTCTTCATGCCTTTCCACCAAAATTGTCTTTTCAAGTCTAAGTACATTTTCGTGCTCCCCGGGTGAATGGTATACCTCGTTTTATGAGCCTCATCAAGAACTAACCTCTTCAATTCAGTATTAGAAGGAACACAAATTCTTCCTCGAAATGTCAAAGTACCCTCATTATTAATCACAAAATCAGGCGATACATTTTCAGCCAACCCATCAATAATTTTCTTCAACTCCGGATCATTCCCTTGCGCTTCTCTAATTTTCCCAAATAAAACTGGTGTAGCACGAACATTTGCGAAAATCACACCTCTATCATAAACACTAGGACCCCAATCTCGTAAATCCTCTAACATCTTCCATTCTCTAACCATCATACAAGACATGTGAACTTTCCTACTCAAGGCATCCGCTACCACATTCGCCTTCCCCGGATGATACAGAATAGCGCAATCATGATCCTTTAATTTCTCCATCCATCTTCTTTGCCTCATGTTCAACTCCTTTTGAGAAAATAAATACTTCAAACTTTTATGATCGGTGAAAATCTCAAACTTAGCCCCATACAAGTAGTGTTTCCATTTATGCAACGCGAAAATAATCGCAGCCAACTCCAAATCGTGTGTCGGGTAATTATGTTCATGAATAGACAACTTCCTCGACGCATAGGCGATAACTCTACCATTTTGCATTAACACACAACCCAAACCTTCCTTAGAAGCATCGCTATAGATCGCAAAATTATCTCCTCCACTAGGCAAAGCCAAAATAGGTGCCGTCGTCAACGGCTTCTTAAGCTCTTGGAAACTAACTTCACATTTCTCGCTCCAAACAAATGGCACATTCTTGTGTGTCAATCTAGTCATAGGAGTCACAATCCGAGAAAAACCCTCAATAAATCTCCGGTAATAACCCGCTAGACCCAAGAAACTCCGAACCTCGGTAACTGAACTAGGCCTCTTCCAATTCATCACCGCTTCAACCTTAGAAGGATCAACGGCTATCCCGGCGCTAGAAACTATATGCCCCAAGAAAGATACTTCCTCAAGCCAAAAGGCACATTTACTAAACTTCGCATAAAGCTGTTTCTCCCGAAGAATAGACAACACAATCCTCAAGTGTTTCTCATGCTCCTCCCGAGATTTCGAATACACTAAGATATCATCAATAAAGACTACCACGAAACAATCAAGATAGCTATGAAAAACACGGTTCATCAAATCCATAAACACCGCTGGTGCATTCGTCAACCCAAACGGCATCACTACAAATTCAAAGTGCCCATATCTAGTGCGAAAAGCCGTCTTCGGAATGTCTTCCTCTCTAACCTTCAATTGGTAGTAACCCCATCTCAAATCAAGCTTAGAATACACAATAGACCCTTGCAATTGGTCAAAGAGGTCATCAATGTGGGGTAGTGGATATTTATTCTTAATGGTCACCTTATTCAATTCACGATAATCTATGCATAACCGCAAACTCCCATCTTTCTTCCTCACAAACAAGACCGGTGCGCGACACACTCGGTTTAACAAAGCCAATCTCTAGGAGTTCTTGCAACTGAGTTTTCAACTCCCTAAGCTCCGCGGGCGCCATCCTATACGGTGCCTTAGAAATCGGTGAAGTCCCCGGGATAAGCTCAATACAAAATTCTAGCTCTCTATCGGGTGGCATAGCATGGTCGGTAGAAAACACATCGGGAAACTCACATACTACCGGAACCTCTTCTAATTTCGGCGAAGACTTCTTCTTATCAATAACGCATGCAAGATAACCCGTACACCCTTGAGACAATAATTTTCTAGCCCTTAGAGCAGATATAAAATGCAAATCACTCGATGCATGATCACCCACAAATGTAAATTCAGGCACACCCGGCATATAAAAAGTAACCCGCTTTCTATGGCAGTCAACTATAGCATGATAAGCACATAACCAGTCCATGCCAAGAATCACATCAAAATCACGTATAGGTAGAACTACCAAGTCCGCATGCAAAGTGTGGTCACCCACCAAAACATCACAAGATTTAAACACTTCAGATGCGAGCATAAATTCCCCTGCACTTATTAGCTTTTCCCTTTTTTTTTTTACCAAAATCTGTACAGATATTTATTTTATGGAAAGGAATATAATTTTATATGATGCAAAAAAATAAAATGCAGACTCAATACTCATGCACAAAATAAAGTTAGATCAATATCTAGGGGTAATGGCACGCTGTAGCTTAGAAAAAGATTTTAGGAAAATACACCTTCGAGCTTGATCTGGCTTTCCTGATAATCTGCGGGGAGGAAAAGGCAGCCTCCTCTTCCTATGCCGGAATTCATAATTGGTGCAAGGTTTATAATTGGCATAAGGCTATTCTCATAGCCTCTGCGTTTTTCTTCGTAATTAGACACAAGGCAGCAGTGATGGTCGGAGCCAATACCGAGATACCGGCCAATTTTGAGGGAACATGAGGGAGAGCCTGGCGCCACCCATAAGGGTTATGGGCGCCGCGCCAGGGGAGCTTATTGGCGGCGCCGAGAATTCTTTCTATGGAGTTCCTGTTCAGCACTGTTTGCCTACTGTGCTTAGGAATTGTCTGTTTCTTTAGTTTCTCGGTATAAATGGCAGACGAGAGAGCACTTATTTTTCATCAACTCATTTTCCTTCTCACTTAAGCTTTCAGTCTTTCTTTTGCCTAGCTTCGCCTTCTTTTATCAGATAAACTCTTGCATTTCCCCTAAAATGGCTACACAAGCCCATACAGCATTGGAGATGGAAATCTATGAAAATGCCCTGGATATCTGGGTCCTTTCCCTGCGGTCAGATGAACGTGACTGGTTTGAACATATTTACGGGTTCAGGCGCTTGTTGTCCTGGCGGACTCTTATTATTAATTGGGACATGCTAAGGGGAGCTTCCAGGTTTTGGTCACCTCAAGACCACCTTTTTAACTTTGGCATGAACGAGACGTGCCCCACTTTTGAGGAATTTTGTGCTATGGTGGGGATGGCACCTTCTGGTCCTATTGGCGTGCCTTCTCCTCGGAGGCGTCCATATATGGCATTAAGGGAACTATTTGGCACTACTCACGCTGCTACTCCAGGTTTTTACAATGGAGTAAATTTTAATTTGACTGTCCTTCCTGTGGCCTTTACAGAGTACAAGGAGGATGACCTGAATTATTTGCGACGCCGGCTGTCGGCTCTTTTCCTTTGCCTTGTGGGGAGGTACCTGCTGGTGGGCCAACCTGGATATATCGATGTACGGGTCGTGGACCTAGCATTGCAGGCTCAAGATCACCGGGTGAACATTATTCCGGTGATTCTGGCAGAGACCTTGGCAGGCATGAATGCCTTTGCCGCTGGCGATGAGCTATTTCCTTCTGGCAGCCCTCTTCTGTAAAATCCTAAAATATTGCTTGCTTGTTTTATGCATGATTTCATACATTCATATTCATCATAAACATGTTAACTTAGCTTACTCATATGTTTAGAGTCAATAGCATGTTTATTGACGTCGTTTGATATGCTCGTATACATCTTTCCTACACGGTATGCCTTGAAACTAGGGTTTATGATTTATGTTTTAAGCATATGGATAAATGTTAGAGGCCATTCATAGCATCATTTACATGCTTTAGATGTTGGTTGAATGCTTGTTGCATCGACGGTTTGGTTGCTAGTTTGCTTCGAGTGTTAACCCCTTCGTTTGGCCTTTTCGGTTGTCGTTCGGGAGTGTTTTACTTAAGTTCTAAGCCATGCTTGATTGAGGTTTGAGGCTTGAATGTTTAGGTTATGATTTGGAGGTCTTTAAGGTTGAATTGTAGACCTTTTTGGCTTGGGAGGACTCAAAGATGCATGCGGGAGAGTCCGAGGCCGAGCAAGGAAGCAACAAAAGCCGGGAAGAAGAATGCCAAAGTGATGCGCTCGCATCACTTTCTGCCCAAGCGACCGCATGGTCTGATGTCCCTGTTACAGGATTTTGAAGGAATTTTAGTGAGTTGCCCAACCTATCCCCACCCAAACCCATCCTAAACTAATCCTAAACCTCCCTAACTATCTTAGGTTAGGTCCTAACCATCTAATGGAGTTTTAGAGGGGGATTAGTGTGGCTAATTAAACGGAAACAACCCCACCAATCTAAACTAAACCCACTTACTTCCCAACCCTTATAAACCACAAACACACCACTTAAGCCTCCATTTACTGCCTACACTTCACAAAAACGTGGGAGACACCTTGGAGAGCTTGAGAGAAGAGTTTCTAGGGTTCTTGAGAGCCCAACCCTTGGAATCCATAGCTTGGGGCCTCCATTTCACAATCCACACCATAGAATTGAAGAGGAGATTGAGGAGAACAAAACCCACCACTTGGAATTTTGAATTTGTGGCTTGAAGGTGCTGAACCAAGGTAAGTTGCTACATCTCTTCCTCTTTCTTTTGGCCCCATTGACCCTAGGGAAAACATTCATCTTGCTATGTGGGGTCATGCCATGAACCCTAGATTTCTAAACATATGAGTGAGCTAATATGTGATTATTTCATGTGTTGTGAGCATGATTGGTGAGGTTAGCATGTTATTAATGTGTAGTATAGTATATTAACCCACGCTATGTGATTATTTCATGTGTTGTGAGCATGATTGGTGAGGTTACTTGGAAGGGTATATGCCCAAATGATGATTTGGTGGCTTCAACGGCACCATTGGCTTGCGGGCGGTAGGGGGAGGATTTATGCCTTTGGATTTTGAATTCGTCGAGCAGACGATTTGCGTCCCCTTCAAAATGCGTGCCGTTGTCGGAGATTATTTCGAAAGGCACTCCGTATCGATATATAATGCTGGTCTGGATGAATTCGGACACCTTTCGAGCATTAAGGATTTTATAGGAAGAGGCTTCAACCCACTTCGTGAAGTAGTCGACGGCTACCAGGAAATATTCATGGCCATTGGATTCCTTCAGGTGTATTTGGCCTATAACATGACTAGTTTGATGCATGACTAGTTTGATGGTAGAGTATGTGCCTACTTGTTTTGAGCATATGAGTATATATTACTTGTGCTTGGGTTTTGAGTCCAGTTGAAGTCGGTTTGTTGAGTCTTTGGCGGGACGATGCATCGTCTTCACGAATTGTGGGATTCGTGATTGTGATGGATCGCCGTGCCGGGTTGCACACACCCTTCCATCGATGGCCACGGTGGGGAAGTAGTTCATCTTAGTTTTAGTAATACACATGACTTTGATAACTATGGAACTCGAGCGGGGATTGTCTCGGGGACGTCGATATCCACAAAAGGGATATCGAGGACACATAAAGGGTTTGCACGTGTTTTTGCAGAAGCAACACGGCAGAAGAAATGGTAACGATATCATATCCCTTTTATGTGAATAATGTGCTTATGTGAATAATGTGCTTTGTGAATATGATATGATATGATGGTTGAAATGGTTTCTTATGTTGTTATACTTTATGGATAACATGATGTTTATGATTGTTAAGCATATATGCCTTGACATGAACATTAATTGGAATGCTATATTATGCCAATATCCTAAATTATGATTGTTAAGTATGAATGACTTGACATGGATTTTAATGAAATGTTACACTATAATGGTAGCATGACTTATTATCGTTGAGTATGAATACCTTGGCATGATTTTTATACAATGTTATTCTATAATGAAAGCATGATTTATTATTGTTAAGCATGATGCCATGATAGGAAGTTATGTTTAGTAATTTACTAAGTCTTTATGACTTACTCCTATTTGTTGATTGTTTTCCCTAGATCTGAGTCGTGCGAGCGAATCGAAGTGATTCTCGAGATTGCATTGGTGAAGTTCCCTTTTTGGCAAGGTTGCTACTTAGTTTAGTTATTTTCTTTTGCTAAGGGCATTGGGAAAAATGAATTTATGTAAACTTCATGTTGGGTAGCAAACCTATTTGTGATTGTAATATTTGTACTTATGTTGATTAACTTATTCTTTTGGTAGCCGACTTGTAGTAGTCGTGCTTGGTGTATGTTGATGGTTACATTTCATTATGCTATCTTGATGTTTGTACTTCAAATTATTAGTACTTATTCCTTTGGTAACCGACTTGTACTAGTCGCGCTTGGTGAATGTTAGTGATTATATTTTAGTATCCTATCATGATGGTTAAATTATCATGTTTGTTCTCCGGCATGTTTTTAGCCATTAGGTATGTTAGACTAGAGTCTTAGACTTAGTGTAATGTTGGGTTCCGGCTGTAACGTCGCCGATGACTTGGTTTATTTGTGCTATATATTTGTATTGCATGATAGGGAGTTTTGCTCTACGTGCCCAATGTTGCGGCACGTGCGTCGAATTTTTGTACCGAGAGATTAATTATCTCTTTGGTTGTTATTAGTTTGAGCTTGTTAGCTCGGGCGCCACTGTGATTTTATGTTTCGCTTCTGCATGTGTTTTAAGTTGTTGGCATATTGCCGTTATGGCCTTACCCATTATTTGTTATTTGCTTGTTGTTACTTGTTTCCCGATGGCACGACCTTGGGATCTCGTCTTGGGATCCGGGTCGGGTCGTCACAGTTGGTATCAGAGCTATGATTATAAATTTAGCTTTCAGCAGGGATATGTTCCTTGGCTTAGGGGGTTGGTTTTGTGTGATAGATTTATTTTTAACGTCGAGTGTTATTGTAGGTTAAGAGGGTGGATACTAGAGCTGGAGCTAGTACTGGAGGTGGTACGGGTAGAGGTTCCGGTAGAGGTGCGGGCGGTGGCAGAAATGCTAATGAGAACCGTCAACAGAATATTCCTCCACTTCGGACACCGGAGGAGCAGTTTGAGGCTATGGCCACTATGTATCGGGGCATGCTAGCTATGATGAATGAAATGAACCAAAGGGGATTTGGTAGAGTTGAGCCACAACAAGTACCACAGCCAGAGCCACAGCCAGAACCGAAAGTTGAGAGACAGAGACAGGATGCTAGACATCATGGAAATTCTCTTCTTGAGAAGTTTGTGAAGCTGAAGCCGAGAAAATTTGATGGGGAACCGGACGCTGTGAAAGTCGAGTTATGGATTGAGCACTTGGAGAAGATATTTGCACCTTTGGGTTGTGATGATGAGCAGAAGGTTGTTTTGGCAGTGTTCAAGCTAGAAGGTGCAGCGGAGCATTGGTGGCAAGTGCTTAGGGAGAGTTGGGACGTGCTTAGATTCCCTCACATATGGCCTAACTTTGTTCGGGAGTTTAGAGCTTCTTATGTACCTGAAGTTGTTTGAGAGAAAAGAGAGAAGGAATTTCTTGACTTCGTGCAGGGAAGCATGACTGTCTCACAGTATTCGGCTAGATTTACGGAGTTGGCTTTTTATTGCATGCATTTGATTCCGGATGAGGCTAGGAGGACTCAGAAATTTGTGAAGGGTTTGATGACTGAGTTCAGGAAGCAGCTTCTATCTCATCAGTTTGTGGAGTATAGGAAGGCAGTTGATAGAGCCTACATCATTGAGAGGGATATTGAGGAGCATCGTGCTATGCATATTTCGGGTTCTTCTCAGCAGCCTAAGCAGTCTTCTGGGCGAGGTCATGGATCGGGTAGCCGTGGAAACTATAGTGGGAACAATGATCACAAGAAGGGAAGTGGAAAATCTAACTATGAAGGGCATGCAAAGAATCAATCGAGTGGCAAAGGGGCTAGTACTACACCTACTCAGGGAGATCGTAGTGTGGTATTGGTTTGTACTTATTGTTCAAAGATAGGGCACACGGAGGATAGATGCTGGAGCAAGAATGGAGCACCGATGGAGTGCTACTATTGTGGAGCTTCGGGTCACATGAAGAAGAATTGTCCTAAATTGAAGAATAATCAGTTAGGAGGATCGAGCCAGCCTACAGTTGGGATGAAGAGAGATAGCGATGGTAAAGCTAAGGTGTAGGGTCACGTGTTTGCTCTAGATCAGAGGGGAGTGCCTGAGTCTACGACAGTTATTGGAGGTACTGTTTCTATCTTCAGTAATGAGGCTCGTGTACTTATAGACCCAGGATCATCACATTTGTATGTTGCATCGCATTTTGTTGACAAGCTATGTGTTGTGCCTCAGTCTTTGCCTTACGTACTTGAAGTATCTACCCCTCTTGGGGAATGTTTATTGGCTTCGGATATTTATAGAGCATGTGATGTACTTGTGGATGAACATGCGTTGCATGCGGATTTAGTGGTGTTGCCACTTCGTGATTTTGATGTGATACTTGGCATGGATTGGTTGTATACATATCATGCATTGGTGGATTGCCATAGTAAGAGGGTCACTTTTGCTTTGCCTGGCGTTCCTAAATTTGTGTTCTTGGGAGATAATGCACCTAGTGGTTTGCGCGTCATTTCTGCTCCTAAGGCTAGGAAATTATTGTCGCGTGAGTGCACGGGGTATCTTGCATGTGTAGTGGATAAACGGGTTTCTACTTCCAATCTTGAAGATGTGCCGGTTGTGTGTGAGTTTCCGAATGCTTTCTCTAAGGATTTTGGGATGCCTCCGGATAGGGAGATTGAATTTTGCATCGAGTTGTTGCCGGGGACTACACCGATTTCGAAGGCGCCGTATAGGATGGCACCTATGGAGTTGAAGGTTCAGTTGCAAGAGCTTCTTGACATTGGCTTTATCAAGCCAAGTGTATCGCCTTCGGGTGCATTGGTATTGTTTGTGAGGAAGAAAGATGGGAGTCTTAGGTTGTGCATTGATTACCGGGAGTTGAACAAAGCAACGATCAAGAACAAGTATTCATTGCCACATATAGATGACTTGTTTGATCAATTGCAAAGATCGGTGGTCTATTCTAAGCTTGACTTGAGATTTGGGTATCATCAATTGAAGGTTCAAGCCGAGGATGTTCCGAAAACCGCTTTTCGCACGAGGTATGGGCACTATGAGTTTATGGTGATGCCATTTGGGTTGACTAATGCGCCGGCGGTGTTAATGGATTTGATGAATCGGGTATTCCACAATTTTCATGATTGCTTCGTGGTGGTTTTCATAGACGATATTCTTGTGTATTCTAAGTCTCGGGAGGAGCATGCACAACATTTGAGGATGGTCTTGTCGATTCTTCGGGAGAGACAACTCTACGGCAAGTTTAGTAAGTGGGCTTTTTGGCTAGAAGAGGTTTCATTCTTGGGGCACGTTGTGTCTAGAGCCGGGATAGCGGTGGATCCTTCGAAGGTTGAGGCGATGATGAATTGGAGGAGACCGACCACTGTTACGGAGGTTAGGAGTTTTTTGGGGTTAGCCGGTTATTATCGGAGGTTCATAGAGGGATTTTCGAAGATTGCTATGCCCATGACAAATTTGACCCAAAAGAAGACTGCATTTGTTTGGAGTGATAAGTGTGAAGAAAGTTTCCAAGATTTGAAAAAGAGGTTGACTACGGCACCGGTTTTGGCATTGCCTAGCTGTAAGACCCCGATTTCCGGTTAGCTTGAATTGCGTGCAATGCTCGCACTTCTTCCCTTGTTGATCGCTTATTTGATTTCTGAGAGAGTCTAGATGTGTATGAGAGATCACATTAAGACCAAAATACTTTTAAGAGATGTCATTTAGTTGTTAACTTGCTAAAGTCACAAGTCGTAACTCGATGATAATCGAAATGCGACGCGATTGAGAGTTTACTCGGGTTTTTGTGTTCCCGACCTCGATTTGGTCCTAGATCTTTACATGATGATTAAATAACATGTTTAGATGTGTTAGACTTCTAGATGGATTCATATATGTAAGTATTAGAGATCATTCATAACATCCTTAACATGATTTAAATCTTGTTTGAATGCTTGTCGAATCGACGGTTTGATTGCTACTTTACTTCTTGTCGTTCTTCTTCTTTGTACGACTTTTTCGGTTGATATTATTTTGACCCTAGATGACTAGGGGACCTTGGGGAATTAACTTAGAATTATTTTTGAGTGGTCGTGTAAACGTTTACACACGCTCGAGTTTGATTTTCGGAAATTCGCGTATTTCCGAAGGCCACGATAGGTCTGTAGTATTTTGGCCATAACTTTGTGTACGAAACTCGGAATTTTGATCCGTTTGATGTGTTAGAAACTAGAATCATAGAGATTTCTAAAAATACCTTTTTTGTAATTTTATGTCGTGTATATCGGTACAGGAACATTTTGTAAAATGATCCAAATTCTGGTCTACTATAGTTGACCACTCATTGTGTGTTAGACTTTCTATTTGGCCAACCTAACCCTACCCAAACCCAAACTAACCCACCCTAAACTACCCTAGTTCATCCTACCTATCCTCTCTTGCATGCTTGACAAGTTTTGGGAGGTTTGAGTGCATGTACAACACTTGGCAAAGAAACACATCCAACATGCACAAACATGCATTGAACACCTTCTCCCACCCCACTTCAGCCATAGAGTGGCCAATACCTCCACTAAACCCATCCTAATCAGTCATCCTCTTCCAAATTCGTGGCTGAACATTTCATACAAGTTATAGAGAGTTTCTTGAAGGTTCTTGGGTGAGCAACAATGGTGGTCAAGTCTTGAGGAAGCCATTTCCAAAACCCAACCATAGAAGAGAAGAGGAGGGCAAGGAGATCACATACCCACCTTTGCATGGACGTTTTGTACATCTTGTAGGACTGATTTAAGGTGAGTTACAACATCCCTTTCTATTTATTTTAGCCTCATTGACCCTAGGGAAAACAATCTTGCTATTTGAGGTCAATGAGAGCACTTAGGACTTTGTAGAGATGCCATGTTCTAGTATATGCTATATGATGAATTTTCGGTTGTATGAACAGATTATATACAGATTATAAACCATTATTTTGATGTTATTTAGGTGTGATAATGTATGATAAATCATTCCATCTTGTTGTTTAAGCATTGGGAGCATGTTTGATGAAATAGTTAGGCTTGTAGAGATGCCATGTTCTTGTATATGCTAAATTATGCATTTTAGGTTGTATAAACAGATTATGATCAGATTGTAAATCATGATTTTGATGTTAGTTAGGTGTGATAATGTATGATAAATCATTCTACCTTGTTGTTTAAGCATTGTGAGCATGTTTGATGAAATAGTTAGGCTTGTAGAGATGCTCTGTTCACGTATATGCTAAATGTTACATTTTTAGTTGTATGATCATATTATAAACAGATTATAAACCATGTTTATGATGTTATTTATGTGTGATAATGTATGATAAATCACCCTACCTTGTTGTTTAAGTGTTGGGAGCATGTTTGATGAAATGGTTAGGCTTGTAGAGATGCCATGTTTCACTATATGCTAGATGATGAAATTTTGGTTAGATGAGCATGTTGTAAAGTATGATTATGATGATATTCATCTGTAGAGATATATGATGAAATATTCTATCTTGTTTGTTTAAGTGTTGGGAGCATATTTGATAAAATGATTAGACTCATATTTGATGAAATGGCAAGAATGAATGTACTCCCTCCGGACATATATATAAGCAAAAATAACCGATTTCACACAGATTAAGAAAGTAAGTTAAGTTAGTTAAATTGTCTTGATTTTATATAAAATAAAAGTATACTTACTAAAATACCCTTAAGAATCCCACTCATCATATGATAATTAATGCAATTTTAACTCATTGTCATTTTATTATAGCTCATTTTATTAGTGGCTCTTTGTGTATTGGGAATGTGCACCCATCTTGAAAAACAAAAGAATTAACAAGGGGCATTTTTGGTACAAAACTTCTTGAAAGTTGTGAATAGAGTTTAATATGGTGATTTTTGCTTATATTTAGGTCCAAAAAAATTTGGTATTTTTTGCTTATATTTAGGTCCGGAGGGAGTATATGCCTAGTTTGTGACTTTGATTCTATGTTTCATACTTAATTGTTTGATTGGGGTTTTATGAGTTTAATGACCTTAGTAACCTATTTAATTACGTTAGTATGGACATATGAGAATATTGAGGCCAATGGCTTCTATACCCTAATTTTGAAAGATTGATTATGACTCAACGGAGTTGACCATTGGGTTAATATGACATTAAAGAGTAATATGCCTAAGTCCTACGAATTTTGGGGTAGTATTAATGGAGGTTAAGCCTCCAAGCATTTTAAAGTGTATGAAGAACACTTGATGATTAGATTCTTGATTTTATCTCTAATGTGATTATGTGCAAGTTGTGAATTAAAAGCATGACTAGATGATTGTAGAGTACATGCCTACTTATTTGAGCGTATGAAGATGAATTACGTGTTCTTGAAGTTTGAGTCCAGCTGGAGACGGTTTTTTGAGTCTTTGGGGCGGGACGATGTATCATCTTCACGAATTGTGAGATTCGTGATTTTGATGGATCGCCGCGCCGGATTGCACACACCCTCTATCGATGGCCACGGTAGGGAAGTAGTTGATCTTAGTTGTAGTATGGAAACATGACTTGTATAACTGTCGAAACTCGAGCGGGGAAATGTCTCGGGGACGTCGATATCCACGAAAGGGATATCGAGAACACATAAAGGTTTTGCACGTGTTTTTGCAGGAGCGACACGACGGAAAAAGGGTAACGGTATCATATCCCTTTTTATATGAATTGACTCACGAGTGCTTATATGTGAATAATGTGCTACGTGAATATGATATGATATGGAATGATGGTTGAACGAATTAATGAAATGTTTTACTTGTTGATAACATGATACTCGAAATTGTTAAGTATGGATATATTGACATGATTATTTATGAAATGCATATTATGCCAATAGAATGAATTATTATTGTTGAGCATGATGCCATGACAGGAAGTTATGTTAGTAACTTGCTAAGTCTTTACGACTTACTCCTATTTGTTTTGATTGTTTTCCCTAGATCCGAGCCGAGCGAGCGGTTCGAAGTGAGTATCGATTTGCGTTGGAGAAGCTTTTGACGAGGTTGCTACCTTGTAATTTTAGAATCCTTTCTTTTGGCAAGGACGATGGGAACATAAAGTTATATAAACATTATGAGGGGTAGCAAGACTTTATGTGTTTGATTATTAGTACTTATGTTAATTAGCACTTAATCTTTCGAGAGCCGACATGTGTTAGTCGTGCCTTATGTAATTATGATGCTCATGCTTTAGTTGGTTTAACCATGTATTGGTTAGTTTATTATGTTTGTTATCCGGCATGTTTTTAGCCATTAAGCATGTTAGACTAGAGTAGTAGACTTAGTTTAATGTTGGGTTCCGGCCGTAACGTCACCGATGACTTGGTATATAACTGCTATAAATTGTTATCACATGATTTTATTTTTGGACCAAGAGATTCATTATCTCTAAGGTTGTCATAGTTTGAGCTTGTTAGCTTGGGCGCCACCGTTTAATTATATTACGCTTCCGCATGTGTTAAAGTTTTTGGCGTACCGCCGTTATGGCCTTACCCGTTATTTGTTATCTTGTGTGTTTTTTAGCGGCACGACCTCGGGGTCTCGACTTGGGATCCGGGTCGGGTCGCCACAGTTGGTATCAGAGCTATTGGTTAGCTATCTGCTAGGATAGGTTCCTTGGCCTAGTTTGGGGGTTGGTTTTGTATGAATCGTTGAATATTAACGTCGAGAGTTATTGTAAGATTAAGATGTTTGAATCAAGAATGTGTGTTAGCACTAGTAGAGGTGCCAGTATTAATGAGTATTAGTAGTATCCATGTTTGAGAATCCACCAGAGAATTGGTGGCAAATATTATGAGATTATGGTTTAATATTTAAGTGATGATCACGGAGTTAGCTCATTGGAATAGAGTACTTAGTACCGAATGAGACTAGGAAGAATTCATAAAATTGTGAAAGAGTTAAGGATTAAGGATTGAATATTATAGGCAATTTATTTTATTATAGCTTGCGGATTATCGAGGGATACGCTCGAGAGAGGGCCTCGAGAACTGTTAAGGATGATGATGAGTTAGAAGGCAGTTTGAAAGGATTACCTTAAGTTGAGGATTAACAATTCTAGTAATGCTAGTAAGCTGTCTAGTGACTCTTAGTGAGATGGTGATAGACGACCTAGAGTTTGAGGTTTTGTACGCGCGTGCCGGTTGGCCATTGCGGAGTTTTGAGGCCTACCGAGATAGGAGGTAACTTCTTATTTATATATTATGGTTATTATTATCGCTACTATGAGTATGCGTGGTGTGACAACCCGACCCGGACTCCAATGCGGAATCGCAAGGTCGTGCCGTCAAGACAAGCTAAAGACGGACATGCACCTGCTAAGCATAATGATACGAGTCCAAAAGATGAGCCATCAAGCCCGAGACAGGAAGGTAAAGCCATAACGGCGATACGGAATAATAAAAACCAACACCTGCGGAAGCGAATCATAAGTGGGACCAAAGCCTATAATTATAAACTAAGGAATACAAGGCTGAGAGATGACTATCTCTCGACAAATCTACGACTCGCGTGACGCAACATTGCGCACGGACAACAAACCATCGGCAACCTAAGGCCGGCGAAGCAACAAGAACCCAACCTGATAAACAACAACTCTACGGCTATAACATGCCGGAGGAATAAATCAACCTAAAGAATAAGAGATTCAAATACTAATAACTAAACCAAGGACTCACGACTAAAATTGTCGGAGATAGAAATAACCATAACACAATACTAGAATAAGCGAGCTAAAACCTTGCTCGGGAAGATGACATAATAACTTCTAAATAAATACAACAACTCGACCGAACCAGTCGGCTCCCAAACTAAAACAATATAATACTAACATAACTACCCAAGTAAAGTTTACATAACTTCACATCCGTGTCTCACAAGATAATAAATACAATAATAATAAAATCTTCAAGCTTAAAGCCGGGAAGACCACCTGCTATCCAACGGCGCCGCAACGCACTAACGAGCTTCTTGCAAAAACTAAGGAAAACAAACACACGAAATGAGTCATAATGACCCAGTAAGTTACTAAATGCAATGTATGGCATAGCATGGCGTGGCATGGTATAATGTACAAGCATGCATAAAATCATGGCATCTTAATAGCATACCAATAATAAACTTGTATTAAGTCACCAAGTAACATAAACTTCATAAACCTCTTAGCACATTATCTTTCATATAAGTGCTTATAGTAAGCCACATAAGGGATAGAGAAGATATACCCAAATAGCGCCGTTGTGTTGCTCCTGCAATACACAATGTTATACTTTATCGTGCAACATCAATGCTCTGTGATGTCATCGACTTTTATCGAGAATCATTCGATTTAGCTAGCAGCCAATGTCGCACGTATTGTTACGGCAAGGGGGCTACTTCCCCATTGCGGCCAACAATGGAGGGGTGTGTGAGGTCCCAGGTACGGCGATCCATAGCGAATACGGATCTTACGATTCGTATAGGCGATGTATCGTCCTACCCTAACAGAAAAAACCAAATCCAAATAATGCCAGCTGGACTTTTATGAAATGCACAAGTAGATATTTACTCGCATGCTCAAACAAGAACCAAGACCGATCAAAGCAGACATATCAAATCAAGTAGGACATAAAGCTCTACACACCAATTTAACAATGCACATATTTGTACATACTTAACAAATCCAACCAACTTATAAGTTTAGTCAAGAACCACATATTGAGGTACTCTTAATCCTCGAGTCATCACCCAATCAAAAGTAGCATATAAGCTCAAGAAATCACAACATGAGGTCTACCATAGTCCTCTACTCGAGATCAAACCAAAGACTATTACTTTAGTCTAAGAACAATCATAAATCAAGACTTAGCATTTTAGCTACACTTAACGGTACACCGGACTCAACCATAGTCCCAACCGTCGTATATATTCGACTCCCTTAAAGCCAATCTCAAGGGTACCAAACTAAGCCGTAGTCATATCCTCGCAAGTACTTTCATGTGCACGCAACCAAATTCCCTAAGAGAGAACCCATTCAAATAATCATTTCTTAAAGTAATACGTGATCATAGGTTGGTCTCTAATGCTCCGTGCCTATAACACCCCGGATTCTTGCATTTGCATTGTGTGCTTGCCTTCATGTTTTCTTGTTGATTGTAAGCATGTTTACTTAGTTTATAAATGTTTTAGAATCATTCATAAGTCATTCATGAAGCCCATAACATGTTTAGAATCATGTAAGCTTGTTTGTTGAATCGCCGGTTCGATTGCCTTGTTTTGGTCTTAGCGATTTTCCCTTCGTTGCTCGTATTGCTTCTATTTCGTCGTGCGAAGTGTTCGTTGAGTTCTTGGCTTCGTATTCAGGTCATAATCATGTTGAAACTAACCTTTTTCATGTCCAAGTTATCCTAGTTTGATTGGTGTTTGATTGGAGTTTGATTCGTTAACCATTCGTCGCATGATTCGAGCTTTGTTCTACCTTGTTCCGGTTGTTGTTCGGGTGTGTTTCCGACTTGTTTTGAGTTGGGTTAGACCTTAGAATGGTTGCCCATAAGTTTGGGACAATTTAGGACATGTTTAGACCAAGTTTTGAAGGTTCAGAAGCCCAGGCGCCCGCCTGGCACCTTGTGAGGCGCCCGCCTCAAGTTCTGGGAGCAATTACAAAATGAACAAAATCAGGAGATTGGACTCTGCAGTTGAGGCGCCCGCCTGGAGATGTTGAGGCGCCCGCCTCAACATCAGAAACTCACTTACGAGATTTTTCCCTGTTTTGCTGTTGAACGATTTCTATACCCAAACCCCCTAGCTAAACCTTTCCTAAACCTCCCTAACCCTCCTCACTTAAGTCCTAACATCCCTAACTAGTTATAATGATGGATTAAGAGAGCTTTGTTAATCTTGAAACCACAAAATCAGATTTGTAAAGAGACCACAAGGTCTTGACACTTGTCCCACTCAAATTCTAGACAAATATAAGCCATGTCTTCAGATTTTGACCTTCATTTCTCACCTTCACTCTCTAAAAACGAATTTCCTTTCTCTCAAGCTTCTCCCATGGCTTCTTGAAGCTTTGCTCTTGGTCTTCCCTCATCCATTCTCCATTTGCTCAAGCCACCTTCATCAAAAGTGTAGAGCTCTAAGAGAAGATCATTTTCAACCGATTAGTTTCCTTCTTTGCTTTCTTTGGTGTAGTATTCAAGTAAGTTACTCTTCTTCTTCTTCTCTTTAGTTCTCATTGACCCTAAGGAAACAAAGCTTTTGATGTATGAGGTCAATGAGGACACATAATTGCTTCCTATGCCTTCTACTTGTATTTTGAAAGTATGAACTTGCTAGGAGCATGTATAGGATGATTTCTTGCCTATGGAAGTTTATAATACTCTTTCATCTTGTCTATCTAAGGTTTTGAACATGTTAGAAACATGTATTATATATGTTGCTTGAATAAGTGCAATATGTGAATGCCCTAATTTGAGCCTACATTGTATGTGGTTTAGTTGTTATGTGTTCTATCCTATAAGTTGAACTCTATGATGTATATGAATCACATTGCAATGCCTTGGTGAACTTACAACCTTGTTGAACCTAGAAATGACCTAGGTTGGGTTATGAAGCACATAGCTTCAATTTCTCCAAAATTGGGAATTTAGAGAAAAGACTCAACGGAGTCGGCTCTAGGGAATAATTGAACATGTTAAACTCTAATTTCAATCCCTACGAAGTTTGGACACCGTTTGATTGAGTTACTCAAATATGAGCTTGGTTTAATTGTTTACAACAAGTTGCTATGAAAGATTGGTTTTGAGCAAATTATTGCCTTGACATGTTTTATGGTAGAGATTAATACCCTACTTGGTTGGTCGAGTTCGCTCTTGTCGAATTCGATCCTTGATTGGTTTAAGTCAAGTAAATATCTACTTGTGCATCACATTGAGTCCAGCTGGCATTATTTGGTTTGTTTATTAAGTCAGGGTGGGACGATGCATCGCCTTCACGAATTATGGGATTCGTGCTCGCTATGGATCGCCGCACCTGGGACCTCACACACACCTCCATTGTTGGCCGCAATGGGGAAGTAGCCCCTTTGCCGTAACAATACGTGCCGCATTGGCTTGCTATCTAGATCGAGTAGGTTCTCGATAAAAGTCGATGTAATCACCGAGCATCGATGTGGCACGATCTGATATAATAAAGTTTATTGCGAGCGGGAGCTACTGGCGGCCGTGACTATATCATATCCTACTTGTATGATTTATTTTACGCACTTATGTGAACAATGTGCTAAGTGCCATATGATGATTATGTACTATAACTGTGATAAATGTCATGCTATAACATGAACATGCATTTTTAGTAACTTACTAAGTCTTTCGACTTACCCTATTTGTTTGTTTTGTTTCCTTAGATCCGAGCCGAGGAGACGGTCCACGTTAGACTCGCTATTTCCCGTTTGGTCATTGTGAGCTCAAGGTTGCTCTTTTGGACTTTTGGTAGTTAGTCTTTTATTTTGGAAAGGACGTTGGGAAGCACGTCACTTAGACTTGTCTTGGGAATTTTGTTGTTGTAGTTAACTTAAAGGTTTAACACTTGTAATCTTTTGTATGCCGACTTATATGTCGGGCCGTTTATATGTTATTGGTTCGCTACAGTTTCTTCCGCTAAAGCTCTTTTAATTATTGTTATTGTTGTTGTCTCCGGCATGTTGCGGCCGTTGAGGTTTTATAAGCATGTGTTAATATTGTAGGAGTAGTTGTTGGGTTCCGGCTGTAACGTCGCCGATGACTTGTTTATTTTAAGTTGTTTTTCCGGCCAAGTGTAGCCGAGGTGTTATTCGTATGCGATGTTGCGCCACATGAATTTTATAATCCTACTTATGCATGCTTGTGTTATTGATTATTTGGACGGCACGATTCGGGATTCCGCATTGGGGTCCGGGTCGGGCTGTCACAGTGCCCTAACGAGCACGCTCTAAATAAATCCCCAATAAGCCTCTATATCGTGGGTGTCACAAATGGGACACAATTCAAGATGCTCGGGTACTCATAATCAAAACCAACCAAACCCGAACATTATAGGATTTTAAGCTAAGGCTCACCATCATAATATTGAACCTAAAACAACTCCATTGAGTCTTAATATCACACATCATTAAATACCTATTTCATAAATCCCCAAATTAACATATCATTCACATTTATAACAATTTTCCCAAAAATCATTCGGACTAGATTCCTAAGATTTAAATCCATAGAACTCAACATAATCTTATACCCATTTTACAAATCACATAATCTCAATTAAATGGTTATACTCATATTATCTAGTGAGATCACACATCCAAATTCCCAAACTTATGCCTACTTTCATAATAAACCCAAATAAAATGTAAACATGATTTCTAGCATGCTCACAATCCTAGAAACACAAGATGAGGAGTAACAATATACTTCAACAATCATAGAAGTCATCCTACATATGCTTTTAACAAGTTCACATGCTCAAATCACAAGTTAAAAATCACACAAAGCAAGTATGTGTACTCATTGACCTCAAATAGCATAGAGTTTGTTTTCCTTAGGATCAATGAGTACAAAATCAAAGAGAGAAGAGGTAACTTACAAGTATTTTACACCCAAGAAAGCAAAGAAGAAAACTAATCGGTTGAAAATGATCTACTCTTCAAGCTCTTCACTTCTATGGCTAGGGCTTGAGCAATGATGAAGAGGAACCATGGAAGGTCAAGAAGGACCCTCAAGAACTCATGGAGGAACTAGGAGAGAAGCCATTCCCGATTTTGGAGAGGAGGGGTGAGAAATGAGAGTCAAACTCTCAAATTGTGGCTTAAAAGGGGGTTAAAACTGAGTGGGACAAGTGTCACCACAATGTGGTGTCTTAAAAATCTGATTTGGGCTTAATTAATCCACTCAATCACTCACTAATCCACCCATAAAACTTGTTAGAGATGTTAGGGTATAAGTAAGGAGGGTTAGGGAGGTTTAAGTGAGGTTTAGAAAAGGTTTGGATAGGGGTTTGGGTATAAAAATCGTTCAACAGCAAAATAGGGGAAAAATCCCGTAGATGGTCTCTGATGTTCAGGCGGGCGCCTCACCAAATCCTAGGCGGGCGCCTCAGATGCTAGGGGCTTGGACTAATTTTGAATTGCTCTCAGCTTTTGAGGCGGGCTAGTGATCAAAATTCGATGCGGCCGCCTCGTTTAACCCTTGAACTTGGTCTAAACATGTCGTAAATGGTCCCAAACTTATGGGCAACCATTCTAAGGTCTAACCCAACTCAAAACAAGTCGGAAACACACCCGAACAACTCCCGAAACAACTCGGAGCGAAACCGGGAAGAGGTGCATCAACGTGCAACCGGAACGACGAATGAACTAGCAATTGAACTAGCAATGAAAGGAGACTTTTAAGGAAAGTCTAAGGGCTAATGAAGAAGCTTAAATAATTCTAGAAAGTTGAATAACAACTAGGGAAATAAGAATTCCAAAGGAGAGACGATTACGCGACTCGACTCCCAAACTACGCGATAGAGACGAGCACTATCTCCAAAGCTTCCAAATCATCGATAGAATTAAGGAACACCTCCAACTTGAAGTCTAATACATCTAAACATGTTAATCAATCATCATATAAAAGTCTAGGACCAAACCGAGGTCACGAACGCAAAACGCAAGCAAACCCTCAATCGCTGCCGCATTCCCTCACTATCGCGTCGAGTCACGACTTGTGACTTTAACAAGTCAACAACTATATGGAGTCTCTTAATAGTGTTTTGGTCTTAATGTGGTCTCTCATACATATCTATACCCTCTCACAAACCAAACATACAATCAACAAAGGAAGAAGTGCAAGTATAGCACGCAAACCGAGCTAACGAAGGGGTGGGGTGTTACACGTGGTATCGTTAGCTCACATGCATTCATACATACATTGCATTGAGTATTGAAATCTATTGATTGTTGGTTTCTCGGGTTTATTGATATGATAAAGGATGATGTCCTGGTATGGGATTTGTTTATGGTGTTGATTGAATTTTGATTTTTCGGCAAGCAATTAATTGTGGTATAAAAATGTGATAATGTTTACTAGTTGTATTTGCTAGTGGTGCGTTGAGTTTATACACTCTATGGATATACGTGTAATGTTATGAGTTGCATGAATTAAATGGATTATATGGATTATATGAGTTGAAGTATGATGGTACTTGGTGATTATATATCACATTTGCATGATATACGTGTATCCATGTGGTATTGTTAATAATAGGAATTTTGTCATTTGCTTAAACATTAAATTATGAGTAAGGATATGGTTACAAAAAATAAAATAAAATAAAATGTATTTAACGGATATAGTTGTATTTGAGTATAAACATGCTTATGTGCATTAGTAGTAAAGGTAACTTGCTTAGTCTGTTGCATGATTATGTGAGACAATAGGGAAGGATGTTTAGAAATTTTCTCATGGACCTTGGCATCCTTGCAACGGAAGCTTTTGAAATCCAATTTAGCCGGTACCCTAAATTGGTGATCAAAAGAGGTTCATTGGTGGACTAGGATTGGTAGCAAATAGGTTAGAAATTGATTAAACCTCTTACCAAAAGGAAAGGAAAATAAATGGAATGAATTTTTATTCGATGCTATTATTTGCTCTTGTGAGCTTTGTCCATGATTTGGAAATTTGAGTGTGGCTTGCATGATCATGAATGTTGACTTATTGTTTTAGGAGCGTGTTGTGGAACACTCTTCTTTAGTTTGTGGATTGCCCTATCGGCAATTTTTATGTCTTATGATTTGGAATTTGTTGTACTGAAGCCTCATGTTGTAGCACCGAGGCATATAGTTTCAGAATATTGATTTTTATAAAGTCTTGTTTTTGTTTTTGTGATATGTTAAGGATTCACGTGGTTGATTAATCAGTAATGGAATTTGTGTGTACTTTTGTAACTCGAGTATGAGTCAAGTTATTTTCAATCTTAAGTATTTTGAATTGCTATGATTATTGGAAATTTTTGAGCAAGTAAATGTGGATTTTGTAGTTTTATTCTTGATTGCTTAGTTCGGTTATTGTGATAGTAGACTCGGAGATTGAGTCTAGGTTTATGGTTTTGAGCATCGAATGTTCACTCGAGATTGAGAGACATCGTAGTTGTGTTTGGGTATTTGTTGTTGGGTGATGACCTAACATTGGTTTGTTATACGGTTTAGAATTCGAGACGAATTCTTTTTAAGGGGGAGAGGATGTAAGACCCCGATTCCCGGTTAGCTTGAATTGCGTGCAATGCTCGCACTTCTTCCCTTGTTGATCGCTTATTTGATTTCTGAGAGAGTCTAGATGTGTATGAGATATCACATTAAGACCAAAATACTTTTAAGAGATGTCATTTAGTTGCTAACTTGCTAAAGTCACAAGTCGTAACTCGACGATAATCGAAATGCGACGCGATTAAGAGTTTACTCGGGTTTTTGTGTTCCTGACCTCGATTTGGTCCTAGATCTTTACATGATGATTAAATAACATGTTTAGATGTGTTAGAATTCTAGATGGATTCATATATGTAAGTATTAGAGATCATTCATAACATCCTTAACATGATTTAAATCTTGTTTGAATGCTTGTCGAATCGACGGTTTGATTGCTACTTGACTTCTTGTCGTTCTTCTTCTTTGTACGACTTTTTCGGTTGGTATTATTTTGACCCTAGATGACTAGGGGACCTTGGGGAATTAACTTAGAATTATTTTTGAGTGGTCGTGTAAACGTTTACACACGCTCGAGTTTGATTTTCGGAAATTCGCGTATTTCCGAAGGCCACGATAGGTCTGTAGTATTTTGGTCATAACGTTGTGTACGAAACTCGGAATTCGGATCCGTTTGATGTGTTAGAAACTAGACTCGTATAGATTTCTAAAAATACCTTTTGTGTAATTTTAGAACGTGTATTTCGGTACAGGAACATTTTGTAAAATGACCCAAATTCTGGTCTACTATAGTTGACCACTCATTGTGTGTTAGACTTTCTATTTGGCCAACCTTACCCTACCCAAACCCAACCTAACCCACCCTAAACTACCCTAGTTCATCCTACCTATCCTCTCTTGCATGCGTGACAAGTTTTGGGAGGTTTGAGTGCATGTACAACACTTGGCAAAGAAAGACATCCAACATTCATAAACATGCATTGGACACCTTCTCCCACCCCACTTCAGCCATAGAGTGGCCAATACCTCCACTAAACCCATCCTAATCAGTCATCCTCTTCCAAATTTGTGGCTGAACATTTCATACAAGTTATAGAGAGTTTCTTGAAGGTTCTTGGGTGAGCAACAATGGTGGCCAAGTCTTGAGGAAGCCATTTCCAAAACCCAACCATAGAAGAGAAGAGGAGGGCAAGGAGATCACATACCCACCTTTACATGGACGTTTTTTACATCTTGTAGGACTGATTTAAGGTGAGTTACAACATTCCTTTCTATTTATTTTAGCCTCATTGACCCTAGGGAAAACTGTTGATTCCTATGATTAGATTTGGTTAAGTCATCTTCTGATTCTATTTTACAGTAGGCTAAAAGGTCTGCGTACCGATTAGTGTGGCAAATGTCTTAGAGTCATTTTGTTTAGAATAGTTTCTAAGTGTTAGTTCTTAGGCGCCCATACGCAAGCTTCTCTGCAGCCCTTGAAGGACCAGCAGACTTTGAAGTCTGCTCAAATAGCGGAAAATCAAAATTGGCCAAAATCAAGGAACAATGACACGTGTACACCTGTTTAGATATTTTCAAAAATATCTAGTCATTATGTCTTCACCAGATTATTTTTTTTTCAAGAAGTCAACTCTGCATGATGACAAGCCGTCTGCATCTGAAATCGAAGGCGAAGACATTACCGTTTTGGCTAAGAAGACTTTCCAAGCGCAAAGCTCGATTCGAAACATTACTACGTTTAGTAATGTCTTCTCTGCACTTGCATCTCGATGGCGTGGTGTTTCTTCCCTATAGCGCCGAATTGCATTTATTGCAAAGGAACGTTGGACTGAATTATCTCTGATTTTAATCCAACGGTCAAAAGATCTCTTCCTGGTATATATTCAAGTGTTGAAGATCTGAAGATATAACTCTTGCGCATTAAACTCTCAAGCTTCATCTTCATCACTCAAGCATTCAAGAGATCAAATGACAAGGGCTAACACTTCACCAAACTTTCTGAAGCTGCAGATCTGCCATCTTAAATTCTTTCTCAGCTTCATTCTGTTTGTCTTTAAACTGTTCTTAAATTCTGCACGTGTGGAGAACAATTATTCATTGATTGTCTCTCTCACTTTTATACACTTGGTTAAAAACTAATTTTGTACACGATCCATTAGAGATCTAAATCATAAACCTAGTGGATAAACAAGTGCACTTTTAAAATCCAAAGCTAACCACTTTGGTAGTGGATGTAGTACTATTCACAGTACGAACCACTTCAAATCCCTATGTGCAGATTCAAACTCTTCTTATCTCTCACTTTAATTGATTGTGTTTAAGCGGTCTGCATTGCCTTAACAAAGACTCTTGATAATCCCGAATCGATTTGTTTCATCTGCCTAAGCACTTCTATTCAAACCTTTCATAAATCCTTAAGAAGTGTTCTTAAAAGAAAAGTTTTACAAAAACATAACTAGGCTATTCAACCCCCCCCCCTTCTAGCCTAGATTGAGCCTATTTTGGGACCAACAATTGGTATCAGAGCTGAATTCTTTGAAAAATCATTTTTTCCAAGATTAACCTCTTTAGAATAGATCCTATGGCTCACTATATGCTGCCTACTTCAAACACCAGCCACGTTCCAATATTGGACGAAGGCCATTTCGAAGTATGGAAAGACAAGGTTATGAGATATATGAATTCTATTGACAATCGGTTGTGGCAATGTGTTCTAACAGGTCCATATATTCCAATGAAGTCCAACCTACTTGCTGAAGTAGTCAGTGGTCCTCCTGAGATACCTAAATCTATGAACGAATGGACAGACGAGGAAAGGAGGCTTGTTGAACTCGACAGCAAGGCTATTCACATTATATCCAGCTCTGTCGACACAAGCACATATCAACAGATCATCAGATGCAAAACTGCCAAGGAAATGTGGGAAGCCTTGGTGGAATATCTTGAAGGAGACCTACCCACAAGAGACAACAGAAAGTACAACTATATTCAACAGTTCGACTCATTCAGAAAAGATCCTAAGGAAACTCTACGGCAAGCCTACGACAGATTCTGTGAGGTAGTAAATAGTTGTTACTCTTTAGGAAAAGAATATAGTGTTAAAGAAGTGAATATGAGATTTTTAGCTTCTTTAGGAAGTTTGTGGCATGTAAAAACCACTGCAATAAAAGAGTCCAAAGACTTGAACTCCATGCATCTCAGAAGCTTGTATGCGAGTTTAACAGTCTATGAGCAAGAATTACTTCAAGCTCAAGAACAGGACAAACATTTTAAACTTCCTTCTTTTTCTGCTATCTCCCAGGAAATTCCTGTTCAAGAAAGCAAACCATCTACTTCTTCTCCAAACGAGAATGAAATTCTCTCTGACGAGCAATTTGCTATGTTCGTTAAGAAGTTTCAAAAGTTCTCAAAATTTAACAAAAAGAAAGAAGCAAACCAGCAAACTTTCAGAAAGACTGCTGAAAACTCACACGATAATGAGTTAGTTTGCTACAATTGCAGGAAACCTGGTCACTTTGCTTCTAAATGTCCTAAGCCTAAATATGAAGCCTATAAAAGGAGACCTTCTAAATCATTTTCTAAACATAGAGGTCTCCTGGCTGAGGACTTAGAAGAAAACCATGTAGCCACTTGGTTTGAAACCGGTCGGCGACGAGATGATAGTGATGACTCACCTGAGCAAGCACACATTTGTCTTGTTGCTCTAGAGTCACCTCCCACCTATGACTCAGACAGTGAAATTAAGTACTCTCCCTTTCAAGCTAACATAGAACAATCTTCTGAAGAGCCTTCAAAAGAAGAAATCCTCAAGGATGCTCAAGACATGCTAGAGGAATTCAATGAATTTAGGAAGGCCTATGTTAAGTTAGCTAAAAGTCATGAGAAGCTGGGAACTGAGAAATCCATGCTGGAAACCGAGTTAAAAACGCTCCATGGAATCCAGCAGGAAAGTATCAAGTTAAAAATAGAGAACAAGTTTCTAAATGAAAAGGTTGCTTGTCTTATTGATCATGCCAAAGAGTTATCTGCTGAGAAAGAAGAGTTGCAAAAAACCATTAACTCATGGAATAACTCAACGGCAGTCTTTGATCAAATTCTTGGAGATCAGAAGCCCTCAACAGATAAATCTGGGCTAGGTGTGAGGTTCCCGGGGTGCGACCCGCGCCCCGCGCGCCCTTGTTTAGGGGTGCGCGTACGTGCGGATGCGGGACACCACTGCTCTCGTTCCACCCTCCCTTGTTTAGGGGAAGACGAAATCCAAAGTGCGAGAGGAGTCTTTGTCTATATTAGCACGTTGGAATGTGCCTCGGTTGCCTTGAGTGGATTTTGTATCCAAAATGGGAACTAAGGTTTCCTCATGTCAGGTTATCCCTTATTTCGTGGATAACAGGATATGGGAATGCATTACCTTTCCATTCTCATTCTCCCCTTTTTTTCTGTCAGGGGATAATAGAGAAGTGCAAGAAAAGATATTGCGACGCCCCCACTTATGGATTTATTAAAATGGCCTTATGGCCCAATCAGATCGCTATGGGAGCTATGGGTTTCCCGCATCAAGTTATCCCTTGTTTAGGGGATACCAGGATATGGGAATACATCACCCCTCCATTCCCGTATTTCCCTTTTTTAGGGGAGAACAGGAAAGTGCAAAGAGGGAATGTTGCGTGGCCCCACTGGATCTGAAAGTTTTTAGAGTCGCCACCTTTATTTTAAGGCAAAAATAAAGGAAAACCAGAAGAGAAAACCAGAGATTTTAGAAAACGGGTTCGGGGGCTAAGTTACGAGTTGGGAAGGTGCTAGGCACCCAACTCGCCCTTCGATCTCAAAGCGTTTTTGGTGAAATATGCTCATTGTTATATTAATCTAGCAAATAAATAAGGTCTTATTTTGACAAGGGAAAATTAAACAGATACATTCGTGGCTACATTATTTACGGACTCGCAGCCGCCTCCTTCCAATAATTACAAACACATTTAAGAATATTTGGCCATTATAACGGCTCTTTTACATAATTTTTCCTAATCTAATCCGGGCAGCACAACGGCTTATATTGGCTACATTGTGCCGGATTTAAAATACAACTTTTTGAAAATAAATAAAAAGAAAAAAATACAAATGAAATAAAAATACGCCCTTAAAGGTATTACCTTTTAGAGCGGTGGTGTGCTCGCTCTGTCCTCTGCGGGAGAGGGAGTCTTTTTTTGTTTTGAATTGAGCTGAATTGGAATTTGAACCGATTTGAGCTGGATTTGAGACTTGGGCTAGTCAACTCGGGCGAGTGGCGACTTTATTTGGGTAGGTTTTGGCCTTTTCGGTTGGCGGAACCTAGACTTAAGTTTTGACTTTTTAGCTCGTTACAGGGCGGAGTAACGGCTTATTTTGGGATTTTTGAATTTGGGGTTTTAAGGTGGATACCTAACAACTAGGCTAGGGATCACTTATAACCTATGGGTTTTTGGTTTGGCAGAGTTTGGCTGGGGTTTGGAGATTTTAGGGGCTTCCACTCACCTATCTCGCACCTCTCGTACTAAGTTATCGGAGAAAACGAAGCAGAGCTTCGCTGCGATCTAAAAATCGCGAAGTGAAATTGTGTCTGAAATGAGAGGCCGAGGCCTCTATTTATACTTGAGGAGTAGGACATCGCTGGAATTCCTTGATTTCTTCTCCTGCATCAACAGTTGTACGCAAGGAGTTGTACCCATTTGATTTCGTGAGAGAGCATGAGTGAAAGCTTGGTGCCACCAAGCTTATGCTTGTGCGGCACCAAGCTGCCTTGGGGTGGCACCAACCTTTTTTTGAAGTTTCAAATTTTGACACTTTCCCCCTGCAGGTTCATTTGTTTGCGCATCTGCTTTTCCTTTCGCATTTTTGACTTACGCAACTTGACATTTGTTAAGTTTTAACGGTTTTGATATTTTATGTCGATTACATACCGAGGTGCGAAATTGGGGTGTCTGAGCCCCTCAACGATGGAGTTTAACCTTTCGTAACCTTTCTTCGAGTAGGCGAACATCGTTGATTAACAAGAGACTCTCCAATTTCGTTCATTTAAGAACGAGGAGAATGCAATTGGTAGCGATTATAATGCAGTGAACATGCTATCCAAACTCTATAACCTAGACATTTTTAGTCGGTTATAAAAAATTATCGAAGTTTTTAAGCGAGATGTGAATTTAATGTGCTCGATGGTCGGACCTACTAATGTAGGTCGCCTACGTATTCCTATTAAAGGAAATCGAGACCAAGCGTAGTTCAGGCCAAAACCTTAAACTACAATGGAAAAAGATTTTTGTGTTTTCGAAAAAGCCGTATTCTCCCGGTCCGAAACCGTTGTCAAATACGGTATGAAGATTTGAATGTTTTTCTGTTACCACCTTTCAACTAGTTGAAACGTGTTAAGAAAAATTTTCTAATTATGTCTGGGCCTTGATCATTTGTCTTGTTTCCGGACATAATCCGAAAACTTTCAAATATCGAGCGTGTTTGACTAAAGATCCGTTGTCGAGCATTTCAAATCTGTTACCACAATTTCAACCGGTCAATACCTTGGCATTGAAATGTGTTAAGAAAACTTTCTAGGTATGTCGGGCCTTGATCATTGTCTTGTTTCCGGACATAACTTCGAAAATTTTCAGATATCAGAAAATTGTGCTTGACTAAAGATCTGTCGCCGAACACGACGAATTAATCATTCTTCAAGTTTTTTCGAAAATTGTGCAGTGGAAAACATTCTTTTTCCTTCCCCTTTTTTTTTTGTTTTTTCTTCAAATATTCCTCTTTTTTTGTGTTTTTGAAATATTCCTCTTTTTTTGTGTTTTTGAAATATTCATCTTTTTTTTTTTTTTTTTGAAATATTCCTCTTTTTTTTTGTGTTTTGAAAACTCATTTTGAAAAAGAGTTTTTCTTTTATTTGAAAATAAAACAATTTTTTTTTCAAAATTTTTTCAAATTTTCCTAAAAAAAGGAAATTATTCTGGAGTTAGGGTAGGAATCACTGACTTACCTTTTCTTTGGTGGTGTCGCGGTCTGATCGACATTTACGCTCTTTCTTTGGGAATTTCTTTTTTTTTTTTATGATTGTGATGGTCGGACCTCGATGTAGGCGCCTCACGTATCCTTTTCAAGGAATCGGACCAAACGTAGTTCGGCTGGTGAAGATTTTATTTTTGCTTGCTTTTTTCTTTTGATTTTTCTTTTCTTTTCTTTTGATTTTCTTTCTTTTAATTTTTTTTTCTTTTTCTTTCTTTTCTTTTCTTTTGATTTTTTTTCTTTTGATTTTCTTTTCCTTTGATTGATTTTTTCTTTTTCTTTTGATTTTTTTTTTTTTTTGATCTGCTGGGGATATTATTTCCTTTGTCCTTTGGTGAATGGTCGCAAATTTTGGTTAACAAGACTAACTTTGTTAACTTTCCGTTAGGCTCAGGGACCATTGTGAGAATTTTGAAACTCGAGGACCAGAGTGCTGCAGCTGCAAACTTTGGAGGGGGAAAAGGGAAAAAATCCCTTTTTCCTCCCTTAAGTGACGAAAGTTGTGAGAAATGGAGCTACTGCTCTTCTTTCTCTTTTCCTTCTTTCTTTCATTTCCTTGCCCGTCATTGCCATTGCTACTGCCTTGCATTTCTTTTTTTTCTATTTTCTTCATTTTCGCTCCTTTTCTCGATTTTCTTCCGCCAATTTCAGTGTTTTACTTAGCAGATGTCTTCTTCTTCACGATCCAGGAAAGGAAAGGCACCGATGCGCCCCGAATCTGGTGGTAGGAGAAGGGAACTTCCTACCTTGGTTCGAAATCGGCTGAATTATACATACTCCAAGGATGATTGGGGCAATCGTGCGAGGCACCGGGCACCCACATCTCTAATCTCCCCCTAACCACTGTAAGATTTCTTTTTTTCAAGCAATTTCCTGAATATTTCTCAGATCTGCTAAATTCCTGCACTGTTTGGGACTTTTGGAGCACTCTTGACTTTGTTAGTGATGCATATGCATGTCCTATTTATGCCTAAATGATGTAATTAAGTGCTAATGTATGTAATTTCTATGATTTATTTTTGCGATGCACGATTTGAAATAGTGATCACTATTTGACCCTACTATACATGATTTATGTTATAAATGCAACTGAGGCTATATGATGCATGTTTTACACTAAATTATATTTTTGCATGCAATAGGATGGCGAAACGGAATATTCGGAGTATAAATTTAATTTTTCCGAGACGCTTTTCGGGCATATTTTCGGATAAAAACAGGACAAAACAGATATTTTTCATGCCCTTAGATTTATTTTCCAAGCATGCAAATGCTGCAGGGGTATAGTAAATACCACAATGATATTCATTTTGATGATTGGTGGTATTTTACCTTCTTTTTGTTGTATCTCCATGGCAGCTTATTGGACAGATGAAATGCACAATATGAAAGCATGAATTATTTTATGCGATGCAGATGCAATGCAGAACATTTATAAGATGATGCATGAATTGTTCACATTTTATTATGCACATGACAAATGCAGTGATAATATGTACGTTGAGATGTAAAATTAATTATATGAATAGCCTGTTGTTGTTGTTTTTTTTTATTTTATTTTATGATTTACTCTCTTTTTTTTTTTTATGAAATTTTTTTTTATGGATGAATGAAAAAATTTTATGATGAATTTTGTTTTATTTTATTTTGAAAAAGAATGATTTTTGAGAAAGAATGATGTTTATTTATATGTAAATTTATGCACATATATGAAAATAGTATGTGACAATTTTAAAATTTTTTTTTTACACTTTTGCATTTTATTTGAGCAAGATTTTTTTTTTTTTTACTAAAAAAAATTATTGTGCAGTATAAGACATGCTATATATTCATTATTTATTTTAGGAGCTGTAAAAAAAAAGATAAGGATAGGAGACTTACTTTTTTTTTTTTTCAGGTTCGCAAGAATCTTGACAGGCTTCGGGTATCATACAGCGACGTTGATGAAATATTTAACATGCTACCCAGAGCTGCACAAGAGTTGGTAGAGGGTTCGGGCTTTGGCACCTTTTTGCGTGCTTTTACCCCTTTTACCAGCTTTCTTCCTATTTTTGATGTGCTTCGGGATTTCTGGTGGGACACCACCCATACCTTTCATTTCAGCTGGGGGGAGGCAACCATGACCCCCTGTGACTTTGCCGCTATTACAGGAATCCCTACCAGCATAGGGGAGACCTTGGCGTTGGATTTTTCTCTTCGGCGTCGTAGGGAGGAGATCGCGGACCTCCTGGGTTTCATGCCTCGCTTCAAATCGTCAGATGAAATTTGTATTAAGGACGTTCGGCAATGGCTTCTTAATAACGTTATGCATGTACCAGCTGATGATGAGGCCGCCATTACTCGGGTAGCCCGAGTTTTCCTTTTCTTTTTCCTCGGATCGTCGCTTTTTGCTAATTCTTCCGTTACCCTGAGGGCCTCCGTTCTGGCTTGCCTTTCGGATTTTGATCGGATCCCTACTTATGATTGGGGACAGGCCGGTTTAGCTGAATTGTATGCTTCTATGGATAGAGCCAGCCGGAATGTTTCGTCGACTCTAAATGGGTTTGCCCCGGCGTGGGAGGTACATACCTTTTCCTGCTTTTTCATTCACTCATTTTTTTTTTTTACACACATTTTTTTTTATTTTGTGCAGGTCTGGGCTTTTTCATTTTTCAGATTTTCACCGGGGCACCTTAAGCAGCTGGTCTACCGGCCTCCTTACTTGTCCCAATATGTTGATGACAACAGGGTCGATTTAAGAGATAATGACGGTTGTGGGTCCAGGGAAAGAGTGCTGGAGCGAATTGTTAGCTCCAGTCCTGTCTCAGTAAATTTCCTCCCTTGGGAAAGCCTGGAGGGTCATTATTACACTGCTCTGACGTTCAGCCGTTGCCGAATATTGATGGTTTCCATCATGGCAGATTCTTTGTACATGGGCGAGCGGGTGAATCGTCAGCATCAGTATTTTAAATGCGGCCCGATGGTGCCTCCTCGGCCCCAGCAGGTGATAGCACCGAGATCGGATCTTGCGACCGTTCTCAGTATTTAGAGAAATACCTCGTTCCTGCGACAGATTATCCGGCGATGTCTTACGAGGATTTCCTGAGGTTAGAGCTGCACCCCCCTCCTCCTGCTCCTGTTATGCCCAGGCGATATTCTGATGCCACTGTCAGGCCCGGGTCATCCACTTCGCGTCTCGACGAGAACCTAATGTTCACAGGGTCCAGATAGCGCTTTCTCTACTTTTCAGTATGAATGGGGCGGTGGATTAGTAGAGCAGGTTCTCCCAGATGTCGAGATCCCAGAGGAGCATCGCGTCCCAGAGCAGGCTCGTTCGGTAAACACATTCACCTTTATTGTTCCTTTTCTTTAAAATAAATTTTTTTTTCGCACTTTTTTTTTTTTGAGACTGACACGTTTTTATTATTATTATTATTATTTTTTAATCCTTTTTTTTTTTTTAGGTGAATGTGTCTACTTACAAGAGACTGCTGCGGGGATTCTTCAGCATCAGCAAATTATATCAGAGGCTGACTGACGAGTTTTCTTGCAAGGGGAGCAGCTCAATGCGGCGGCCCAGACATCGGGATGATAGCGATGATGATGATGATGATGACGGGTCAAGCCGCGGCCGAGGCAGAGGTCGAGAAGTTGTAGCGGGTCCCAGGATGAGGGGTGGTGCCCTTTTCAGAAGCCAGTCATCCCGAGCACATTAGCTCTTGATTTCCTGCGAACATTAGTATCTTTTTTTTTTTCTTTTTGCACATTTTTTTTTTTGTAAAAGAAATCTGTACAAACATTATGAAATAATATAATGTATATGATGCAGTATGTTACACATGCAAAAATAAATTCACACAGAAAATAAAACTATACCAAACATCTAAAATGTAATGGCGTATTTTGAGGAAAGGGATTTTTGAAAATACACCTTTGGATAAGAGCGGGCTTTTGGGTGATATTGGAATGGGAAAATGGCCGAATCTCTTATTCTTTTCGGTGCATTGTGGTTTGAGTCGTGGCCGTAGCCTCCTTTGTTTTTTTTTTTTTTTTTTTATTTTTTTTATTTTTTTTTTCGATCGAGGCAATGACGAAGGCGATGGTGGAGCCGAAATATCATGGTACCGAGCGGTACCTATATCAGGGATAATGGAGACATTGATGATGAGGATGAGGACATACGGGGCTCTCATCCGATGAGTCTAGGGTTTCTTCTTCGCCTCGCAGAAGGAGTATATGGGCCGGCTTGGTGAGCCGCCGGTGATGGACCACTCGGGGCTATGGCTGCAAGAAAAGGATTGTTTCTGGGAAAAACAAAAGGGGGTACAGGCAATAATAGATATGTACATGCCATTAATGCATAATCTAAATTTCTTTTGCAATTATTCCTAAGTTGCACCTTAGGACCCGTAATATTATATTTTAGTATTTTATTGTGAGCTTATGTCGTGGTTTTTCTTTTTCTTCTGTCAGTCGAGCCTCTTTTACTGCTTGAAGGCGAGATAGGATGTCGAGGTTTCAAAGAGTGTCTTCCCTCTCCTTATTCTCCTGATATATATTTTTTATTTGTTTGGCTCTAACTTTTGCCTAGGCCGCCCTTTCGGGTTTTCAACCTAGCGCGCCTTTCGGGTTTTCAGCCTAGCGAGCCCTTATTTCTCCTTTTTATTTTTCATTTTTTTTTGAATGCCCTAACTTTTGCCTAGGCCGCCCTTTCGGGTTTTCAGCCTAGCGGGCTTTTTTTCTTTTTTTCTTTTGCCCTAACTTTTGCCTAGACCGCCCTTTCGGGTTTTCAGACTAGCGGGCTGGAGAGGGAAGCACTTGTTGGATAGAGTGGATCGAGCATCATACCTTTTTGGACTTGTTGAGATTGGAGGTTGAACAAGGTCTTCTTTCTTGGCTTGTAGGGAGTACGACATTTCCTGACCGGATCCCATTGACAATATACGGCACATTGTGGAAGAGAGGGGTAGCAGCCTTTGATAAGTAGCCCCGGCATTTTTTTAGCCCGGGCATGACATGATAGCGATGGGTCCCCAAGGGATGAGGTCTTTTCTTGGTTTCCTGCTGCTTTTGATTTGACTATAGCCCAGCATGCTGTTGTTGGATTTGGGAATGGTCACTATTTTTGGACAGCCAGATCGGGTATATATATATATATTTTTTTTTTTTTGCTCTAATTTTTTTTTTTTTTTTTTTTTTTTTTTTTTACCCGAATGAAGTTGACGTGTGGCTGTTTCATGCTTTCTTTTTTTTCAACTTGTAGCGACCATTCTGACTTGATGCAGTGGAGCTTTTGTCTGATTGGCTGAGCATACGGACATGTGAGGGTCCGGTGTTTGGCTATGGTGGGTCTACCCTTGACACATCTTTATAGGACCGAGGTAAGTATGTCCACGAACTTCGTCGATGAGATCTATGAGTGTTATCCTTGCGGTAGTTGTCGATTCGACTTCTTTTGATTTCCTTGTCCGGCCCAGTTGATAGTGGATCGGTCTTCGATTCTTTGTTGATGATGTCTCTGACTCTACTGACTTTACAAGCTCAAGCAAAATTTTTATCTTTTGGGTCCTTTTAAATGACTCATTATTTTAATTATTTAATGTGTCTTTTAATGCAGGTGCAACTAAGAAATAAGCAAAGACGTTTAGATTATTATTAAAAGCACAACGTACAGGGTTAATTACATTATTGAGGACCTGGGGTTTGAGATCCTCAATTGTAGGGAGCGGATTGGTAGATGACCAAATCCGTAAGGCTAGGGAAAGGAATAGGGGTACTCAATTTTAGGGAGCGGATTGGTAGATGACCAAATCCGTAAGGCTAAGGAAAGGAATAGGGGTAATATCCAAAGTAGTCCACCAGATCTGCAGGCGTCAAAAGTGGGCGGTCGTAGTATACTAGTTCTGCAGAGGTTTATTAGAAGTAGCCCCAAACTCAACAGGGAGCCTCTCATAATCAGTGTCTCCTTCTATCATACCCAGGAAGCTGTCTTCTCCGAACACTTGTTGGGGAAACTCCTTTATTGATCAACGTATTTTACAGCACCTTTTATTCATACTTAAATAGGCTAACCTGCCTCCCTTAGACCTCCTGGGCTTGATTTGTTTCAAAGATTTTCGTGCCTGCCAATGTAATTTCTTTGTTGTCGATGAGGTCCTGAATGGCGTTTCTGAGTGTATAGCATCGATCGGTAAGATGACCGCTGCATTTATGATACTCACAAAACTGGGCATGGTTCCAAGTTCTGGGCAATGGCTTGGGTGGACGGTAGTTATCCATGGGTTTCAGCATCCCATGGGCACACAGTGTTTGGAGTATTTCGGATTGTGGGGCAGGCAAGTCATCGTAATGTCTTTCTTTTCTATTTCTTGGCTTTGCTAGATGGCTAGGTCGGGTTTTGGTCGGGCAGCTGAGCGGGGTTTTCTTTTTCGGATAAGGTTGGGGCGAGATTGGCTTGTCTGGACCTGGGCCCAGCAGGGATTCCTTTTCTGGTATGCAAATGATACTTTTTAAGTTCCCTGGGATCATGTGGAAATAGGCATCTGATGGATCGAAAGGGGGATGATTTTCTGGGTTGTGGTAATAGGCATTCAGGTGGGGAGGATCAAGGTTGATTTCTGGAGAGTTTGGGCTAGAGTCAGGGGTATTGGAAATCATGTTTCCTTGACCAAGGAGGTCATCACTGGGTTGGTAGCTGGCACTTGATGGTTTTTTTTTTTTTTAGGAAGCTTGGAAGAAGATATTTTCGGTGGTATCGGGGAGTTTATTTCGGAAGAGTGGGAAGTATTAGGAGCATACCAGGGAAGTTTGGCTTTGTGAGAAAATGGCAAGGGTTTAAAAAAGCGGCCAAAGGTCACTTATCACGATCCATTATTTTCTTTGCATGGGTGTCGGTTCCTTTTTTAACCACGCCTCAAGCCCGGGAGGAGGTGCATACCACGAGGGTTTCCCTTCGGTTCCGGCACGTTCGGTTACTCTGTTTCCCGTTACAGCTTGTTTGTTCTTTCTTTGCCTGCTTGAAT
>CM028377.1:13043010-13084759 GCA_013146195.2 Codonopsis lanceolata
TTGCCGTGCGCAATGTAGCGTCACGCGTCGTAGAAATTCTCGAGAGATAGTTATCTCTCAGCCTTGTATTCCTTGGTTTTTAATTTTAGGCTTTGGTCCCACTTATGATTCCCTTCCGTAGGTCTTGATTTTTATTATTCCTTATTGCCCTTATGGCTTTACCTTCTGTTCGAGCTTGATGGCTCATCCTTTGACTCGCACCATTATGCTTAGCGGGTGCTTGTCCGTCTTCTAGCTTGTCTTGGCGGCAAGACCTTGGGACTTGAGTTGGAATTCGGGTCGTTCTAGGAATACATGTAAGTTACTTCTCTTCTTCTTTGTTTTAGTTCTCATTGACCTAAGGAAACAAAGCTTATGATGTATGAGGTCAATGAGGACACATACCTATGCTTCCTATGCCTTCGTCTTGTGTTTTGAAAGTATGAGCTTGCTAGAAGCATGTATAGGATGATTTCTTGTCTATCAAAGATTGTAATACTCTTTCATCTTGTTTATTTAAGATTATGAGCATGCTAAAATACTTATTTTATGTGTTGCTTGAAGAAGTGTTACATGAGAATGCCAATTTGAGCTTTACATGATATGTTGATATGTTGTTATGTGTTCTATCCTCAAAACTAGACCCTACGATGAATATGAATCACATTGCAATGCCTTGGTGAATTTGTAACCTAGTAGAACTTATAATGGCCTAGGTTGGGTTATGAAGCACATAGCTTCAATTTCTCCAAATTGGGAATTTATAGTAAAGACTCAGCGAGTCGACTCTAGGGAAAGATTTGAACATGTGGAACACTAATTTCAATCCCTACGAAGTTTGGACAACGTTTGATTGGGTTTACTCATATATAAGAAGTTTATCTAATTGTTGCAAACAAGTTGTTATGAATGATTGGTTTTGAGCAATTAATAGCCTTGACATGATTTATGTAGAGATTAATAACCTACTTGGTCGGATGAGTTCGCTCTTGTCGAATTCGATCCTTATTTGTTTATGACAGTAAATATCTACTTGTGCATCACATTGAGTCCGGTGGCATTATTTGGTTTGTTTATTACGTCGGGGTGGGGCCGATGCATCGCCTTGAATCGTGAGATTCGTGCTCGGCTATGGATCGCGCACACTTTGGGACCTCACACGCTCACTGGTGGCCGCGGTGGGGAAGTAGCCCACTGCCGTATCAATACGTGCGCCATTGGCTTGCTATTTACACGAGTAGGTTCTTGGTATGAGTCGATGAATTCACAAAAGCGTCGATGGCACGAATCGATTAACAAAGTTTGTTGCGGGAGCTACGTGGCGGCGTGACTATATCATATCCTACTTGTATGATTTATTTTGCACTTACGTGAATAATGTGCTAAGTGCTATATGATGATCATGTACCATAATTGTGATAAATGTCATGAACATGAACATGAATTTTTAGTAACTTACTAAATCTTTACGACTTACCCTATTTGTTTGTTTTGTTTCCTTAGATCCGAGCCAAGGAGGCGGTTTTGCTATATTCGACGTACTCGCGTTTGGTTGCTTGCGAGCTAGAGGTTGTTCTTTTGGGATTTGTTGCTAGACTTTTGTTTTGCTTGGGGCGTTGGTAAGCAAGTCACTTAGACTTGTCTTGGGATTTTGTTGTTGTAGTAAACTTAATTACTTAATACTTATAATCTTTTGTATGATGACTTATATGTCAAGCTTGTTTATATGTTATTGGTTCACTACGGTTCCTTAAAAAGCTCTTTAAAAATATTATTATTGTTGTTGTCTCCGGCATGTTGTGGCCATTGAGGATATTATATGCATATGTTATAATTGTAGGGTAGTTGTTGGGTTAAAGGCATGCGTCTCCGATGACTTATTTATTTTAAGTTATTTTAGGCCAAGTAGCCGAGTTGTTATTGTATGCAATGTTGTGCCACATGAACTTTATAATCCTACTTACGCATGCTTGTATTCTTGCTTACTTGGGCGACATGACTTGGGATCTCGCATTGGGGTCGAGATCGGTGTCACACTTGGTATCGAGCTATCGGTTAGGCTTCGGCGGGATAGGTTCCATGGCGTAGGTGGGTTGGTTATTTGTGTGTTGATTCTAACGTCGGTGAATTCTTGTAGGGGTTCGATGGAGAATCCTAGGGATCGCAATGGCGTGGTAGAGGTAGGCCCGGAGAGGTCAGGCCGGGCGAGAGTGAGGCCACCGCCACGGGAAGGTGGGTCGGATATGGCGAGTTACATCGTAGATTGATGGCTTTTTCGGGCCGGGCCGGGAGGTCAAGTTGAGGGGACACCACACCACCACCTCGACAATAGGAAGTTGTACCACCACCGAGATCGGGAATGACACCACTCTTTTAGAGATTTCTTAAGTTGAAGCCTAGTGCATTTCTTGGGAGCCGAAACCTAGGGAGGCTGAGTTATGGATGGAGGAGATGAGCAAACTACTATCTATGTTGGGATGCACCAATGAGGAGAGAGTCATGCTAGCGACATTTAAGTTCAGGAGTCGCCGAGCATTGGTGGAATGTGTTGAAGGAAAGTTGGGAAATGCAACAAGTCCCAATCACTTGGGCTAATTTTCAAAGGGAGTTTAAAAATGAGTATGTGCTTGGATGTGGTTCGCAACAAGAGGGAGAAAGAATTTTATGATCTTGAGCGGGGTAGCATGGTGGCGAAGTACTCATAAAGTTTACCGAGTTGAGCCGTTATTGCACGTATTTGATTCCTTGAAGCACGGAGAACACATAAGTTTGTTAAGGGGTTAAGGACTGAATTTAGGAAGCATATTTTAGCACTTAAGCTCGCGATTATCGGAGTGGAGTTGATCGAGCTTATGAGGTGGAGCGAGGATATTGGCGACCACCGAAGCAAGAATAATTCGAGGTAATGCATGACGATCTACTCGGAATGCTAATCAAGGGAATAATTCAGGTAATAGGAGGGGATACCAAGGTAACGAGAGATAGGAGAGGTGGAGGCCAAAGTAGGCCACATCAAGGTCGAAGCCGGGGCAACAACTTCTTCTACTCATGGGCGGCAAGGATCGCGTGCTTGAGACTATGATTTGCTCATTACGAGAAGCTTGGACACACGGCTGATAGGTGTTGGGGAAAGGCTGAAGTGTTACTATTGTGGTGACGGAACTCACTTGAGGAAAGATTGTCCAAAGCTTAAGGCTAATCGGTCGGGTGCGCCGGTCGGCCGATGCCAGGGGCTAAGAGATGGGGATGGTAAACCTAAGGTGTAGGGCCGTGCGTTTGCACTTGATCGGACGAGGTTCGGGGTCTGGCGGTGATAGGAGGTACTCTTTCTATATTTGATCATAAGGCTCGAGTTCTCATAGATCCGGGGTCTTCACATTCTTATGTTGCTTCGCTTTGTTGAGAATTTATGTGTGTTGCCTCAACCTTTGCCATATTTTCTTGAAGTGTCTACCCCGCTTGGGGAATATATGCTCGCATCCGAAGTGTTTAAATCTTGTGATGTATTGGTGGGTGACCACACTTTGCATGTGGACTTGGTAGTTCTACCTATACGTGATTTTGATGTGATTCTCGGTATAGACTGGTTATGTGCTTATCATGCTTTAGTTGACCGCAATAAAAAGCGGGTTACTTTTTCTATGCGGGTGTGCTGAATTTACATTTGTGGGTGATCATGCATCGAGTGGCTTGCATTTTATTTCTGCTCTAAGGGCTAGAGAGTTATTGTCACAAGGGTGTACGGGTTATCTTGCATGCGTTGTTGATAAGAAGAAATCTTCACCGAAACTAGAAGAGGTTTCGGTAGTATGTGAGTTTCCCGATGTATTTTCTACCGACCATGTTATGCCACCCGATAGAGAGATAGAATTTTGTATTGAGCTTATTTCGGGGACTTCACCAATTTCTAAGGCACCGTATAGGATGGCACCCGCGGAGCTTAAGGAGTTGAAAATTCAGTTGCAAGAACTCCTAGATATTGGCTTTGTTAAACCGAGTGTGTCGCCTTGGGGCGCACCGGTCTTATTTGTGAGGAAGAAAGATGGGAGTTTGCGGTTATGCATAGATTATCGAGAATTGAATAAGGTGACCATTAAGAATAAATATCCACTACCCCACATTGATGATCTTTTTGACCAATTGCAAGGGTCGATTGTGTATTCTAAGCTTGATTTGAGATGGGGTTACTATCAATTGAAGTTAGAGAGGAAGACAATCCAAAGACGGCTTTTCGCACTAGATATGGGTACTTTGAATTTGTAGTGATGCCGTTTGGGTTAACAAATGCACCAATGGTGTTTATGGATTTGATGAATCGTGTGTTTCATAGCTACCTTGATTGTTTTGTGGTAGTCTTTATTGATATCGTATTCGAAATCCCAGGAGGAGCATGAGAAACACTTGAGAATTGTCTTGTCTATTCTTCAGGAGAAACGGCTTTATGCGAAGTTTAGTAAATGTGCCTTTTGGCTTGAGGAAGTATCATTTTTGGCGCATATAGTTTCTAGCACCGGGATAGTTGTTGATCCTTCTAAGGTTGAAGCGGTGATGAATTGGAAGAGACCTAGTTCAGTTACCGAGGTTCGAAGTTTCTTGGGTCTAGCGGGTTATTATCGAAGATTTATTGAGGGATTTTCTCGGATTGTGACTCCTATGACTAGATTGACACAAAAGAATATGCCATTTGTTTGGAGCGAGAAATGTGAGGCTAGTTTCCAAGAGCTTAAGAAGCGGTTGACGATGGCACCTATTTGACTTTGCTTAATGGAGGAGATAATTTTGTGATTTATAGCGATGCTTCTAAGGAAGGTTTGGGTTGTGTGCTGATGCAAAACGGAAGAGTTATCGCCTATGCGTCGAGGAAGTTGTCTATTCATGAACAGAATTACCCGACACACGATTTAGAGTTGGCTGCAATTATTTTTGCGTTGCATAAATGGAAGAATTACTTGTATGGGGCTAAGTTTGAGATTTTCACCGACCACAAAACCTTGAAGTATTTGTTTTCTCAAAAAGAGTTGAACATGAGGCAAAGGAGATGGATGGAAAAATTAAAGGATCATGATTGTACTATCTTGTATCATCCGGGGAAGGCAAATGTAGTAGCGGATGCCTTGAGTAGGAAAGTTCGCATGTCTTGTATGATTGTTAGATAATGGAAAATGTTGGAAGACTTGCGAGATTGGGGTCCTAGCATTTATGATAGAGGTGTAATTTTTGCAAATGTTCGTGCTACGCCCGGTTTTATTTGGGAAAATTAAAGAAGCGCAAGGGAATGATCCGAATTGAAGAAAATTATTGATGGGTTGGCTGAAAATGTATCACCTGATTTTGTGATTAATAGTGAGGGTACTTTGACGTTTCGAGGAAGAATTTGTGTTCCTACTAATGATGAATTGAAGAGGCAAGTTCTTGATGAGGCTCATAAAACGAGATACACCATTCACCCAGGGAGCACGAAGATATACTTAGATTTGAAAAGACAATTTTGGTGGAAAGGCATGAAGAGGGAAATTGCGGAGTATGTGTCAAGATGTTTGACTTTCCAACAGGTTAAAGCTGAACATCAAAGGCCTGCGGGATTTCTACAACCATTTGAGATTCCCGAATGGAAATGGGAGTTTATTACTATGGATTTTGTGACGGGGTTGCCGTGCACGCGGAGAGGATTTAATGCAGTTTGGGTTATAGTTGGCAGATTGACTAAGTCTGCACACTTTATCCCGATTGCGATCACTTATTCGTTGACTCAATTGGCAGCCTTGTACATCCAGGAGATAGTGAGACTTCATGGGTTTTTCAGTCTTAAAAACTTACTCCTTACCCCAGTTGATTCTTACGTTCATAACTAAATTTTATCTTTCTTAATGATCTCTTTTTGTTTTGTTTCACTCTATCTCTCTCTCTCTCTCTCTCTATCGGAAGGCAGATGGAATCACGATATGTCATTATGCAAAACAAAGGGAAGGGAGGAAAGGGGAAGGAGAAGGAGAAGGAAGAAATTCCATTTGAAAAGGCTGTTTGGGATCCCGTAGCCAATGAGATATTTGTGTCTATATGTGTGGACTTAGTTTTGTCAGGAAATAAGCCAAATTCATCTTTATCAAAATATGGGTTTGGGGAATTGATAAAAAAATTTAATGAGAGAACTGGAAGAAAGTATATAAGGAAGCAGTTTAAGAATAATTGGGATGCATTAAAAAAAGATTGGAGTTTATGGAGGCAGTTGACTCATGGAGAAACTAGACTAGGTATGGATCTTGATTTGGGTACCATTGATGCTTCTGATGAATGGCGGGACAAAAAACTTAAGGTATATATAATACTAATTCATGTCATTTAAGGTTTTAATCTATTTCGTTAGGTGAAACTATAATATTATCACTTAAATTGCAGATAGTTCCAGAAGCAGCTAAGTTTAGGACTGCTCCACTCGCCCATTGGCAAGAGTTGCAAACCATATTTTGTGATAGTGTTGCTACTGGTGAACATGCATGGACGCCTAATTCTGGCGTACTTCCACCACACATGGTTAACTTAGACACCGATGATGAAAATGCGCAACCCCTTGAAGACATTGGAATTGATGATGATGATGATGCAAGTACTGTTGCGGCAAATGCAAGGAAAAGAGTAGGTACATTAGGGCCACGCAAGGCAAAGACAAAGAGGGTTAGTGCTTCCAACAATCTCACTGAGGCACTAGACAAAATTGTGGAGGTGGTAACTAATGATAGCGTCACATCTGCCCCCGCATATGTTGAGCCACCTTTTTCTATTCGGGAGTGTCTTGCATGTTTGGATGATATGCTTAGCGTAGGCGATCCATTGTACGCCTTTCCGCTTCATTTGTTTCACCGTCCTGTTAGTCGTGAGATTTTTCTCCAACTAACTGTTGAAGCTCGTCTTATTTGGTTGAAAGTTGAACAAGCTTTAAGCAAAAAGTAAAAAGTTGTTTGGTTTGTTTTATATCGATGGATGACATTCGACGTTTTGATATATTAAATTAAGATGATTTGTCTCTATATTACTAATGGATGGTGTTTTGTTCTAAAATCCAGTTCATGTTTTTGTTAAGATATTGTCTCTATGTTACATTGATGTTTTTCATTATTCTATTTTCTTGCATTTGAAGAGTTTTTTAATTTATAAATTTCATTATCACATTTATTTAATGTCATTTGCAGTTGAAATTAATGTGAATGATGAATATTCATATTCTTCTGATGAGGAAAACAATCTCAAGCTGGCAGAATCTCTATCGAAAAAAAAAATTGCTTCTCAAGCGCGCAAGAAGAAAATGCTTGCTTTAACAAGTCTAGCTATTGCAAAATACAAATTTGATACGTATATCAAAAAATCACCATGTAGACCATCTGATGTTGCAGGTTGGAAGTTTGTTATGGAAATTCTTGAATCTGAAACTGATACACGTTCTAATGAGATGTTTCGTATGAGGCCAGAATCATTCATACAATTGTGTACATTGCTACAAAATCAATATGGATTGAAGCATAGTAGACATGTTAGAGCGGAGGAAAAACTAGCAATGTTTCTCTTGTTAGTTGGTCACGGTGTATGCCATAGGGTTGTTCAAGAGCTATTTCAAAAGTCTGGTGAAACAGTAAGTAAGTATTTTCATGAAGTTCTTCGTGTTACTACGAAGATGTCAATGGATTGGATCGCGCCTTCAACTAACACCAACATACATAATCATATTAGAAATAACAAGAAATATTGGCCATATTTTAAGGTACAATTTTATCTCTACATTTTACTACTTATATTTTAATTTGAAATTTTATTTTTATTCGTTATTTGTAACATACAGGATTGCATTGGTGCTATAGATGGCACCCATGTACGAGTTACGGTTGCTGTCGAAGAGCAAGGTCGATATATTGGTAGAAAAGGATATGCAACTCAAAATATATTGGCAGTATGTGATTTCGACATGTGTTTCGTTTTTGTAAAGCCTGGATGGCAAGGAACGGCTCATGACACACGTATTTTTCTACATACTCTTCGAGATCCATCATCAAAGTTCCCGTATCCCGTGCCTCGTATGTGTCAATTATATACGAATAATACGCATATTTATATGTAATTTTATTTATTTTACATGAATTTAATTTTATTTTCATTGCAGCTCAATATTACCTGGTTGATGTTGGATATCCTAATAAAATAGGATATCTTGCACCATACAAGGGGGAGAGATATCATTTACCTGAGTTTCAACTTAGTCAGTAGCCTCGAAATGCAAAAGAGAGGTTTAATGAAGCTCATTCCTCATTACGAAGTGTAATTGAGAGAACATTTGGAGTCTGGAAAGGAAAATGGAGAATTCTAGAGCGCATGCCTTATTATCGGTATGCTGATCAAGTTTGTATTGTGTCTGCAACAATGTCAATTCATAATTTCATTCGTAGAAGAAATCTTGCCGACGACGACTTTCAACATTATGATAACCAACCTGATTTCATACCAATTAATCAGCATGAGGAACCTAGTGTAGCCAATCACCAACCTAGTGGCCCTATTTTAGGTAGTGAAGACCCTGAGATGAATGTTGTGAGAAATAACATTTGTTATCAAATATGTATGGGTAGTGAATGAGTGTGTACTACTTTATTACCTAATATTAGGAGACAATTTGATTTTTATATTTTTAATTCCTGCATATTTTGTATTTACATTTCTCACTTGATTTAAGAATATGTAAAATAATATTTAGTATTAATACAAAAATTGTATTATATTAAATTTTAACGCAATTTAGAAAAACAAAAATGGTTAAATTTCTATGTAGTTATTTGATAGTTATCATGCATGCAAGCCAACTTAAATATTAGGGTATTTTGGTCATTTTATTCTGAATCTGCCATTTTCAGCTTTTTTAATAAACAGTTACATGTAGCTTGTAACAACTCGTAAGTTGCTTCTAAACAGCTGAAACAAACAGTATTCAGGATATCAGCCAAAAGTCATTCAGCCAAAATCTATCAGCCATCAGCCAAAAGCTATCGGCCATCAGCCGCGACAAACGAGCCCTTAGACTTGTCTTGGGATTTTGTTGTTGTATTAAACTTTGTGACAACCCGACCCGGAACCCGAGGTGGAATCACAAGTCAATTCGTCCAAATAGGACAACAATACACGCAAAGACTCAATTATAGAAAACGACGTGACGCAACATTTCAGATGAAGCGCAACTCGGCACCAAAAGGCCGAAATAATTTAAAACATTTAAAACCTGATATAGCAATTAAAGACAAGTATACCAATTTATCGGCGACTTTACTATCGGAACCCAACACTACACAATTCATGCAAATATACCTCGACGGCTACAACATGCCGGAGAACAACATAAATAAATAAGAGCTAAAGTAATGCCCAGTGGAAGTTTTAAAACATGTGAACCATACTACATCTATACAAGGCTCGGCGTACATGCGCCAGCACTCAAAATATGATACAAGTATAGACATAAATATAAATAAGCAAAGTTCCCAAGCGAATTCTAAATGACTTGCTAATCCCAACGTCCTTACAAAAGAGAACAAAAGAAGGACATCTATAAACCACAACCTCGTCGCGTGCGATCACGGACAAGCACGAACCCTGCACGCCTCAACGAGCGGTACCTGAATGGCTCGGATCTAAAGCAGTAAAAGGGAGGGGGTAAGTCATAAAGACTTTGTGAGTTAACAATTATGCATGTCATGGCATTATGCAACATACATAGCAAGATATCATGTTTAATATCAAGTCACTCAAAGCATTCATTTATATAAACACTTAAATCACATATCTATGGTAGCACATTGTTTCACATAAGTGCTATAAAGTAAACCACATATAAGGAGGATATGTTATGGAACCGGTGCCGCTACGTAGCTCCTGCAATACACAGCGTTAACATTCGTGCCAATGATACCCGTGATGAGTATATCAAAGTACCGAGTTCTCTACTCGGGTACCAAGCTCTCTCCCTGGTACATAGACTTGCCAATGTGCTCTCTTGGCTACAGCAAAGGGGCTACTTCCCCACTGTGGCCAACAGTGGAGGGGTGTGTGATAAGTATAACAACCCATCACTATCACGAGTCCCATAACTTATGACGGCGATGCATTGTCACACCAACGACTCAACCAAATATGTCAGCTGGACTAATGCAATGCCAAGTAGATGTTTACTCGTCATATAATCTCAAATAAGGAACAAGTTCGACAAGAGCGAACTTATTCAACAAGTAGTTGTTTACTCATTAAGAAATCAAATAAGAATTCGACAAGAGCGAATTCAACATGTCAAATAGATACATCATTCTACAACATGCTCTCAATTATGCATTTGCTTCACACAATCACATAAACCACATAAGAACTCAATCGAGTCTTATAAGCACTCATATCAAACATGCCCTTCAATTCATCCCGAAGTCACGTAAGCTAATTCATTAGTCTAACGCACTACAAACGTCGTAGGGATTGAATGTGGAGTTGGTATTGTTCAATAACTCCCTAATCTCGACTCCGGTGAGTCATTACTAAAATTCAACCAAGTAGAGCATTGATACTATATGTATCACATTGCCGTTTTCTAAGTTCTCCATTCATGTAGAACTCGATAACTAAGCCGTTCATGACCTTAGACTAGCCATAAACACATTCCCGAGATTCAAGCCATAGATTCGGGGATTTCGTGAAACTTACAATTGAAACATATTCTTTCACAAGAGTTGTTCCTAAGCTCATTATAAACAACATTCATGCTTTGCAAAATGTCAAAATCACAACTTCATAGAGAATTCATAAAATTCTACACATATTTCTTAGATTGAATTGGAGCATTTGTCTTCACAAAAGATGTTCATAATCATCAATAGAGCAACTATAATGAAGGGGTCATGTTATTTTATTGAACATGGAAATCTCAGGGAATTGTCACTCACCTTAGTCCTAAGATTAATGGAGGAAAGGATGATCAAAGCAAGGATTGTTGTAGAGGAGATCAAGGCCTTCGATTTGGCGGTCTCGAATCGCCGATCGGACCACCGGAACTCCAGGAAATGATCTCTCAAGCTAGGGTTTCCTCCATGGACGAAAATGGAGCTTGAAGCTCTGAATCTCTGAAGTTTTTGATCACAAATGGCTGAATTAGGCCGAAAGAATGTTTATAAACTTACCATTTACACCCTAATCCATGTGTAGGGCTTAAATGGCTTCTCATTGGCCATGGCATGTAAGCCTTTGATAGGAATGATCTAAGGGCCAAGAAGGGTTGTAGGAGAGTCAACAATGAGGGCTTGGACTCACTTTGGTCGGCCAAGGGCAAGGGCACAAGGGTCAACAACCAAAACCAACCAGAAAATGTCACAAACCTGAATCTGGCATGATGCGGTCGGATCACTTTGTACCCATGCGAGCGCTTCAACTATTCATGGCCAATTTCCAAATTGTTGTTACTGGACAGTCAATCTTGTAAAATCGACCATAAATCGCTCATAACTCCAAATGAGGTGTTTTTTTATTTTTCTGAAATTATACTCATTCAAATATAATTTAGAATTTTAAATTTCTCAATTTGGACTAATATTCATTAAAATAAAGTTACGACAAAATCAAGTACCGAACACGATTTCCTGAAAATAGAATTCTGGAACAGCCGTAAGTCATGACCTAAATGAGGTACTTAGACACCTTGAAAAATTACCAAATTTTACAGGGAGTATCCGAACATATGCAGGTAAAACATACTAAATGTTTAGAAAATTCTCTTTAGTAGATTGGTACCAGAATTTTCCTGAAGTTTGCCCAAAACCGGACTGAATCTGTGAAGTAATATGTTGGTCATTTTATTTCCAAATGCAACAAGTCTATGAACAATGATTATGCAAGCATGGGAATTACTAGTAAACTTGCTTTAGAACTCAAATGAACTTCTCGCAAGTTGAAAACACAAACAATACAAGCAATGAAGGCAATCCCGAGAAACCCTAAGGCTCAAACGAAGCAACAATGCTTCTAAACTCTCAACCAAGTATACAACAACTAAGATGAACATTGTAAATCTTATATGCAAGGTACTAAGACTCCAATGAGACTTATTTAGGTGCTATCATGTTAAGATAAACACTCGAAACACCAACAACAAGGCATGCAACGCATGGAAGATCAACACTCTAATATGATCTCAACCAACTCAATGCAAACATGGTATGAATGAAATGAAGTCTGTAACATGTCAAGACCTATTATAAACATATTATAATGATGATAAACATGAAATGGGTTTGGGTTCTCACATCCTCCCCCACTTAAAGGAATTTAGTCCCTAAATTCATACCAGAAATCTCGAACAAGTAAGGGTATTTCTCCCTCATCTCAAGCTCAGTCTCTCATGTGGCTTCTTCAATATCATGATTCTTCCACAAGACCTTCACTAAAGGAATCCACTTGGTCCTCAAGACTTGCTCCTTGGTATCAAGAATCCTCACCGGTTTCTCAACGTAGGAAAGATCGGGCTCAAAGGTAATCTCCTCATAAGTAAGGACATGTGACTCGTCCTTCAAGTACTTACGAAGCATGGAAACATGAAACACATCATGGACACCCGATATAGACGGTGGTAACGCAAATCGATAGGCCAAAGAACCAATCCGCTCTAAGATCTCGAATGGACCAATAAACCTAGGAGAAAGTTTCCCTTTCTTCCCAAACCACTTTGTACCGCGTCGGGGTGATACCTTCAGGAACACAAAGTCACCAACCTGAAACTCAAGATCACGTCTCCGGTTGTCTGCGTAGCTTTTCTGTCTACTCTGAGCGGTAAGCAATCTATCTCTAATCAGCTTCACACTCTCAGCTGACTGTTGCACCATCTCCGAACCCCATAACCTAGCCTCACCAACCTCATCCCAGCAAATCGGTGATCGACACTTACGCCCATACAAAGCCTCGTATGATGCCATCTCAATGCTCGACTGATAACTGTTATTATACGCGAACTCAGCCAACGGTAGATGTGAATCCCAACTACCCTTGAAATCCATAGCACACGCACGTAACATATCCCCCAAAATCTGTATCAATCGCTCCGACTGACCATCACACTGTGGGTGAAACGCAGTACTAAAATTCAGCTTCGTACCCAAAGCCTCCTGCAATGAATGCCAGAACCTAGAAGTAAATCTGGGGTCTCTATCTGACACAATGCTAACCGGTACACCATGTAGTCTCACAATCTCCTGAATGTACAACGCTGCCAACTAACTCAAACTGTAGGAAATCACAATAGGAATAAAATGAGAAGACTTAGTCAACCTCTCAACGATAACCTAAAATGCATTAAAGCCTCTATGAGTACGTGGCAACCTGATATGATTTGACCACCAACCAAAAACCAAGATTGTCACAAGCAAGGGAGAGACATTGGAAGCTTGGAGATCAAGGTTCGAGGGTTCAAAAGTGCAAGGTTCGAGGCTCAAGAGTTCCCGTAAGGTTGGTCTACGACCTAGGAGGCACAAGGATCAACTTGGAAGCACAAAATGGACCAAAATGATGTCCTTATGGTTCCTAAACCCTAAGGGGTTGTTTTCCTATGTTAAATTAGGGTTAGGGGAAGATTCTAGGCACTTTACAAAGTGAGCCTTGTAGAAAAACGGGATTGGTAGATTTTCCTTATTTGGTTGTTTTATGTTTCCTAATTAGAATAGGTATCTTACCTAATTGTTGCCTATATAGATTAGGTAAGTTGTTTCCTTTTATTTTAGGTTATCCTTTTATTCTAGGATTAGGATTCACAACCCATATAAATAAGGGTTGTGGCTTATTGTTTTGAGACAGCTTTATGATTATTGATTAATATAGTTTTTGAGGGTTTTTCAAAACCTTCTTGTTCTTCATTGAACTTGTGATTATTTGGTGAGAGGCTAAGTAATCGAAACTCGAACTTATCAATAGGATATTCATCCCTATATTGGCGTTCTTTATTATACAAAGGTTCGTGTTCGTCTCGTAATTGGTTCGCGGAGTACCACGTTCAATAACAGATCGTAGCATTGGGTCAAGGTATCACAATCCATCAATTCATTGACGTTCTTTGCTTGTCATGCTGCGTGCTCTTTGATTCCTCCATCGCGAGTACGCGTCTAGGAATCATATCATTTGGTATCAGAGCAAAGGTTCTTTTCCACAATCTATATTATTTTAAATTGTTCTTATTTTGATTATCAATTCGTTTCTATTCCTACTTCGAATTAGGGTCTTTAATCATAATTTGTTCTTGTCGATTTCTTTTTTTTTAAGCCCTAATCTTCTAGGGTTATAAATCGCAAAAAAAAATTTAATTACTGTTCATCGCCGGAATTAATGTTCATCGCCGGAATCACTGTTCATCTGGTTACTGTTCATGCCGACACTGTTCATCACCGGTACTGTTCATATCCGGAAAAAAAAATCTGCTGTTTTAATTTATTTGGGACAGCTTGATTAAAAAAAATAAAAAAGAGTATTCGGACAAAAAAAAAAGAAAAAAAAACAGATTTGAATAAAAAAAATATACAGAAAAAAAATCAGAAAGAAAAAAAAAAGAATTGTTAGTTGCCGAAAATTGTGATTGCTTGGAGTTGGAAATAGCTAGTTGTTTGAATTGAATAGCTTGAAGTATTATCATCATCTAGGTTCAAGAATTAAAATTGAATCTTCTTTTACAAAATAATCATTGAGCCAATCATCCTTGAAATTCCACTCTAAATTTTCTTTTCTCTACACGTGATTCTTATTGATTAAGTTTCTTGGTTTTGCTTGCTTTGTTAATCACTATTTAATTGCTTAGTTCTTTTAGAACTTGGAGGAATTGAAAGTGAGGGAGAGTAGGTTAACACGAGATGAGTGACATTAATTGAGTGATACACGTAAGGGAGTGGATGTCCTGCTGAGAAAATTTTTCCCATTTCTGAAATTCTTAAAAAACTTCGATGGGTACACGCAAGAAATAGGCCAATTCAGCAGCTTTTTGTTCAATTTCCCACGCAGTCCAATTCTCATCAGTACGGGTCAATGGAAACGCTCCCTGCCCTCTGATATCCATAGAAAGGACACGACGAGACTCTTATCAGAATGCGAAGAGAGGATATCCAAAATCTTCAGAAAAGGAAAAAGGAATTTCTTTATAGCTTTTTGAATACACCCGATTCTCCAGAGCCTGATTCTTCTCATTCCACTTTGAAATAGGAACAACAACAACAAGAAGATGGTCTTGCAGGTACACAATGTCTAAAACAAGTGAGAATAATGTTCCAACCTTTGATATGCGACTTTATATGGAAGGATTTGTGAGAGATTTGCATAAAACTATGAGGGAGCAAAAGGATGATCTAATGGAGGAGATTGTGAAAATTCGTCGTGAAAGAAAGAAAAGAACAAGAGAGGGAGGTAATGAACCTAATGACGTGTCAAGATGTAGAATAGATGAAAAAATTAATTTTGAGAAATATTGGAAGGATCTTCGGTTGCAAATTAAGAACCCAAAACTAAAAGAAGTGGAGGTAAATAAGGGTGACCTGTAAGACCCCGAACCTTCGTGTATTTGACTTTCTCGTGTTGCATGCTTTGTTGTTAATGCGTCGAGTGTTTATCTTAACATGATAGCACCTAAATAAGTCTCATTGGAGTCTTAGTACCTTTTATATAAGATTTACAATGTTCATCTTAGTTGTTGTATGCTTGGTCGAGAGTTTAGAAGCATTGTTGCTTCGTTTGAGCCTTAGGGTTTCTCGGGATTGCTTTCGTTGCTTGTATTGTTTGTGTTTTCAACTTGCGAGAAGTTCATTTGAGTTCTAAACCAAGTGTACTAGTATTTCCCATGCTTGCATAATCATTGTTCATAGACTTGTTGCATTTGGAAATAAGATGACCAACATATTCCTTCACAGATTCAGTCCGGTTTTGGGCAAACTTCGGGAAAATTCTGGTACCAATCTACTGAAGAGAATTTTCTAAAAATTTAGTATGTTTTACCTACATATGTTAGGATACTCCCTGTATAATATGGTATTTTTCAAAGGTGTATAAGTACCTCATTTAGGTCTTGACTTACGGCTGTGCCAGAATTCTATTTTCAGGAAATCAGCTTTTGTACTTGAACTTGTAGTAGCCATATTTTGATGAATATAAGTCCAAATTGAGTAATTTAAAAGGCTAAACTATAGTTTAAAGAGTCTAGTTTCACAAAAATCAATAATCACCTCATTTGGAGGTGTGAGATATTTATGGTCGATTTTACAAGATCGATTGTCCAGTAACAACAATCTGGAAATTGGGCAGTTTTCAGCCTTTGGTCATTTTTTGAGTGTTTTGGCTATTGACTCTTGAACCCTTGGCCCTTGGACGTCCATTGTGACTCAAAGCCACCTTTGTTGACTTACTTTCAACCCTTTTGAGCCCTTGGATCTTCCTTATCAATGGCCATCCTTCCTTGGCCAATTAGAAGCCTCTTAACTCACTTCACTTGGATTAGGGACTTCTTGGGAAGTATATAAACACAAAATTCAGCAAATCAGCCATTGTTGATCATAACAAACCAGAGATTCAGAGACTTAACTCCAAAATTCGTCCATGGAAGAAACCCTAGGTTGAAGGACCATTTCCCGGAGATCCGGTGGTCCAATCGACGAACCGAGACCGCCAAATCGAAGCGCTCGATCTTCTCTACAACAATCCTTGCTCTAATCAACCTTTCATCCATTAATCATAGCACTAATGTACGTTGAGAAATCCCTGAAATTTTCATGTTCAATAAAATAATATGACCCCTTCATTATAGTTGCTCTATTGATGATTATGAACATCTTTTGTGAAGACAAATCCTCCAATTCAACCTTTGAAATATGTGTAGGATTTCATGAATTCTCTATGAAGTTGTGATTTTGACATTTTGTAAAGCATGAATGTTGTTTATAATGAGCTTAGGAACAACTCTTGTGAAAGATTATGTTTCAATTCAAGGTTTAACAAAATCTCCGATTCTAGGGTTTGAAACTCGGGATTGTGTTTAAGGCTAGTTTAAGATCATGAATGGCCTAGTTATCGAGTTCTAAATGAAAGGAGAACTTAGGAAAGGGCAATGTAATGCATATATTATCAATGCTCTATTTGGTTGAATTTTAGTAAAACTCACCGGGGTTGAGATTAGGGAGTTATTGAACAATACCGACTCCACATTCAATCCCTACGATGTTTGTAGTGCGTTAGACTAATATATTAGCCTACGTGACTTTGGGATGGATTGAAGGGCATGTTTGATATGAGTGATTATAAGACTCAATCGAGTTCTTATGTGGTTTATGTGATTGTGTGAAGCAAATGCACAATTGAGAGCATGTTGTAGAATGATGTATCTACTTGACAGTTTGAATTCACTCTTGTCGAATTCCTACTTGATTCTTTAATGAGTAAAAACACCTACTTGTTGCATAATGAATTTGAGGACTATTCTATGAGAAGATTTGGATTGGGGCTTTCTTAGTACTCTATACATGGAGTCTACTTGTATAAGTCGCTAGGATGACCATGTTGTTATCTAAGACTCACCGGTATGGTTTGACCTTACGGGTCATTATAGCTCTAGTGTTGCTTAAGCCTTTGACTACCATCGACTTTTGTGTTATTGAATGAGTAACTACTCTAGGAAGATTTTAGTAAATGGCTTCATGATCCGAGACTAACGGAGTAGTCTTGGATAGTACTTAATCGACTGATGGTTAAGTTGTGACTCTGTTGAATTTCATAGGTGAATATGGAATATTGTGTATATTTTATATTATGACTAAATGCATGATTTCCTACCTTGTCAAAAATTGATTCTTCTATGTGTTTCTATGATATGACTTATGAGCATATTGAATGTATTTGCCTTCGTGCCTGATCTGTTCTACGGTTAATGAATTGTGGTGAACTTGGATTCTACTATTAAGTGGAATTATGAATCAAAATTGAACTAAGCTTGATTTCACAATAATCAACTTGGGCTTCCCTCATATAACTTACTTGGGACTTGAACTAAGATTCCTAAATGGAATGAGAACCTTGCTATGCCTCAAACGAGAACATAGAAAAGAGTCTTGGGACACATATAGTGTTCAAACTCTATTTGGTTGGAATTGTAGTAAAGACTCAACGGAGTCGAGTTAAGGAACAATTGAACCTTACGAGGATCGTGGTGGGATCCTATGACAATTATATTCCAGTTGACTAGATTACTAGCTTTTGGGACTTGAATTGAATAGAGTGAACAACTTGACACTTAAGATTTAGAGACTCAAATGAGCTCCTATTATGGTTTTGTGATTATGGTAAAATGTGCATAATCGTATGAGTTTAGTAGGTCATTATATCTACTTGAGAATTAGCAAGTAAACATCTACTTGTGCATTGCATATAAGTCCAGCTGGCATTACTTGAGTTTTCTTGATGATGGTGGGACGATGCATTGCCTTCACGAATTATGGGATTCGTGATTGTAATGTATCGCCGCATCGATTCGGGTTTTACATACACCTCCACTGCTAGCTACAGTGGGGAAGTAGCCCCCTTTGTCGTAACCAATTGAGCACATTGGCTAGTGCTATTTTCCTGAGTAGAGAACTCAAACCCGAGAAGAGAGCTCGGTACTTTGATACATGAACACGGGTATCATTGGCACGATATGATTAACAGTTGTGATTGCAGGAGCAATACGGCGATAGTGATTTGGTATCTTCTCTATCCCTTATGTGGCCTCCTATGGGCACTTATGTGACAACAAAGTGTTAGTTGAACATGAGATCTTATTGACCATGTTTGTATTGGCTGATGTTATATGAGAGATTTGATATATGTATATATAGATATATGCATACTTGTATATGAGATATATATGAAAGACTTGATGTGTATATATATAGATATGCATACTTATGCATGATGATTTTATGGGAGATTTGATATGTATATTTAGAGATATACATACTGATATAGGTGTATATACATAAACATGCACCCTTACACGTGGTAACAGTGTGAATAGCTTGATTCGTATATATAATGATATGTATACTTGCATATGATGTTTTGTGGGAAATACATTCTAATTCATTTGATTTGTGTGTGAATAGGGAATTACACCCTGGTTCATTTGGACGGTTTAGTAAGTAAGAAGGAGTGGATATCTTGTGGAGTATCGAAACGATACGACGCCTCTTCATGGGTTTTTCTGTCATATATAAAATGACACCCTGGTTATGTTTATGCTACATAATTATATGTTGCATATATATTGCAGTAGCGTACTGGGTCATTATGACTCATCTCGTACTTGTTTTTAGTTGCAGTAACTAATAGCTGCACTGAGGTCGAGTAGATCGTGACTGTAGCAGGGCGCAGCTGGTCGATAGATCGAGGTTAGATCGTGTGGTTCGTGTTTGTAGCAGCCGACTTTCCCGAGTAGTAGCTTGTGGAGTCTTGTTCCTTTTTAGCATTGTCATTGATTTCATGTACTTTGCTATTCTTGTGAGATCGACATTTTGTAAAGTTATTTAGACTTTATAGTTGGGTAGCATACTTGGGTATTTGTATTGATTATTTCTTGGGCCGACGTACTGTGTCGTGCCTTGTTTGTGGTTTTAGTATATATTTCAGTTGTCTCCCGGGCACGCAGTAGCTTTGGGGAATTTCTTTACTCTAGTTTTTATGGTTGTTGGTTGACCCCGGTATGCTTTAGCCGTTGGGTAAATGTTATATCAGGTTGGTTCTTTGTTGAAACGTCAGCCTGGAGTGCCGATGGTTTGTTTAGCGTCTGCCTTGTTGCGGCACGCGAGTTTTGTTTTTCCTCCTTTGAGAGATAATGTCTCTCTTGGTTTCATTGTCGTTGGTTTCGAGCTTCATAGCTTGGGCCTTCTTTCATGTATTGCTTCCGCTAATTCGATTTTTGAAATACCGTATTTTAGTGCGGTGTTTTGTTCATGTTTAGAGTGAGTTTGCTCAACTGTTTGACTAGCACTATTGTTTATCAAGTGCTTGTCCTCTTCTTAAGATAGTTCCAGCGGCACGACCTTGGGATTTCGTGTTGGAATCCGGGTCAGGTCGTTACATGACCAAAATTCTTCTAAACCTTTTCCAATAGGTGATGAGAGAGAAAGCAATATGGTAGTTAGGAGGATGTTAGAAGTGAGAGTTCCAACTGTTGAAGAGATTGAAAAGGAGAAAATTTTCTGTACTAAGTCCAAAGTGCAAGAGCGAATTTGTGGGGTGATCATCGATGGAAATAGTTGTACTAATGTTGCTAGTGTGACCATGGTTGAGAAATTAGGGTTACCTACAACCAAGCATCCTAAACCCTACAAGTTGCAATGCTTGAATGGAGGAGGTATGTTGAGGGTGAACAAGCAGGTTCTTGTGAAGTTCAAGATTAGAAAATATGAAGATGAGGTGATGTGTGATGTGGTGCCAATACGAGAAACTCATTTATTGCTAGGGCGACCTTGGCAAGTTGAGAGGAGTGTTAATTATGATGGCAACACCATTTGTACATAATCAAATAACCATTAAGCTTGTACCATTGACTCCAACACAAGCTTATGAGAATTTTATGATGATAAGCTCAATAGCTAGTGAAGAGAGAAAGACTAGTGAGGAAAAGAAAATAGAGAAGCCTTTAAAAAAAAAGAGCTTGAGAGAAAATAAAGAGAGTTTGGCTAGAGAGCAAAGTGAGAAGCGTGAAATAGCCAAGAAAAAGGAGAGCTCAAGTGAAAATAATGAGAGTTTGGCTAGAGATAAAAGTGAGTTTTGTGAGATAGCCAAGAAAAAGGAGAGCTTGAGTGAAAACAAGAGTGAGAGGCCGGTTTTAGAGACTAGTGAAAGATGTGAGATAACCGGGCAAAAGGAGAGGAAAATTAGTGTGTGTGAGAAAAAGGAGTGTGAGAAAGAGAAAGAAATTGAGGTAAATTTTGATGCTAATCAAGTTAATGTTGTATTGCCAAAGTCTATTGTTTCTTTTTCACAAACATTTCAAGAGGCACCGCCAAAAGAAATTGTGAGATTCAAGATGGAATACCAACAAGGTAAGGAGATTGTTGTAGAACCTACATTTTCTCAAAGGTATGATCTTAATCTTTCTTGGAAAAATAAGTTGTGTGGTGAATTGTTACATGTTAAGAACCATGACATTGAGAATAAGATCAATAGAGTTGTTGTTGAGTTTGGAAAATTGAGTGGTCTTGTGCACACTTGTGTCATGGGTAAAATTGTTATGCCACCTAAATTATTGCATGTTAAACATTATACCTTGGGTGGGAAATTCAGAATTTTTAGAAGTGTTGCTTTAAAAAATCTGATTAGTGTGGCGAATGCCTTATTCATGAGAAAGATTGTTAGACCCCTTGACATGTGTAGAAAGTTTCCATTGCAAGATTTTGTTAGTCACCATGGTCTAAGTGATTGGATGAAATATGATGAATATATTGGTGATGACTTAAATTTGACATTATATAAACCTAATCATTCGTATGTGGATCCATTCATGGATGTTACATTGGTTGTTAATATGGTAGGATTGAATTGTGCATTGCAAGTTGGAAAGAAAATTTTGAATTTTCCATTGGGGATTTCTATGTTTCACCAAGATGTGAGTTCTAAACTTGTGATTATGCATGATGTTTCTATGATGAATTATTTCGTTGCATGTCATAAGATTGTTGAAGTTTCCCATGATGCGTTGATGTTTCAAAAAATTTATGGATTGCATGAGTTACATATGGATTCATGGAAAAAGACAACTCATGTTAAGCATGTTAAACCTTGGAAAGGTGATGAAATTCATATTGTTGATGATTATAAGTATGTTTTAACACATGATTTGACTTTTGAGCATAAAGGATGTTTATCCTTGAGATTACACTCTGGTTGTAATTTCTTATCGTTACATGATTCAGTATTGATAAATATGGATATGCAAAAGATGAACGTTGCTAGGTTGAACTTTAAACTTGGTGAAATCAATTGTTTGTTTCAAATCGAGGAATTAAGTAAGTTGAGGAGTGAAAGATTTGATTATGGTAGTATCTTATCATATGTAATCATTTTATTGATTTGCATGATTAATAGTATATGCTTTAGATTGCATAAAGTTTTGATGTTGAGCATGGTTGTACTAAAAAGGAGATTTACTAGGTTAATGTTTAAATCTAGAGATTGTGGTTCTATAAAGGATTTTCATGAGGGAACATCAAGTTGTGATAACTTGATGAGTGAGATTATAAACATTGATGGATTTACTTGTCATGACAGATTTGGATACTTGAGTTGGTATGCCATATTGCATATTATCTTATTATACTTATTGATATCTTTCATTCACATTCCTTATGATGATCTCGTTGTGTTCAATGTTACATATGTGATATTGTCATTCATGGAAAGTCACCGAGTGATGCAAGTGAGATATGTTAGATTGGTATTTGAACCCGGTGATAGGGTTTGGATGTGTTTAATGGTTGGACATGTTCCTACACCAAGAGATGTTTGTACTAAATTGTTACATAACCCATTGTGTGCTAACAATGTTGTTCATGTGGTAGTGCATAGTTTTGTTGTATTTCTTCTACAGTTAAAGGAGGACATCTTGGTGGAGTACCAAAGTTTACCGATGGAAAGTCAAGCGAGAATGGTCTTTGATCCCGGTGATTGGAGATACATGAACTTGCATGGAACGGTTTGCAAACATGGAGAGTTTCAGCAAATCGACGACATGAAATCACATGGTAAGCATAATTTTAGAGACTATATCTTGGTTGCTAAATCGTGTCTATGTGATGTAGGTCATGATTTGAGGACAAATCCTTTTCAAGAGAGAGGGAATGATATGATTCTGACCACCAACCAAGAACCAAGATTTTCACAAGCAAGGGAGAGACATTGGAAGCTTGGAGATCAAGGTTCGGTTCAAAAGTGCAAGGTTCGAGGCTCAAGAGTTCCCGTAAGGTTGGTCTACGACCTAGGAGGCACAAGGATCAACTTGGAAGCACAAAATGGACCAAAATGATGTCCTTATGGTTCCTAAACCCTAAGGGGTTGTTTTCCTATGTTAAATTAGGGTTAGGGAAAGATTCTAGGCACTTTACAAAGTGAGCCTTGTAGAAAAACGGGATTGGTAGATTTTCCTTATTTTGGTTGTTTTATGTTTCCTAATTAGAATAGGTATCTTACCTAATTGTTGCCTATATAGATTAGGTAAGTTGTTTCCTTTTATTTTAGGTTATCCTTTTATTCTAGGATTAGGATTCACAACCCATATAAATAAGGGTTGTGGCTTATTGTTTTGAGACAACTTTATGATTATTGATTAATATAGTTTTTGAGTGTTTTTCAAAACCTCCTTGTTCTTCATTGAACTTGTGATTATTTGGTGAGAGGCTAAGTAATCGAAACTCGAACTTATCCATAGGATATTCATCCCTATTGTGGCGTTCTTCATTATACCAAGGTTCGTGTTCGTCTCGTAATTGGTTCGCGGAGTACCACGTTCAATAACGGATCGTAGCATTGGGTCAAGGTGTCACAATCCATCAATTCATTGACGTTCTTCGCTTGTCATGCTGCGTGCTCTTTGATTCCTCCATCGCCAGTACGCGTCTAGGAATCATATCACAACCCTGTAACAAAATCCATGGTGATATGCTCCCACTTCCACTCCAGAATCTCAAGTGGCTGAAGCAAACCGACAAGTCTCTGGTGCTCAGCCTTAACCTGCTGACACATAAGACATCTAGAAACATACTCAGCTATCTCCCTCTTCATACCATTCCACCAAAACTGCCTCTTCAAGTCACGGTACATCTTAGTACTACCCGGATGTATCGTATACTTGGCCTTGTGAGCCTCATCAAGAACCATACTTTTCACTTCATCAGAAGAAGGAACGCAAGTCCTACTCTGGAACGTCAAGATCCCATCATTGTTTATCACGAACTCGGGTGTATTATTCTCACCCAATCCATCGATAATCTTCATCAAACCTGGATCAGTAGCTTGAGCTTCCTTGATCAACCCAAAAAACACTGGTGTAGCACGAACACTAGCAAAGAGAACACTATGCTCACTCACAACAGGACTTGATTCAAGGACATCCTCGAGCATCTTCCATTCCCTAATCATCAAACATGACATGTAGGATCTCCTACTCAATGCATCCGCAACCACATTTGCCTTCCCTGGATGGTACAAGATAGTACAATCGTGATCCTTAAGCTTCTCCATCCATCGCCTCTGTCTCATATTTAACTCCTTTTGTGAGAAAAGGTATTTCAGACTCTTATGATCCGTATACACCCCAAACTTAGCTCCATAAAGATAGTGTTTCCACTTGTGAAGCGTAAAGATAATAGCTGCCAACTCAAGATCATGTGTCGGATAATTCTGCTCATATGGTGACAACTTCCTAGAAGCATAGGCAATAACCTTCCCATTCTGCATAAGAACACAACCCAAGCCTTCCAAAGAAGCGTCACAATAAACCACGAAGTTCTCACAACCACTAGGCAAAGCTAAAACAGGAGCGGTAGTCAACCTCCTCTTCAACTCCTGAAAACTAGCCTCGCACTTGTCACTCCAAACAAAAGCAGACTTCTTATGAGTAAGATTGGTCATAGGAGTGGCAATCTTAGAAAATCCCTCAATGAACCTACGGTAATAACCCACCAAGCCCAAGAAAATACGGACTTCGGTCACCGTACTAGGAGTCTTCCACTTGGTAACAACCTCCACCTTTGATGGATCCACCTCGATACCATCACTAGACACAACATGCCCAAGAAAAGCAACTTGTTCTAGCCAAAATGCACACTTGCTAAACTTAGCAAAAAGTTGTTTCTTACGCAACACAGTAAGAACCTCTCTCAAATGATGCTCATGCTCCTCTCGTGACTTCGAGTACACAAGGATATCATCAATGACACCAATACAAAACAATCAAGGTACTCATGAAACACCCTATTCATCAATTCCATGAAAACGGCAGGCGCGTTGGTCAAACCAAACGGCATCACAACAAACTCATAATGGCCATAACGCGTACGAAAGGCTGTCTTCGGGACATCCTCCGCCCGAACCCTCAACTGGTGGTAACCACTCCTCATGTCTAACTTGGAATACACAACAGACCCCTGAAGCTGTTCAAAGAGATCATCAATGTGAGGTAATGGATACTTATTCTTTATAGTAACCTGGTTCAACTGACGATAGTCAATGCACGACCGCAAACTACCATCCTTCTTCTTCACAAACAAAACCGGTGCACCCCACGGAGACACACTCGACTTAATAAACTCTCTATCCAGCAGTTCCTGCAACTGCTCCTTCAACTTTCTCAACTCAGCTGGAGCCATCCTATAAGGTTCTCTAAAGATGGGTGAAGTCCCTGGCAATAGCTCAATGCAAAATTCTAACTCTTGGTCGGGAGGTAATTTATTAACTACCGAAACTTCATTAACAATTAGAACTTCTTATAGTATAGAAGTAAGCATGCTAGTCTCAAGTACATAAGCAAGATAACAAGTACAACCTTGTGTTAAAAGTTTTCTAGCCCGCAAAGTAGAAATAACATGTATATTATTCATGTCATGATCACTAATAAAAACCAACTCCGGTATACCGAGCATGGCAATTGTAACACCGTTATGATGGCAATCTACTAGAGCATGCAATACACTATCACCAATGAACACATCACAAGCCTTATAGACCTTGGATGTGAAGTCAAGATCACTCAATGGCATAGACATCAAGCACGTAGGGTAACTGTTAAGGCAAGACGCGTAAATTCTCAATAAAATGCGGTGCATCATATTTCCACCTGTATAGCAATACACCATTTGTTGTTCCATACCTTTTTGGTAATTGGTTCGGTCAATTTCAAATCTAATTTATACCATTCTAGTTCTCCAACGAAGACCTCTTGATAATCAAGTCAGGGGCCCTCTGAAGTGACTTCAAAAGCTTTCGTCGTAAAGGATGTGGGGTGTTCGTGAATCACATAAAAGCATCCTTTATATCGGTCTCAAGAATACAAATCATAAGCACATATAGGCATGGCATCAACATCATGCAACATAGTATATTAATTTACTATGTATGTAAACCAAATTATGGAATATTCATACTAATAACCACCTATCAATGGTAGATAAAACACATTATACAAGGCTAGTACACTATCAATGTATTAGACTAATAAAGAGACAATACAACATTTCACGAGTCACTAGGTAGCATATTTTTACTAACTAGTATACGACCAATCCTTATAAGTCAAACCGTATACGGGTCAACAACCAATCCAACCAATCATCACGTGATCACCTACTGGCAAATCTCCAAGTTCTACCATATCATGAGGAAATTTCACCTTGATCAAGGTAGTCCCCCAAATACCCAAACACAACCATCGGGAAAGAGTTCTCAAATTCCCAACACAAGTAATACAAGAACTGGTGGTTAATTACTACCCTAACTATCTACACCTGTGTAGTAATCTATGAAATACTAATAGGTACCATGAGAGGTTTAACCACTCCGCTCTCGAAACATATTACAACGAACTTTCGCCATAATGATTAACACGACGATCACCCTTGGGACCGACAATCTAGCTTCTCCGATTCCTAAAAATGGAACAAGGAACAACAGCTCTACTGAAACGCAGCACCCACTCTTGGTATAACTGCAACTCATAAGCAATATAGGAGAAATATAATACTCCTAGACACAAACCTTCACTCACGACAATCTAGACCAAACGAACTTAGTACGCCAATAAGGCACGAAACAGAACACTCAACGTTAAGATTCACACAAAGAACCAACCCACCTAGGCCATAGAACCTATCCTGGCCGATAGCTAACCTATAAAGCTCTGATACCAACTGTGACGACTCGACCCGGACCCTGAGGTGGAATCACAAGTCAAGTCGTCCAAATAGGACAATAATACATGCAAAGACTCAATTATAGAAAACGACGTGACGCAACATTTCAGATGAAGCGCAACTCGGCACCAAAAGGCCGGAATAATTTAAAACTTTTAAAACCTGATATAGCAATTAAAGACAAGTATACCAATTCATCGGCGAATTTACTACCGGAACCCAACACTACGAGTTTTCTCGCGTAGTGTGAGAACCCAAATCCCTTTACATGTATAACATTATTATAGCATGTTTATGGTATGTCTTAAGATGCTAGAGACTTCGTCTCATTCATATCTTGCTTGCATTGTGTTGGTTGAGGTCATAATAGAGTAATGGTCTTCCATTCGTTGCATGCCTTGTTGTTGATGTTTCGAGTGTTCGTCATAGCGTGTTAGCACCTATGTAAGTCTCATGAGAGTCTTAGTACTTGGCATCTAAGGTTTATTATGTTCATCTTAGTTGTTGAGTGCTTGGTTTGAAGTTTAGAAGCTTCGTTGCTTCTTTTGTGTTTTGTTATTTTTCATCATTGCTTGTATTGCCTTCTTTTCGTCCCGAGAGATGTTCGGTTGAGTTCTAGGCCTTGAATACAAACCATAAACATGTCTAAACAACCCTTATACATGTTCAAGTTATCCTAGATTAAGTTGGGTTTGATTCGTGTTTGATTCATTGGCCAATTGTCGAGTGGTTCCAGCCATGTTTTAACATGTTTCAGATGTGTTTCGGGTGTGTTTCTGACTTGTTTTAAGTTGGGTTACACCATAGGATTGTTGCCAATGAGTTTGAGATCATTTAGGACATGTTTAGGAAAAGTTTGAGTAGTGTACCTCGCGGTCGCATTGGTTTTTGGAGGCTGGCTCGCGTGGAGATGCTGAGAGCTAGTCAAAATGTGCAGAAGGCTGGAAGGGACCCTTGCGGTCGCATGGGTGAGGCATGATGCGACCGCATCATGCCAGTTTCAGAAAATGGTGAGTTTTTGAGTGGTTTTGGTTGTTAACCCTTGTGCCCTTGCCCTTGGCGGACCAAAGTGAGTCAAAGCCCTCATTGTTGACTCTCCTACAACCCTTCTTGGCCCTTAGATCATCCCTTATCAATGGCCATCCTCCCTTAGCCAATGAGAAGCCATTTAACCACCTTCACTTGGATTGGGGTTTTGTTGGCAAGTATATAATCATTTTTCCAGCCTAATTCAGCCATTTGTGATCAAAAACTTAAGAGATTCAGAGCATCAAGCTCCATTTTCGTCCATGGAGGAAACCCTAGCTTGAGAGACCATTTCCCGGAGTTTCGGTGATCCGATCGGCGATCCGAGACCGCCAAATCGAAGCCCTTGATCTTCTCTACAACAATCCTTGCTTTGATCATCCTTTCCTCCTTTAATATTAGGACTAAGGTACATTGACAATTCCCTGAGATTTTCATGTTCAATAAAATGACATGACCCCTTCATTATAGTTGCTCTATTGATGATTATGAACATCTTTTGTGAAGACAAATCCTCCACTTCAACCTAAGAAATATGAGTAGGATTTTATGAATTCTTATTGAAGTTGTAATTTTGACTTTTTGCAAAGCATGAATGTTGTTTATAATGAGCTTAGGAACAACTCTTGTGAAAGATTATGTTTCAATTCAAGGTTTAACAAAATCTCCGATTCTAGGGTTTGAAACTCGGGATTGTGTTTAAGGCTAGTTTAAGATCATGAACGGCCTAGTAATCGAGTTCTAAATGAAAGGAGAACTTAGGAAAGGGCAATGTGATGCATATAGTATCAATGCTCTATTTGGTTGAATTTTAATAAAACTCACCGGAGTTGTGATTAGGGAGTTATTGAACAATACCGACTCCACATTCAATCCCTACGACGTTTGTAGTGCGTTAGACTAATATATTAGCTTACGTTACTTTGGGATGGATTGAAGGGCATGTTTAATATGAGTTATTATAAGACTCAATCGACTTCTTATGTGGTTTATGTGATTGTGTGAAGCAAATGCACAATTGAGAGCATGTTGTAGAATGATGTATCTACTTGACAGGTTGAATTCGCTCTTGTCGAATTCCTACTTGATTCTTTAATGAGTAAAAACACCTACTTGTTGAATAATGAATTTGAGGACTATTTTATGAGAAGATTTGGATTGGGGCTTTCTTAGTACTCTATACAGTCTACTTGTATAAGTCGCTAGGATGACCATGTTGTTATCTAAGACTCACTGGTATGGTTTGACCTTACGGATTATTACCGCTCTAGTGTTGCTTAAGTCTTTGACTACCATGGACTTTTGTGTTATTGAATGAGTTACTACTCTAGGAAGAGTTTAGTAAATGGCTTCATGATCCGAGACTAACGGAGTAGTCTTGGATAGTACTTAATGGACTGATGGTTAAGTTGTGACTCTGTTGAATTTCATAGGTGAATATGGAATACTGTGTATATTTTATATTATGACTAAATGCATGATTTCCTACCTTGTCAAGAATTGATTCTTCTATGTGTTTCTATGATATGACTTATGAGCATATTGAATGTATTTGCCTTCGTGCCTGATCTGTTCTATAGTTAATGAATTGTGGTGAACTTGGATTCTACTATTAAGTGGAATTATGAATCAAAATTGAACTAAGCTTGATTTCACAATAATCAACTTGGGCTTCCCGTATATAATTGACTTGGTACTTGAACTAAGATTCCTAAATGGAATGAGAACCTTGCTATGCCTCAAACGAGAACATAGAAAAGAGTCTTGGGACACATATAGTGTTCAAACTCTATTTGGTTGGAATTGTAGTAAAGACTCAACGGAGTCGAGTTAAGGAACAATTGAACCTTACGAGGATCGTGGTGAGATCCTATGACAATTATATTCCAGTTGACTAGATTACTAACTTTTGGGACTTGAATTGAATAGAGTGAACAAACTTGGCACTTATGATTTAGAGACTCAAATGAGTTCCTATTGTGGTTTTGTGATTTATGTAACAATGTGCATAATTGTATGAGTTTAGTAGGTCATTATATCTACTTGAGAATTAGCAAGTAAACATCTACTTGTGCGTTGCATATAAGTCCAGCTGTCATTACTTGAGTTTTCATGATGATGGTGGGACGATGCATTGCCTTCACGAATTATGGGATTCGTGATTGTAATGTATCGCCGTACCGGATTCGGGTTTCACACACACCTCCACTGCTAGCTTGGGAAGTAGCCCCTTTGTCGTAACCAATTGAGCACATTGGCTAGTGCTATTTTCCTGAGTAGAGAGCTCAGACCCGAGAAGAGAGCTCGGTACTTTGATATCTGAACACGGGTATCACTGGCACGATATGATTAACAGTTGTGATTGCAGGAGCAATATGACGAAAGTGATTTGGTATCTTGTATATCCTTTATGTGGCTTACTATGGGCACTTATGTGATAACAAAGTGTTAGTTGAACATGAGATCTTATTGACCATGTTTGTATCGGCTGATGATATATGAGAGATTTGATATGTATATATAGATATATGCATACTTGTATATGAGATATATATGAAAGACTTGATGTGTATGTATATAGATATGCAAACTTATGCATGATGATTTTATGAGAGATTTGATATGTATATTTAGAGATATACATACTGATATAGGTGTATATATATAAACATGCACCCTTTACACGTGGTAACAGTGTGAATAGCTTGATTTGTATATATTATGATATGTATACTTGCATATGATGTTTTGTGAGAACTACCTTCTAATTCATTTGGTTTGTGTGTGAACAGGGGATTACACCCTGGTTCATTTGGACGGTTTAGTAAGTAAGAAGGAGTGGATATCTTGTGGAGTATCGAAACGATACGACGCCTCTTCACGGGTTTTTCTGTCATTTATAAATGACACTATGGTTATGTTTATGTTACATAATTATATGTTGCATGTATATTGTGGTAGCGTACTGGGTCATTATGACTCATCCCGTACTTGTTTTTAGTTACGATGGCGATCGGTGCACTGAGGTCGAGTAGATCGTGACTGTAGCATGGCGCAGCTGGTCGATAGACCGAGGTTAGATCATGTGGTTCGTGGTTCTAGCAGCCGACTTTTCCAAGTAGCAGCTTGTGGGGTCTTGTTCCCTTTTTAGCATTATCTTTGATTCCATGTACTTTTCTATTCTTGCGAGTTCGAAATTTTGTAAAGTTATTTATAATTTACAGTCAGGTAGAATACTTGGGTATTTGTATTGATTATTTCTTGGGCCGACGTGTTGTGTCGTGCCTTGTTTGTGGTTTTAGTATTTATTCCAGTTGTCTCCCGGGCACGTAGTAGCTTTGGGAAATTTCCTTATTCTAATTTTTATAGATGTTGGTGGACCCCGGTATGCTTTAGCCGTTGGGTATTTGTTATATTAGGTTGGTTCTTTGTTGAAACGCCAGCCTGGAGTGCCGATGGTTTGATTAGCGTCTGCAATGTTGCGGCACGCGAGTTTTGTTTTTCCTCCTTTGAGAGATAATGTCTCTCTTGGTTTCATTGTCGTTGGTTCTGAGCTTCATAGCTTGGGATTTCTTTCTTATATTGCTTCCGTTGATTCGATTTTTGAAATACCGTATTTTAGTGCGGTGTTATGTTCATGTTTAGAGCGAGTTTGCTCGACTGTTTGACTAGCACTACTATTTAACAAGTTCTTGTCCTCTTCTTAAGTTAGTTCCAGCGGCAAGACCTTGGGATTTCGTGTTGGAATCCGGGTCGGGTCGTTACAATTGAAGTCAAAAACGAAGCCAAATGGGTCTAGGACTAAAGGTGAAGCATATGTTGGGTAAATGCAACTCAATGAAGCATAAAAGATGTGTACTAAGGCCTTATGAGGCTCAAATAACCATAAAGACAAATGGAGGAATGACCTAGGGTATAACCGAGGTCACATGAAAGAACTACACGAGAAAACTCTCAACCGAGTCAAGTAACAATCAGCGTCAGTTTACGACTTGTAACTTTAACTAGTTAAAGTCTATGAAACATATAGAACTAAGGTATTGGATTCTAGATAGCCTACCCACACAAATCAAGGTTCTCTCCTCAAGTCATGTAAGCGAGGTTACGGTTAAATGGCACACAAAACAAGAAGGTCAATTACACGAAGGTTCAGGGTCTTACATCCTCACCACCTTATAAGAATTCTTCCTCGAATTCAAAATTCTACAACAACCAAAAGTTCAATACTCTGGCCTCCAAATGAAGTTGAGGCGACCACCTAGGTGTGCCTCATAACACCAGGGGGAGAAATACTCTAATATCAACTCCAATAAACTCTAAGTCGAGTCATCTTGACTCTTGACGGGGTTCAAAGACATTATCAAGGCTTACAAAGTTTCCAACAAACATGTATATCAAGGTTTAAATGCTCCTCTATTAACTAATCAAGTATTTTATATGCATGTACAATAATCGCACCGAACTAACAAACTTCCCAACCAAAAATTTTCCGGGCTAACTAAATTATTCTTGTCACAACACGAATCATTAGGGTCTAACGCCTTTACACTATAATCAAGTAGTCAATCATCATCATAGACCATATATTCACCCAACAAGGAAGACATTCAGTACATTTTATTTTAGTGAAGCAGGGGCGACACCCTGCTAGATTTTATTAAATGAAAATAAATGATACAAACTTGAGGGGGACAACCAGCCTTGCGCTTTAAAGGGAGGACAAAGGAGCCTAACCTCGAAATGAAATACATAATAAACCAAACAGAGGCCAAAAGACTAAGACCTAGATCTAATATATGGAGTATCAGACTTATCCAAGAAAATAGAGCCACGGATACAAGAAGGAACATAACAAATGTTATGGAATTGAGAAGAAGATTCAGAGTCACAGCCCAGATTAGCAAGGAGACCCGCAACACTATTTTCCTCCCTATAGCAATGTGAAAATTTGAAGTCCATGTCCTTCTGAATATCCTGAACGAACTTGATGAAGGATAGCCCAGCAAGCCCAAGGGATTTTATGATTGGCCGTAAGACAACCAACAAGAACTTTAGAATCCAACTCGATGAAAGCACCTCTACATCCAGCATTTCTAAGCCAAAGGACACCTTCTAACAAGGCTCTAGCTTCAGCAAAAGTATTAGAAGAATTACCATAGAAGGAAGAGTAAGCATAAATGAAATCCCCGGAATAGTCACGAATGATACCACCTCACCCACTCGAACCCAGATTGCCACGGGACGCACCATCAAAGTTGAGTTTGACAAAGGGGGAAGGAGGTTTAATCCATCTTATAACCTGAGAAAGAGGAAGACTGGAACCAGAATGCAGCTGAGTCAGAGAGGCTGAATGAGCTGAAAGCAAGGCGTGAAGATCCTTACGAATAGTGATGATCAAAGAGGCTGAAGAGAGATGAATAGCCTCAAATAAAATCATATTTCTGCTCTTCCAGATGTGCCACAAAATCAGAATAGGAATGGCTAAATGAACCAAAGATTTCTGGTGAAACAGCCACCACGAGAAGCAACATTGCTGAATAGAAGAAGTGCAGATCTTAACCTGAAATTCGGCACTGAAAGTCGACCAAATATGAGCTGCTAAAGGACTTTGAAGGAAGACATGATCAAATGTTTCGCAATGACCATCTGGGCAGCATAAGCACTTAGAAGCCAACTGAAATCCCTTAGACAAGAGAGCTTCATCAAGGGGAAGCCGACGGTGAAAAAGGCGCCACATAAAAACGCTATGATGCGTCGGGATTTTAGCCTGCCAAAAATATTTGGCTGAGAGAATAGAAGGTTTAGGAGTCCTGAGATGCTGCGAGGCCGAGGATAGAGAGAAGCGCCTTGGAGAAGAAAGAATCCAACAAGGAGAATCGTCTTCGTCATGTAGATAACAATGTTGAGCCTGAATGCGATGACGATCAAAATTCGAAAGATGAGCAACAATTGAAGGATTTAAAGTTGAAGAGTCGATGAAGAGATCACGAACTGTGGAAGCTGTAATCTGAGGTGGTTGAGAAATAGGACCACCATCAAGCCACATATCAAACTAAGGGGAACATTGACCCCCGACCAATTAAACATTTAAGATGTCGTTCCACAAAAGGCCGGATTGTTAACATTCGGCACCATATATGAGAACCTCTAGATAAAGTCTGTGTTGGATGAGATCGGCGGCAATATTTGGCCATAAAGAAGCTGGACCAGAGAGATTTAACAATGCGGAACCTCTACCAAATGTTAGCAGAATAAGCAGTGGTAATATCGCGAAGAGAACGAATACAAATACCCCCCTCCGAAACTGGCGAGCAACAGCGGGACCAAGATATCCAGTGAGCGTGCTGTTTGTGTTCGATTTGACCCCAGAAAAAATTGGTAAACATTCTTTCAACTGATTGAATAACCGAAATAGGAGGATCAAGAGCCACCAAGTGATAAGCCATGATGGAGTGAAGCACATAATTAATAAGTGTTATCTTACCCGCTGAAGACAAAAAACCTCCAATCCAAGAGTCTATACGGGATCTCAGCTTTAAGAGGAGAGGGTCGAAATATTTTTTTAATTTACGACCACTAAATAAAGGGCAGCCCAGATATATGAGAGGAAACTCCTTCCTAGAAAAATTCAGAGTAGCCGCTATAGAATTGATACGGGCTGAAGGCAGCTTAGCCGAAGTAGTGAAGCTACTTTTGGAGATGTTAATGGATTGGCCGGATATTTGTTCATAATCTGAGAGGAGCTGTTGGTGTTTAGCAAGAGAAGGAAGACTACCATTACAAAATATTATAATGTCATTTGCAAAAGCGAGGTGAGAAATTATCGGGCAGCCACTAGCGGAGGAGTAGGAGAGACTTGGGCTGGAAGCATGGAGAGCATTAAGGCTTCGACTTAGGACTTCAACAGCTATAATGAAAAGGGCGGGAGAAAGAGGATCTCCTTGACGAAGGCCTCAAGAAGAATGGAAAAATCCCGTAGGGGAGCCATTAACCAAGACAAAAAACAATTATCCGAAATAAGTCTCCAGACCATGTCAATGAAGGTTTCACAAAAACCAAATCGACGGAGAACCTTGATGAGGAAGAACCAATCAACTCTGTCAAAAGCCTTTGACATATCCAATTTCATAATAATGTTGGAACCGGGAACCTTCTTGTCAAGATAAGTCATTAACTCTTGAGCAAGAAGAATGGTATCCTGAATAACTCGGCCCCGGACAAATCCACTTTGATTAAGGGAGATAATATCTGGAAGAATGCGAGCAAGACGAGAAGCAAGAATATTGGATATCACTTTGTTGCTGAAATTAAAAAGGCTAATGGGCCTAAAATCTCCAAATGAAGACGGATAATCAATTTTCGGGATGGAAATGATAAGAGTTGTAAGATCCCGATTCCCGGTTAGCTTGAATTGCGTGCAATGCTCGGATTTCTTCTTTGGTTGATTGCTCGTTTGGTTTGTGAGAGAGTCTAAATGTGTATGAGAGATCACATTAAGACCAAAACACTTTTAAGAAATTTCATATAGTTGTTGACTTGCTAAAGTCAAGAGTCGTGACCCGACGATAGTCGAAATGCGACGCGATTGATAATTAATTCGGGTTTTGTGTTCCTGACCTCGATTTGGTCTCAGATCTTTACATGAGGATTACATAACATGTTTAGATGTGTTAGACTTCTAATTGAATGCATTCCATAAGTCTCGTGAAGTTTTGACGCCTCGAGAATAGCAATTCTCCTTTTCGCGTAGTTTGAGATTGAGCCGGGCGATCGTCTCGTCATTCGGGAGCTTATTTTCCCTATCTGTTGTTCATCATCTGGGAGGCATTCAGGCCTATTTTTTAGCCCTAATAGGTGTTTACAATCATGATTTATTACCAATCGGTTTGTGGTTTCATTCGACGTTTTGTTAGCAAGTTGTTACGTCTTGCGTCGGTTTTGCCCCGGGTTGTTTCGGGTGTTGTTTATGGGAGTTTAGACCTACTTTAAAAGTGGTTTGAGACTTGGATGGATTATTTTAATGTTTGAGGACTTTAAAGGTTCAATTGTGAGCCTTTTCGAAGCTTTAAGGCTCGAGGATGCATGCGGGAGCGACCGAAACCGAGCAAGGAATCAACAAAGGGGTTTATAGTGTGGAATAGTGTGATGCGCCCGCATCATACTTCCTTGATGCGACCGCAAGGGTCCCTGGCAGCCCTGTTACGGGTTTTTGTGAAAAATTGAATTGTTGACCAATTTCTACCCACCTAAACCCAACTTAAACTTAATCTAAACCCTCTTACTTAACCTGAGACTTATCCTAACCACTTATTTAAGTTTTGGAGGTTCATTAGTGGGTTAATTAAGGTGAGATAATCCCACCTATATAAACCAAACCCAATCTATTCTCTAACATAACGTAGAGCGACTTCTCCCTCCCGATCTTACGACGGACCAAGGCGTGAGAGAGCTGAGAAAGGGGCGATTTCTAGGGCTCGTGAAGGGCTCGTTCTTGGAGGCCAAGGCTAGGGTTCTTCTTCCCCCATTCCACACCGTGAGTTTGAAGAGGAGAGTTGAGGAGAGCAACCTCACCTCTAGGAATTCGGGTATGGCAGCTTGTTAGGGGCTGAGCAAAGGTAAGTTTCTACCCCTATTTCTTCTTCTTTTGGCTCCATTGACCTAGGAAACAATCATTCTTGCTATGTGAGGTCAATGGATGCAATTTCTAGGGTTGCTAGAGATGCCATGTAAGATCCGATTCGGTTAGCTTGAATTGCGTGCAATGCTCGCATCTCTTCGGTTGATCGCTTGTTTGGTTGTGAGAAAGTCTAAATGTGTATGAGAGACCACATTAAGACTAAAACACTTTTAGGAGATGTCATTTAGTGGTTGACTTGTTAAAGTCAAAAATCGTAACCGAGCGATAGTCGAAATGCGGCGATTGAGAGTTTATGGGTTTTGTGTTTCGACCTCGATTTGGTCCCAGATCTTTACATGATGATTAAATAACATGTTTAGATGTGTTAGACTTCTAATTGGATGTATTCCATAAGTCTCGTGAAGTTTTGACGCCTCGAGAATAGCAATTCTCCTTATCGCGTAGTTTGAGATGGAGCCAGAGGCGAGCGTCTCGTCTTTCGAAACCTATTTCCCCTATCTTGAGCATCATCTGAGAGGCATTCAGGCCTATTTTGTAGCCCTAATAAGTGTTTACAATCATGGGTTATTACCCGTCGGTTTGTGGTTTCATTCGACGCTTAGATAGCAAGTAGTTACGTCTTGCGTCGGTTTTGCCCCGGGTTGTTTCGGGTGTTGTTTATGGGAGTCTAGACCTACTTTAAAATTGGTTTGAGACTTGGATGGACTAGTTTAATGTTTGAGGACTTTAAGGGTTCAATTGTGAGCCATTTCGAAGCATTTAGACTCGAGCGCATGCGGAGAGGCGGGGATCGAGCAAGGATTAGGCGAAAACCTAATTGCTTTGGAAATACATGGATGCGGTCGCATCCTCTTGAAATAGCGACGCAAGGTCTGTTAAAATAGAATGTCGGATTTTTGATCTTTTTAATGTGCTGTCCGAAATTTGACCTTTCAAACCCATTTTTAAACCACAATTTGACCCAATTACTTAACCTAAACTAATCCTAACATCTATTAGGAGATTTAGGGGTTAATTAGTGAGGTAATTAGTGACCTAATCCCCCATATAAAGACCCCAAATCTGCCGCATCCTTCATGGAAGTCGACCAAAACAGTTTGTGGTTCCTTCCCCATTTCATTTCTGTGAGCACTCAACCAAGGGGCTTGAGAGAGAGAGCTTGAAGAGGAGATTCGTGGGTCTTGAAGGGCTGAGCTTGGAGGCCATTCATGGAGTCTTCTTCTTCCCCATTTCACCTTCAAGGTTGAAGAACAAGTTGAGGAGAAACATCATCATCTAGGGCACGAATTTGCTGCATTGTTTGGGCTAAGTTTTTGTAAGTTTCTACCTTTCTTCCCCTTCTTTTTAGGCTCCATTGACCCTAGGGAATCAACCATGTGTGCTATGTGGGTCAATGGAAGCCATTGTTAGGGTTTCTAGAAATGTATGAACCCTAGGATTTCAAGTTTATGTTAGAGCTTGATTGGCCTATGTGAGACCATGCCTATGTGAAATTCATGTTCTAAATTGCCTATTGAACTTGATTATGTTGATTTTTCATGAAGATTGATGTTGGTTTGGTTGAGATTCTTGGAGGGTGTCTTGCCCTAATTTTGTTTTAGCTTGCAAATTAATGATGTAAGCTTGATTAATGTGTTCTATATGCTTAATAGAGTATATTAAACTTTGCTATATGAATTGATTATGAGTATTGAGCTTGGATGACAAAGATGCTTGGAAGGGGATTTTTCCCCAAATTGTATTTGGCTTGTTAAAGATGATGGTAAGCCTAATTAGCATGTTATACATGTTTAGTGGAGTTTATTGAACTTAGTTGTGTTGATTAGCCATGAGTATTGAAATTGGTTTGGTTGAGATGCTTGGAGGGTGATTTGCCCTAATTTGGTTTTAGCTTGCAATCTAATGATGTTAGCTTGATTAATATGTTTTACAAGCTTAATAGAACATATTGAACCATGTGGTGAATTTTAAATCATGAATTGAACGTTATGATTGGTATGATGACTTGGATGATATTATGCACAAGATGGCTAAATTATTCTAAGTTGCATTGTTAATTAGTTTGTTGGGTTTATATGAGTATATTGAACATTGGGATTGTGGTTTTGGGCGATAGTTATGAACATAGGGGGTTGATGAAGCCTAAGCTTCTAATCCTTGAATTTTCGGAAAACTTAGATTGAACTCAACGGAGTTAACCTTTGGGTTAGTATGAATCCTAGGAACTATAATTTTAAGTCCTACGGAATTTTGGGTAGAATTCATGGAGGTTGAGCCTCCAAGAAGTTTTGAAGTGTGAAGCACACTTGATTATGAGAACTTATATGATTCTCGGTTGTGATGTTTATGCTAGTTGTGGATGAATTGCATGACTAGTTTGATAGTAGAGTGTTTACCTACTTGTTTTGAGCATATGAGTATATATTACTTGTGCTTGGGTTTTAGTCCAGTCGGTTTGGTTGAGTTTTGGTGGGGCGATACATCGTCTTCACGAATTGTGAGATTCGTGATCGCGATGGATCGCCGTGCGGGTTTGCACACCCCTCCATCGATGGCCACGGTGGGGAAGTAGTTTATCTTAGTTGTAGTAATACACATGACTTTGATAACTATGGAACTCGGCGGAGGCTTGTCTCGGGACGTCGATATCTGAGAGGAGAGGGATATCGAGGGCATAAGGTTTTGCACGCAGTTTTTTGCAGAGCGACACGCCTGAGGAATTTGGTAATGGTATCATATCCCTTATACATGAATTGTTTCACAAGTGCTTAAGTGAATAACGTGCTTGGTGAATTGGATATGATATGATGTTTGTTTTGTTTCTTACATGTTATACTTAATAGATAACATATGGATTAATGTTGTAAGCATGTATGCTATTACATGAGTATTATTGGAATGTGGTTTTATGCCAAAGGTATAGATCATTATGGTTAAGTTATATGCCTTGACATGAATATTATGGGAAGGCTATGTTATAACAATAACATGAATTACTGTTGTTATGTTAATATGCTTTATCATGAATATTATTCGGATATGGCATTATGTTAAAAGCAGGAATTATTGTTGTTAAGTTTATATGCCTTGACATGTAAATCATCTAAGGCTATGTTATATCAATAACAAGAATTATGATCGTTAGCATATAAATGCCTTGACATGGGTTTTAATGAAATGTTATACTACAATGATAACATGTTTTATTTATGTTGAGCATGGATGCCATAACATGATTTTTATATAAGGTTATTTCATGACGATAGCATGATGTGAATTATGATTGAGTATTATGCCATGATAGGAAGTTACGGTTAGTAACTTACTAAGTCATTGTGACTTACTTTTATTTGTTGGTTGTGATTCCCTAGATCCGAAGTCGCCGAGCGGATCCAAGTAAAATAAGGTTACGCTTGGCGAATTCTTTTGGAAAGGTTGCTACTTAGTTGTTGGTTTTGTTTTTGGTGAGGTCGTTGGGAAGATGAAGTTATGTAAACTTCATGATTGGGTAGCAAACCTTGATGTATTTGTAATGTTGTAATTATGTGGTTAGCCTATTCTTTTGGTAGCCAACCGGTGGTGGTTGTGCTTGTTATATGTTAGTAGTTAAACTTTCATATATTTTCTGGTTGTTAGTACTTATAAATGTTAGTACTCATGTTGTTGGTAGCCGACTGGTTTTGGTCGCGCTTGGTTAATTGGTGATTATGTTAGCATGTTAAATTGCTAGTTTATTATGTTTGTACTCCGGCATGTTTTAGCCGTTGAGTTGTTAGACTAGAGTCTTAGACTTAGTTTAATGTTGGTCCGCCGTAGTTTCGCCGATGACTTGGTTTATTTTATGCTCTATATTGAATTGCATAACAGGAGTTTGTTCTACGTGCCCAATGTTGCGCACGCGAGTCGAATTTTTGGACCGAGAGATTAACTATCTCTTTGGTTGTTTTAGTTTGAGCTTGTTAGCTGGGCGCCACTGCTTTTATTTTATTTCGCTCCGCATGTGTTTTGAGTTGTCGGTGTATCGCCGTTATGGCCCTACCCATTATTTGCTACTTGTTGTTGTTATTTGTTTTCTTGGCGGCACGACCTTGGGATTTCGTCTTGGGATCCGGGTCGGGTCGTCACAGTTGGTATCAGAGCTATGATTATAAATTTAGCTTTCAGCCGGGATAGGTTCCTTGGCTTTGGGGGTTGGTTTTGTGTGATTTATTATATCTTAACGTCGAGAGTTATAGTATGTTAAGATGTTTGAACTAGAATGGAGGTTAGCACTAGTAGAAGTGCCAATGTTGATAAATATAGGGTGGTACTGGTAGTATCCATGATTGAGAGTCCACCGGAGAATTGGTGGCGAATATTATGATATTGTGATTCAATAGTTATGGATTTTCATAAAATTAGCTCGTTAGAGTAAGAGTACTTAGTACCAAATGAGACTAGGGAGACTCCATAAATTTTGAAAGGGTTAAGGATTAAGGATGAGATGTTGCAGGCAATTTATTTTGTTACGGCCTACGGATTTCGAGAGGCTGTGGTTTATACTTACGAGAAAAAGTTAAATGTTAAGGAACGCACCTGAGAGAGGACCTCAGGGAATATTAAGGTTGATGATGTGGTTAGAGGACAGTTAGTACCTCCTGAAACTGTATAGGCAAATCCGTAGATTAATAAGCGGAGTGATGCTTTTACCTAAAATCATAGATGAAAAGGTGATAATTTGTTATATAAATTTCGTTTGAGAAATGGGACACCGAGTGTAGGTGTTGAAACAATATAGACAAGTGTTTAGTTGATGGTGGTGATCACATTAGAATGGATTGCCTTAAATTGAGGATTAATGACTCTAAGAGCGCTAATAAGCAGTCTAGTGACCCTTAGTGAAATGGTTATAGACGAGCTAGGGTTTGAGGTTGTATGCGTGCGTGGCGGCTGGCCATTGCGGAGTTTTGAGACCTACCTTGGATAGGAGGTAATTCAGGATACGGATATTATGGTTGCTATTATCGCCGTTATGAGTGCACGTTATCAGTATCTCATACGCATTGATACATACATTGCATTGTGTGTTGAGAATTAATTATTTTTGTTTCCTCGATTTATGGTTATTATTGAGGAGGATGTCCCTTTATGGGATTGGTTT
>CM028377.1:13084859-13109394 GCA_013146195.2 Codonopsis lanceolata
ACTTTCCCAAGTTATCTTTAATGAGTGTGAAACCCATTTATATTCCCACTTTCCCAAGTTATCTTTAATGAGTGTGAGCAATCCAAGCATTGCTATACCATAACCAGATACTAATGTGCATAAGATTTGCACTTCTCAGGTACGCTACACAAACTAATGAGTCATGACCATAATGTTACGACCAAGGAAATACTCCTAAACGGGACAAAATTAAAGAGCAATAAAAAAGAAATAAAACTGAAGAGCAGCAACATCAAAGCAGCTGGAAAAATAGCCTGCTTTCAGGTTGCAGCTCTCCTTGGATCAACACACTAGTCATTGTACAGATAAAAAACATTGGTTATTCTTTAACTATAACGAGCATGCCCAAAACGTCTACCATTCCAAGGTTAACCAAGGCCTTTGCTAGACTTAGGAACTTGCTGCGACGAGTCTTTTAATTTCATTCAACCTACCAACCATCTTTTGTCTTGTGAACAAGTTGTAATATTATATTGGTATTTGAACTTGAGCTTACAGTTCATATGCTTGTTCTTGAATTACGTTTTAATCTTTATCTCAGAATATTCGTGATCTTCACTGCTTTTTGTCGTGCTAATTTCTGTTTTCGACGGGTCATAATGTAGTCGTTTATTGTCCATAGCCTTTTTAGGTTTCTAATGAGTGCTAGCAATCTTAGTAAAACAGATCCAACTCATTTGGGATCTCTGATAGCGGGGTAACTTTTTCAATCCCGTTCCAGTGAAATTTTTAGAATGTTCATTATCTGATCTATCCCGTTTGTGAGGGCATAGGCAATGACTATCCCACATCATCTTCTTAACGAGAGCGCTGTGAGAAACAGCAAGTGTAAGATGAGCGCTCGCTGGCCTTGGCAATGCACGCAGCCAAGCGGTGAGCACAAAGCGAACTATTCTTTCGCCTTTTACTAAAGAATACCGTGTGCACGCCGCATTTAAGTGGCATACGCTTATTTTTGGAAAGGTCTCTCCTCGTTGGTTAGGCCCCCAACCATTACCAGTTTGAAACATTAACTTGAACCTATTGAGCAACTCCTCGTAACAATGTGCAGTAATCTTATTCAGATTATCATGAGTAGCATCAAGATCCTATTTAGACTTGCAGTAATCTAGTTTTGATCATCGTGAGTAGTATCGAGATCCTATTTAGAATCTGAGTCCTTGACTGCTGCATTGAACTTCTCCATTTAGCCCAATATCATATCGTTAATTTAAAAACACATACTCGCTGTAGTATATGTATAATTGATTGGCATCAAGCTCGTTTTGGTCTTGAACATCACAGGGTGTTTCTTTGCTGATACAGCATAACTGTATTGCAGTTTTTTTTCTTGATGTCAAATCTATTTAGCGGATAAATAAAATTGACTGCAATGAACATTAATGGTACAAACAATTGCGTTCACGGGCCTTGAGGTCAGGGATATGTTTTGGATATCATCCCCTTAAACCAGACGCATACCTATCCTGTTGGGAGAGAAGGTGTGGTAGATTGAGACGCTCAAACTTATCGATTGTAAACAAGTACATGTAATACATAATACTGATCAATTCGCTAGTTTACACTCTTTTTGGCGTATGGCTTATGATTATGTTTATTAATAAAATTCTGGGAGTACTGTTTCCTTTATTTACAAATAAAAAAATTAGAAAATCATGCAATTTGTGTGGATCTCTGACAAGTGATCATTTAAAATGGTCATAAGATATCTAAAAATGATGCTTTTGCCTAGGTACTTCTGAAGCAACTTGCGAGTATTGACTTTTTCAAATCTTACCCATATTGAAAACTTATCAAACAAAAGAGAGATTAATATAGCACTACAGCTAGCAGTTGCGTTTGTCCCTCTGGGGAAATCTGATAAAATTGGAACAATACAGAGAAGATTAACATGGCCCCTACCCGCACAAACGTCCAAAGAGTAAAATTAAGATAGAACAATCGTCCAAACGTCCAAAGCCACCTGTTGAGAAATCAGAAGCCCATAAAGAGAGATTGGTCTACAAACAAAACGAAGAGCAAGCTTGGTTCACAACATGAACCCATCATAGAGAGGTTATCTCCTTCATTCTTGAGAAGGAAGAATGGGAAGGTTATCACCATGCCATCAACTTCATTCTGGTAATCTGAGCACTTGAAAGCACTAGAGAAAAGTAATTAAATTTAAACTCTCAATTAACCATGCAAATTCAGATGCCGGAAGCTTTGAGTTTAGTAAAAAGAACTCTCAATTGAAGACGGTAAAGAGCCTAAACGTTGCTCCTGTTATGTAATGTGTATCGACTCGTTTGGACTGGACCTTGATTAAACCCATTGAGTGAAAGTGTGCTCGTATGGAGCAATTGGTTTGAAACTCTATAGCTTCTATTGCATAACCAAGTAGGGCATGTCCATGGGTCTGATCATGTTTTGGGATTTCAGTCCTTTTAGCGAGTGTGCATATGCTTTTGCTAAAGAGGGCGTGGAAGACTGTACTGGGATACATTGGCTTTGGCAAAAGAAGCTACAAGGAGTAACAACTTAATACCAGGAACAGATGAATTCTACTGAAAAACGATTGCATTAATGTGGTTTTTCTTAAGATTAGGGAACTGAATTACTTATTTTTACAGAAGTAATGATCATACGGGGAATGACGAACACAAGCTTTCTTAGATACTCGCTCACCCTTTGTAAAATTCAACGAAAAGTGAAGCAAGGAAATGAAATAGACTAATTTTGTAATTGATGTTCTGTATGCCAAAAACAATTAACTGTATCATTGTCTTCGGATCAACAACCTCATGTCATGCTGAGGGTTAGTTCCTGCAAATGTAAATCTGCATACTTATGCGCATAAATTTTGATACCATTTAGGCTTGCTATATGTTTTAGCTCATAAAAACAATGTACACGCATAAATGCAGCAAAACTGCAGCTTGAGTTTACGAGTAGATGTGAAGGAAGATCTGAGGTATAGTACTGGCCTTGGTGATAACTCTCGTCTGTGTGATCTTCAGCGAAAAACATTTCATGCAATAATTCCATCATATATCGACTATAGAGTCTTGAAACATTGAGATGCTGAAGCAACAAAGAGAAGTAAGGAGACGAGAGGAAGTAGTTGTAGATACAACCATCAAACCCCTCCATATTGCCCATAGTTCTGCAATTCACCGAAGAAGTATCGCCAATGTGCTCACGAATCCCATTTTTGTACCAACTTTCCCCGGTGATCTTTAATGAGTCCGGGCGATCCAAGCATCACTATTCCCCTTGAGAAACCAGGTACTAAATGTGCATAAGATTGGCACTTATCGATGCGCTACAAACTAATGACCATAATGTTACGACCAAGAAAATACTCCTAAACGGGACAAAATTAAAGAGCAATAAAAAATAGAAAAAAGGAAGAGCAAAGAACATCACGGCAGGCTTCCATTGTACAGATAAAAAAACATTGGTTATTCTTTAACTATAATTGTAGACAATGCTGAAGTCAATAATGTGGCTAAACTGACTAAGCCTCAAGCAAACAATGTGCACAGATCAAGCAGAATGAAGTCTGATTTACAGAGATTTTACAAGGCTATCCACGCCTTGTGTGATATATGGAGATGATCTTAGGGGTATTCTTGTAACTATTTTATTTATGATCGTGAATGTAGTTATTAGATATTTTCTGCATTTCTTGCCAGGCTGTAAATTCAGTTATGCTTGTTAGTTTGTGGAGGGAGAGTGTAGGCATTTTGTATGGTAGCTATATAGTGGGAATTTTTTTTTTTAGGAAGCAGGCGGTACCTGCGAGGATTTTATTAGAAATAAAAATAAAGACAAACTTGAGGGGACAATCGACCCCTTATAAATGGGGGACAAAGAAGCACGGAAAAGCGAGATACAAAGAGAGGACAAAAAGAAAAAACTTAATGTCTACGTCTAATGTAAGGAGTACCAACTTTATCCAAAGCAATAGCACCACGAATACGAGGAGGCAATGTAGACACATCATAAAATTGGAGAGAAGATGAGGAATCGCAGCCCAGGTTGGCAAGGAGATCCGCAACACTATTAGATTCCTGGCATGGCATTAAATAATTCATCTCCCGTTGAATATCTTTCGCCTGGTGAAGAATCGCCCAACATTTCCAAGGAAACTTATGATTTGCTGTGAGACAATCAACAAGAATCTTGGAGTCAATCTCAATTATGGCATCCCTATAACCTGCTCCTTTCAGCCATTTCAAACCCTCCAACAAGGCTTTGGCTTCGGCAATAGAATTAGAAGAGTGAGCATAATAGGAAGAGAAGGCATAAACCAGGTCACCATTAGAATTACGAACTATGCCGCCTCCCCCACTGAAACCTGGATTTCCGCGAGAAGCTCCATCCGTATTTAATTTGACCTTCAAATGAGCGGGGGGGATCCATTTAACAATACTAGAGGCTGGAAGACTCAACTGATGATAGCCTGAAGTCGAGGGGTTGAGGAAGGAATCAGTCAAAGCAGCTAAGTCTTTCCGAATAGAGATGATAAGGGAGTTTGCCATATGTCCATGCCCATCAAAGAAAAACGCACACTACAAGAAAAAGTAGTATTTGGATCCCCACTTTTTAGGTCGCATGTAGTTTTGGACCCTAATACCTAGTTTTTTTTGGGACTAAAAGCATAACGAGGGTCCCTGATACTTTTTTTACTTTCCCGGGCAATTTTTTTCCCCCAAATCTCCATGTATTGTTCGCAACCTTTTTGCTTCTCAAAGGCCAATATACAGTTCTTCTCTCTCTCCATCTCAAAAACTCTCGCCCTTTCTCCCTTTTCCCTTACCGGCCAGCCGCGTACATCACCTAGCTACGACTATCGATCTCCCTTTCTCTCTAAGAAATATTCACTCTCTAGATTTGCGAGAAGGTGAATCACAATCAGAAGAGGGAGAAAGTTAAATAAGCTTGGTTTTGAAGAAGTTTCATTAGATCAATTAGGTTATCAATTTTCAAGGTAAAAATTTCTTGATTCAAACTTATAATATAGGGTTTTACATTATTATGAATGGATTTTGATTGTTCTTGTTATTATAATGTTCTAGGGTTTTGTTTTACTCACAATTTGAATGATTTAATAGGGCTCAATTTTTTTGGATTGATTTGTAGTTATGCTTGTATTCTTTTCTTGCTATTAGGTGTGTGCTAATTTGATTATTTTAGGGTTTGTAGATTTCGTGTTGGTTGATTTGTAGTTATTCTATCTATAAATTATTTGTGTTATTTGAAATCTATGGCTGTTGAGAGTTTAAAGTCACAGGTAAGAAATCCAGTTGATACTGATAAATGTCAAATAACATTTTAGTATAAAAGATTAACTTTGTGAAACTACCTCAATATAACCTTCCATCCTGACCTTCGCAGCTTGAACACCCAGGTTATCTAGTGAATGTTGACAGAATTTTGCTCAGTATCTATGGTTCACGACAACATTAAATGGTTGAACGATATTTGGATGAATGAATAAAACGTATATAAGGATTGGTGATGGATGTTTTCACCTTTGTTAACAACAATCACTTCCTCATTGCCAGTGATTTCCATGGTCTCTTTTGTGGCATTTCTGACTTCACAACCTTGTAGAAGAGGTGCCTGCAACAAAATTGTTAGGTAAATTAATGAATGGATGCTCTACAGGGGGAGTAGATAACTTTAAGATAGAGAGACTATACACTACTTTTGACATGGCCCATAGGCTAAAATGTACTATGTATTCATCTTTTGTCATCCCTCTATTTCCCACATTAAGCATGTCTGGATCTGTTCAAACTCCAACAATTCAGATATGTTGTAACATGCTATGGCACATAGTTACCCTCAGTTACTTATTACTTAGAAAATTTTAGCAAAAGGGGATTCCACAAACCATTCCACCTACCAGGCCTAGCGAGATGTGCATAAACTTCATTCATGTCTGCCTTGGAAATCATACTCTTTAAAAAAACAAGAAATTAAAATCCAACATGAGTGACTTATGTAGCTATTGAATCTATGAAAGTCAAACACTCCATCAAACCAGGAGAGGGAGCTTATTCCGACCTGGTTTAATAGCTATCTGAACAAACAACCAAATCCATTCAGCAATTCTACATCAACTTTCTCTCGGTGGACTCCTTTTGTTTTTCTGAATATTCATTGGTGATAGGAGACATCCGATTTTTTCATTTTGTTATTTTTAAAGTTTGAGAGCTCTGCCTTCTTACTATGTGCTAAAAATGTAAGAAAAGAAATGGTCCTGGTTAATTGATACCTGAGTTAATGAAGCAACAACAACTATCTGAGACGTTCTAAGGATACTTAAGTCTATAGTGGGATATAGACACACTTCTGTTACTTAATGAAGAGTGCAGTCGCAATCAACTTGGTCAAGATTTGGGTTGTCTAGTGAAAGAATTTCATAGGGTTCATATCTTTTTCATTTTTCAAATGTTGTAATTCTTTGTCTCATTGAAAACTGAAATTTTGAACTAAAAGAGATGCAAGTTTAAATCAGTTTTTGTTTGTTTCTTTTTTTGTTTTCTGATTTTCTACCTAAAACATGTTTTGAAAGAATTTTACCAGGGGTAAGGGAAAGAGTCTAGAAGAAAGCTGATGACAAGAAATTAACTTGGCTATGAATGAAAGTATGAAATCAAATTACAAGCCTGAAAGCCAAATATTTGATTATAAGACAGTTAAGACCTGTAAACGCAATGTTTAGTAAAGTAGTGAATGATTTAATTTGTTACATAATAGTTTGCTTTGAGTCGTCATTGATACGGCTGTCGTACTTCAGATAATCGATACCCTGCTGCAGAATACTGATGTTTGTGAATTCAGGATTATGATAGCGAGTCTATCTGTAAAGATTGAGCGTTTAAAATTTAATTTCTTGTGTTTAATGTTTTGGCAAAGTAAATAATAATTTCCTGATTTTAGCTAATAATGGCAGTTGGCAGATGCCAAGTATCCCCCTTGACTAGGCTTTGTTATGCAGAAAGACCATTGTGTATCATAAAAGAAAAGGAAGGAAGAAAGAAGAAATGAAATCATATAGGAAATCTAATCTGATTTAAATATAAATATTAGTTGTCGCATAAGTTTGTTTTTGTTTTTTGTTTTTACAGGAAACATTGCAGAGAAGGCTTAATGAATTACCAGAGGAGGAAAGGGATGATGCAGAGAAGAGAAAGAAGATATTCTTAGACGTAATAGGCAGCGATGGACATGGTCGAGTTATATGTGGTGGTACTAGAAGCTCTACACTATCTCTAACCTCAGCTCCATTAATCCATGATTATGAGGATGAGATAGCTTGATTAAGAGAAGTAATTACAGAGCGAGATCGCCGTGATGAAGAGAGAGATCTTCGTCATCAAGAACAGATTACCGAGTTAAGGTCTCAGTTACAAGTTACCCTACAATCTACAGCAGATAGTGAGGCCCGAGTAATTCGGATGTTGCAAAGTGCGGGGATTACTACGATCCTTTCTTCTATTCCAAGCCTTATACAGTCTTGTGGTCATGGATCTTATTCCAGATATGAAACAACCTAAATTTCCAAAGGTATATATTTAATTTCCTTTGTGCCTCTAATTTTTCTTATGTGAAATCCAATGCTTCCTCTAGTTTTGGTTCTGTAACTTGTGATATAATAATCTAATCATTTTATTTGCATTTCATAACGTGCTTGTCAGTTCATGACCCTATTTTAAACCCAATTCAACATCTATTATAGGACTAAAACGTATTTAGTTTATTAAGTTAGTTGAACTCCTGCCACTTACAGATAGTTGAGGTAATTCATGCCAGTGAAATTGGGTAAGGAACCAGTCAGCCTATTGTTGGAAAGGAACCTGAAAAACGGGCAATCAAACAGTTCCCTTAATAGATGTACAAAGATATAACACCTTGCTTTACATTTTAAGAGTTTTTCCCTACTTACAGCTCGTTGACATTGCTTAGATTGTTAAGGTTTGATGGCACTGCTCCACTCAGTGAATATCTTAAGTATTCATTTTGTTCTTAATAATGAATCCCACTAGAAGCGTTCTGCTTCGTGGAGGTGTGTTCAGAAAATAAAATACCACATTCGTCATGTTATCATAAATACAACTTATGTTATCATAAATGATTTGTTAAGAGATTGGCACTTTGGCAGGTTCTAACAGAAAGCTATTTCTGTTAGATAGTTATCGTAAATGCATTCAAACTCCATTTTTTACTAGTTTATGTGGAATTTGCTGAAAAGGATATTCTTAGTTGATTTATTTGTCTACTTAGATTTTCTCAGCATATGGATGTTTCTCAAGTACTAAGAAAGATTAATATATTAGGGATATGGTTGTCTTTTTAGCTTATCTGTGTTGTGCTATGGGTGTCATCTTTTAGATAACTTCCTTTCTGATCAAAATTTACCAAGAAACATATAGAAACTACAGCCTAAAAACAAATAAAATATAGTGCTCTATCTATTGAAGAGTTCTCTACAACAATGCAGTAAAATATTAAAAGATGACTTCAATGTAAACTGTGGAGGGAGAGGGCAAGATGTTTGTGATGATGCTAAGATGAATAATGGAACAAGCCTTAATTAAATCCTCTGTTAGCTCTAAGCCTCTAACTCATCCAAAGCCTTAATTAAATCCTCTGTTATATACTACTTTTTAGCTATAAGTATAATCAAGGACTTGGTATTTGTAATAGAGATGGCCTTGCAATCTCCTCAGGATTTAGCACAAGTCATGCGATCCCAGTAAGCTAACTGCACTCCAAGCTTTCTTGTGTTAATAGTGTAATACATATGCTAGTAATCACAATTCTAAAACTTGTGGAGATTAAAGTTTTAGCTGCACCTTTTTCTTGTCATTTCAATCTTCATAGGGAATGCTAACGATTTTGAGCGCATTGTTATACATCTTGTCTTGACACAGGAGTAAGCTTCAACTAAAATAGTGTCTACTGTCTAGCGCTCTAGCTATATGCGTAACAAGCCTACAAGTAGAAGCCATGAATTACTTATCAGCACTAAAAGCTGAGTTACAATTCATATTAGGTGACTCATGCAAATTAATTGTTCATGTTCCCCTCTAACAATTAATTTGTAAGTTGCAACTATAAATTCAGGTGAAAATGTACATACGTAATAGCCCAGAAGATAAGAATTAGTAAGAATTAAGAGTGCAAGTTGTTGTTATTTTGTTTGTTGAGTGATAAAAAAAGGCAGGGTCCAAGTATAGTTTGTATGGGAGGAGCAGGGGGTCGTTAGAGTTAGTACTGTTGATTGTGCTAGTGATGCATACCAAAAAATATTAACATATCTGATAGCTCCCTGAACCTAGTGAGTGGTGAGTGGTGATAATTAATTTCTTAACGAATGTAATTTGCTGGTATGTGAAGTTATGGTCATAGTAACAACTTCCTAGAAAACATGCATGTTTGTTTGTTTTTATAGTTTCGTAGTTAACTTGGGTACATTTTTGTTTAACCTTATTTATTTTCTTGTACATTTGAAACCTAAACTGTGTCTTGTTTTTTGAGATATGAAATCTTATCCAAATTTTAATAGATTTGTTTAGTTCCACCTGTAGCGACTATGTGTGCACTCAGTTTCATAGAGCCAATGTGTAGCGACTATGCATGCCTCATGCTCTATGGATGTGAGACCTAACGTGTTTAAAGAGGCAGTTAGTAGCTTTGATATTTATCTTTGAGCATGCACCTAGCTAGCTAGTTATTTTCTTGTTGTACTTGAGCTTATAAGAAATTTTTTTATATTTCCTTGGAAAATGAAAATTGTGTGATTATTTCAATTGATTGTTTTATTTCATTTATTTTTGCAGGCTGCTTTTGGGAATAGCACAAGATGTCATTCAATGCACATTGGTCAAAAGTTATAATCAAGCCTTTTGTTTTTGTTTTTTTTAAGATCTACTAGTTTGGAGTTTAAACTAGTTGAGATGATATTTTTATATTTCAATAAGTTTGTAGATTGGTTAATTAATATTACGATCTAGTAGATTGATTCTTTTGGTAAACAATCAACTTTATTAGCAGATTGACGTAGTGATTATTATTTTTATTATTAATGATCTCTTCTTTTACTAAAACTTTTATTTGTTGTATTGATGAAAATGTTAAATTTTTAATTCGTTAATAGAATACATATATAAATATAAGAGATTATTGTTTTATAATTAGGACGAAAAGATGTTGACCCTAATATTTTGTAAATCTTTTGGGATAGTGGAAGTCGACTTTAATAGTTTCCCACTAATTTTTCTAACATTACCCGCCACAATTTTCAGAAATTTTCCACCAAAAGTTTTGGCGTCAAATCATTTAGGACGGCAACAATCTGTGCTTTTTGTTTTCCCACCAATAATTTAGAACAAAAAATCTTGGCGCCAAAACATTTAGGACGGCAATAATCCATCCCTTTTGTTTTCCCGCCAATATTTTAGAACGTCTTGAAGCATATTAGGGTCGGCAAAAGTCCCGTCCTTAAAAACCTTTAGGGACGGCTCGTGTGTCCCTAAAACATTTAGGACCCATATTATTTAAGCCCCCATTTTGCCGTCCCTATTGCCGTCCTAAATACTATTAGGGACGGCAAACAGACTTTTAGGGACGGAAAATGAGCGATCCAAATACTCCTTTTTCTTGTAGTGGCATTTCTGTTTTTCCAAACGTGCCAAAGGATCAAAGAGGGGAGAACAATGTGGGGCAAAGACTTCGGATGAAAAAGCCACCAAGAAAGACAGCATTGATGGATAGAAGACTTGTAGTTCGGCACTTGAAATTCAAGCTTCAAAGACCACACACGGCGATTTGGCAATGGAGAAAGACATGGGTGAAAGTCTCTACCGAATTAGACGAACAACAATAGCACCGAGAAACCATATTAAAACCTCTTTTTATGAGAGCTTCGTCAATCGGTAACCTACGAAAGAGGAGCTTCCATATGAAAACACTTATGTTCTTAGGGAGCTTTTTATGCCAATAAAATTTAGCTGTAAGTAATTCAGGCCTGTGATGACGAAGATGATGCCAAGCAGAAGACAGGGAAAAGCTTCCAGAAGAGGAAAGCGTCCAACAAGCAGTATCCTCAGAATCATGAAGGAAGCAGTCTTGTGCCTGAATACGCTGGATGTCTCGGACAGGAAAACGAGCAGCAATGGAAGAGTCCAGATGAGAGCTATCAGAGAATAACTCACGCACTGAAGAAACATCAATATCAGCCGGTTTAAGAAGAAGACCATCGTGTAACCATTTGTCAAACCACGGGGAGCACTGCCCATTACCTATTAACCAAAGCATATTTTGCTCCACAAAGGGTCTGATGGAAACCATACGACGCCAAACATGAGACCCATTCAGTGGGAATTAGCTTCTTTATTCCAGCTGTAACAGAAAATTCGACTAATGAATCAGAAATCCCTTTTCCCTCCAAACATTCATTTCACTGTTTGATTTGATCTGCCAATTTCATTTCCAAAGTTCAAATGGTATCAGAGCAATTCGATCTATGCTTCCCTTTGTTTTGAAGCTTGTTTACATCCTTCATTCTCAGTTTCTCAAAGTTCCTATTTCAAACCCTAGTCAATTGTTTCTGGTCGAAATTTCCTCTTGATTTGTTTACATTCGATCGTCTCATGGCTGAATCAAGCAACTCAGAGCAGAATACATCTTCCAATGGAGCAAGAGAAGGAACTAGAACATCTGCTACAATGGAAATTTCCATAGATTCGAACATGCATCCTCTGTACATTCATAACAATGATCATCCAGGTTTGGTTCTTATCTCGATTAAACTGACTGGTAGTGATAACTATAGTGCTTGGTCTAGGTCTATGCAGATTTCCTTATCTGCTAAGAACAAATCTTCTCTGATCAGTGGTAATTACCCTATCCCTGAAACAACTTCTGTTCTATATCCACTTTGGGAAAGAGCAAATGATATGGTGATTTCATGGATCTTCAATGTTGTTTCAGAAGAAATTAGCAATAGTTTAAGATACATTTCATCTGCTTTTGTTGTTTGGACTGAATTAAAGGAAAGGTACTCTAATATTGATGGACATAGGGCTTTTCAATTAGAAAAGGATCTGCAGAGCTAGAAACAAAGGATGGATGCGTAGAGGCCTACTATCATAAGATGAAGGGATTATGGGATGAATGTGTTGCCACTGACACATTACGACTGTACTTGTAATAAGCGTATTGTGGGGTGTCAAGGCACAAGAACTTAGAGAACAAGGAAGAAACTCATGCAATTTCTTATGGGATTGCATGACAGTTATGCTAATATTAGAGGCCAGATATTAAGAATGAAACCTTTACCTAGCATTGGAGAGGCATATTACATGGTACCATGGTACGACAGGAAGAGTCACTGAAGATAGGTTATATTACTGATCACAACATTGTGGCTGCTAACATGACCAAGTCTAATCAAGAAGCTGAGTTAAAATTAGCTGCCAATTACACCACAAACTTTAGATCTTCTGATAGGTCTCCTTCTGGACATGGAAACAAAGCAAGTTATGTGAAGGCACCTTTTAAAAAGGGATTATTTGTAACTATTGCAATAAGGAAGGGCATGTTAAGTCGAATGTTTTAAGGCTGCATGGATTCGATTAGGACATCGGCTTATTCTCTGAACAATCAGAAGCAGTTTAAGGGTTCTGGAGATGGACAGAAAGGCCAGAATGCTGTGAATGTGGGAGCTAAGGCAATGCAGGTACAAGGCAAAATTGCAGATGAGGGGACTCAATCTGAAATTGAACAACTAAAGACACAATTAAGTCAGGTTATGTCTATGTTGAAGGGAAAAGATCATCCTGAGGATCACCTTGTTGCTTCAACCTTTACTTGAGTTCCATATTCCTTTTGCGGTATGGGTACTACTAATAGGCTGTCATGACAAATTTATATCCTCGATTCAAGGTGCTAATACGGGTAATAGATTCGAGTGCTCTTGACCATGTATGCATCTCCATCGCAACTTATGGATTGTTTCATTGCACACACCTATTGTTCTATCTCTTCCTAATGGAATCATGCCACTATCACACAAAGGGTTACGTGGCATCGGTTTTGTCTTACATGATGTCCTATATGTCCCTGGTTTCAAATTTAATCTCTTATCTGTTTCTAGGTTGCTCTCTAATACTTCTTACTTAGTCTCTTTCAACAATACTAAGTGCATCTTCCAGGACCAGATGAAGAAGGTCATCATCACTGGTGATCTTCATGGAGGGTTGTTTTTGCTGCAAGGACAAGCCTCCACATCCATTCCCAATGTGCCCAATTTAGTTGGATCAACATCAGCCATGCCCAACCTGGATATTTCTGAGCTTTGGCACAGAAGATTGGGTCATTCCTCTCTCCATACTTTGAAGAAAATCTCACAATTGTCTCATGTTTTTCATTCCAAGACAATAAATCATGAATGTATTTCTTTTTGTTACATGCGTCCTTTAGCGAACAACATAAACTCCCATTCAAAGTAGTGTATCTCATGCTTCTAAATGTTTTGACTTGATTCATTGTGACTTGTGGGGTCCTTACAAAATACCTACTATGCAAGGTTGTAGATACTTTCTTACCATTGTGGATGATATTCTAGATGTGTATGGACTTTTTGCTCCCGACAAAGTACCATGTATTCAAAGTATTGCGAGATTTCATTGCTTATGTGAGAATCATTTTCAATCCACAGTTAAAAGCTGATTAAGTCAATCGAAGCGATCATGGTTCTGAGTTCTTCAATCAAGAACTTACTCCCTTTCTAGCCAAACTAGGAATCTCCCATCAGTCTTCATGTACTTACACACCACAACAAAATGGTATTGTAGAAAGAAAACACAAACAACTTCTTGAAATGGCTAGGGCATTAAGGTTTCAAGCAAGCCTACCAAAACACTTTTGGGGTTATTGCCTTCTCACAGCCACTTATTTGATTAATAGGCGCCCGCTAGTGCCACGATTTTAAAATCCCTCATGAAATCTGTTCAATAGTCTGTTAACTACTGACCTTAAGAGTTTTGGTTGCCTATGTTATGCCTCTGTACATGATTCTGACAAATTTGAACCTAGGGCCATCAAATCTGTTTTTCTTGGTTACCCTCATGGACAGAAGGGGTATATTTTGTATGATCTTACCTCCAAGAAATTCTTCATAAGTAGACATGTTGTGTTTCATGAACACATTTTTCCTTTTTCTTCTACTTCTTCTTCTATTCCTTCAGACACCACTTCCCTACCTTGGCACTTGATGATTCTCCTCACATTCATCATACTTACCCTGACCCCTCTTCCTCAAGCTAATTCTTCTCCCATTTCGGATCCTATACCTCCTCATGTTTCTTCATCACCTCGGATAGTGAACAAATTCATCCTTCCCCTCAAATTTACGAGCAGGGTTCTAGTCCAAGTCCTATATCTTCTCAAGTACGAACAAGATACTCACATTCCTCCTTCAGTCCCTCTTAGGAAATCTTCTAGGGTTCCCACTCCTCCTGTTAGATTTAAGGACTATGTCACTTCCTTTTCTAAACATCACATAAATCATTTCACTACTTATCACCATTTTGATTCTTCACATCTTCATTTTGTTAATGCTTTACATGGTAATGTAGAGCCTGCATCTTATAATCAAGCTATTAAACACCAACATTGGATTGATGCCATGAATAAGGAATTGTGACTTTAGAAGCTAATCATACACAGGAATTGGTTCCTTTACCTCTGGCAAGAAGACAATAGGCTGCAAATGGGTGTATAAGGTTAAGTATAATTCGGATGGAAGTGTTGAGAGATACAAGGCTAGGTTAGTAGCGAAAGGGTACACAATCTGAAGGCATAGACTATCATGAGACTTTCTCTCTGTTGCAAAAATGGTTTTACATTAGAGTTCTTCTTTCAATTGCGGTACTTGAATGGTTGGGATGTTCATCAATTAGATGTTAATAATGCATTTCTACATGGTGATCTTCATGAAGAAGTTTACATGTCCATGCCTCGAGGATTCCCTTTGAACAAAGATCCAAGCTTTGGTTTGTCAACTTAAGAAGTCATTGTATGGTCTTAAACAGGCTTCTAGGCGGTGGTTTGCTAAACTTACGAGAATCTTTCTTGAAAATTGGATTTGTGCAATCTCATGCGCAGACTATTCTATGTTCACCATGAAGCATAATGACAAGTTTCTTGCCCTTCTAGTTTATGTAGATGATATTATCATCACGAGGGAATGATCTGCTGCTATTCGGTCTTTAAAGCAATTTCTTGATTCTCGATTCATATCAAAGATCTAGGTTTCATCAAATATTACTTGGGGATTGAAGTGACCAGTGCGCTCATGGTTTTCACCTCGGCCAAAGGAAGTATGTCTTGGATCTTATAGAGGCATGATTAACGAAGCAAAGCCTTTGACTATCCCTTTGGATCCTAATACTAAGTTGTTGGCCTCGAAGGGATCCATCTCCCGGATCCGTTTCTATAGGCAGTTGGTTGGTAAGCGTTATACGACCATTACTAGGCACGATGTAGCTTTTCTTTGCACATACTTTGAGTCGGTTTGTACATGCTCCATCGATGCATATGAGAGCATTGCTTAGGGTTACGAGATATCTCAAAGCTTGTCGGGACAAGGCCTTTTTCTCTCATCCATCAATGACTTAAATCTTACGACTTATTGTGATAGTGGTAGGCGGGGGATCCAAATGATGAAAATGCATCACGGAGTTTTACTGCATTTTCCTTGGGAATTCTCTTATTTCTGGTGTCCAGAAGCGATGCATGACTAGATCTTCTGAAGTGAGTCGAGCTCTAGCTCTTGTTAGGCTGTGAGATTCTATGGGTTCATGCTCTCTTGAAAGACTTGCAAATATCTCCTATTCTTCTGTTCCGATGTATTGTGACAATGCAATAGCTATAGCCTCTAATCCAGGTTTATCATGCTAGGACTAAACATATTGAGCTTGATTGTTATTTTGTACGTGAGAAAGTTCAACAAGGTCTGATACATCCTCAGTACATACCTTCCAAGTTTCAGATGGCTGATATATTCACCAAATCCTTGGGGAAGATTTCCCATTGGTTTTTGATATCCAAGTTGAAAGTTCTTAGTGCATTCCCACTTTCAACTTGTGGGGATGTAGACAATGCTGAAGTCAATAATGTGGCTAAACTGACTAAGCCTCAAGCAAACAATGTGCACAGATCAAGCAGAATGAAGTCTGATTTACAGAGATTTTACAAGGCTATCCAGCTGCCTTGTGTGGATATATGGAGATGATCTTAGGGGTATTCTTGTAACTATTTTATTTATGATCGTGAATGTAGTTATTAGATATTTTCTGCATTTCTTGCCAGGCTGTAAATTCAGTTATGCTTGTTAGTTAGTGGAGGGAGAGTGTAGCCATTTTGTATGGTAGCTATATAGTGGGAATTAGCTTCTTTATTCGTAATGTAAAATTCGACTAATGAATCAGAAATCCCTTTTCCCTCCAAACATTCATTTCACTGTTTGATTTGATCTGCCAATTTCATTTCCAAAGTTCACAATAATAAAAGAATGGTTAGTAATTTTCCTTCGTTTTTAAAAGAGAGGATTGCGAACTCTGGTGGAGAGATGGAGGCGGATAAAATAGAGTAGACAACTTCTCGCATCTATACCACATCGGCTTCAAGATGGTAACATGAAAGCAAAGTTTGAATAAAATACAAAGCGTAGATATGTAATAAGCATACCTTTCTCGGCCTTTTGGCTAAGATCAAGTGTAGTATCTGTTCTTATCAGTTTAATATCTGATATGTGGGCTATTAGCTCACACGATATTAATCTTATTTTTTGAGGGGGAAGGCCAATCACAATAGCTTGCTATTGGGGTCTTCACGAGTCGCTCATGCCTTACACTAACGCAAGGGCCTGGCTCACCCCACCAAAATTCACCATCAAATTTTGCAAGTTTAGCCATTATATTTTCACTACGAGCAAGATCTTCAACTTTCTCTTATCAATGCATTCCACTAGAGCCATCATTTGTGGGATGTCCCATGAGGTTTCTTCACAATTCTCTTGGTTCATTATTTCTTTTCCCTTCTTTGTCATCTAATAGATAATATTGTCAGTTAGAAATCAAATGAATTTAGAAAACTTATAAAACAACTAATTTTACACTACACACGGACATATATATATATATATATATATATATATATATCAATTAAATTAAAATTAAGCAAAATGAAGAGGAATAAAAAAAAATATGAATAGAGAAAAAAACGAAGAGGAATAAAAAATTATGAGTAGAGAAATAAAAAAAAAAACGTTGGAAAAAAACAGACGAATTATTTAAGAACGTGGAGTAGTGTTTATACTTGCATCGTAAATATCTCACCTACAATTATATGATTTTTAAAAAACAGCAGAAGAAGAGAATAGCCAAAGACACCTACAATTATATGGTAAGACTTCCAATCATAGTCCCCAAATTAAGTATTTTAGAAAATTAAAATGGAAAAACCAGCTTAATAATGTCCCCAAATTACATCGCTTATTCAAATTAAATAGTCTACTAATCTCTTCGGAAAAGTTTTCTTTTAAAAGTTAATTTTTAGAAATTACATTTATAATGTTCATGCCTATTCAATCTTACTCTTCATATGTAATACTCCATCCGTTACATAATTATATGGATTAAGGATTTTTTTTTTGACTTAGTTATCAATATTGATTTAATGTGTAGTTTCTCTAAAGGTCATATGCATGTGACTCATAATTAAAGTAAGATGATTTTTTTTTTGGGTAAAATGATAAAAATATTATCCCAAAAAGAACATTTATAAACAAAACAATTTTTTTGGAACGGACGAAAAAAGGAAAGTAAAAAAAAAATGGGATGGAAGGTTTATAAACATCTGAAGTATATGTTCAACAATTTTAACAATTTTTGTAAATATGGCCAACTTAAAAAATACTTCTCAATGAGATCCTAAAAAAATAAAATTAAATATTTGCATTTGTCTTGTCCTTGGCGCGTTCTAAAAGTGGAGCAATTAATTATACAAATTTATAATATTTTAATAATTAAGAGCTAGTATAAGAAAAATAGAATTTAACAAATGATCTTTTCTAATCTAATTTGTATAAATGTCATAGAAAACAGTCTTTTTGAAGCTGCGCCCACACACACACACACACTACCTCTGTTTTAGGCATCGAATCTATCATATTATTTTGAAATGTTTCATTTTATTAGTTTATTTTTAAAAAAATATATATATAATCTTCAAAACATTTCAACTTTAACCTCCATATTGAATATTAACATATTGATTATAGTACAACAGTATTGTAATTATGAAGCAATTCTCATACTATGTAGTATGTATCCCTTAATTATTAGATTTTTCAAACATAAGTTTTTTTAGGTATCTTTTAATTATTCAATTTTTTAAAAGGTACCAGCGAGCTCTAGCTCCACTAGTACTGCTCACTTCTCCTAACGGAGAGGTCGGGTGTTCAAGTCTCACTAGAGACACCCTGGACTTTACAACTCTCAATAGAGAGATCGGGTGTTCAAGTCTTTTCAGAGGTACCGTTGTTGTTGAAGCCTTACCCCAACAAATGTCCCATTTATCTGCTCACTTATCTTAACGGAGAGGTCGAATGTTCAAACCCTACCAAAGGCACCCTGGTACTTCACTATTCTCAACCGAGAGGTCGGGTGTTCAAAGCCTCACCAGAGGCACCATTTGTTCTAGCCACACCAAAGTCATCATATATCTATATTTGTAACTTTTAAAGTCATTAAAAAAAATAGAATTGGAGTATGGTCTATATCCCCTCCAACCTTTAAAAAAAAAAAGAAAAAAGATTAACTTTTTATTAGGATAAAGTGTATAGCCTTAAAATGTTGTAAGACCACTTATAAAGTTGATCTTAAAGTTAATGGAAATTAAACACCAACATATTTTATTTTGTGTACAGCTCATTAATTATGTAGTGTTAATAGAAGTTTCTTTTGTTGGAAACAATTTTTTGGCCGGAACTTACTATTTTAAGAATACCTATACTTTATATATATATATAGCATCAAACACGCACAAATCAACCCATAACATATAAGAGTGCGATTCAGACCGCCCTTTTCCTATGAGTGTACCCTCTAAAAATGTTAATTTCCTATTTTACCTTTACTTCTTTTAAACATACCCCCTCCCACCTCCTTCCCTCCCTCTCGGCGTAACATTCCCCCTCCCCCTTCGTCTTCTTCTAACCCAGACACCACCACCCACCGCCTTACCGTTCTCTTTCTCCCTCCCTCCCGCCCACCACCCCCATTACCTCACCATTCTCCATCTCTGCCGAAACATACCCACCACCCTTCACTTCCTTCTTCCGTCTCTCTTCTCCAATCAATGCTCAAAGCAAAATAAAAATAAAAAATAGATTGCTAGTGTTCAATCCTTGGTTGCTCGAATCAAAGTTGTTGTTCGGTTATGGCTAGCCAAACAACATTGGGTAATTTTTTTTTTTGTATTTAAACTGTTTGGTCATCGTTTGTAGAACAATTTAGTGTTGTTTGGCTAGGACTAGCCGAACAACCTTGGGTATTTTATTTTATTTTTTGGATTTACAATGTTCGGTCATGGTTAACCGAACAACACTAAGTTTTTTTTTTTTTTTTGGAACAACACTAAGTTGTTCGGCCACTCATTATCAAACATTCAATAAAGAAGAACACTAAGTTGTTCGACCACTCATTACCGAACATTCAATAAAGAAAATAACTCCATAATTGATTTATCAATGGAGTTTGGGAAGGGGAATGGTGGAGTGTTGGAAAGAAAAAGAAGAAGAACAAGGGACAATGAAATGGTGGGAGGAGGGAGAAGAAAAAAAGGGGAGGGGGAAGGTTATGCACAATGGGAGGGAGGGAAAGAGGGAGGAGTGAGAGGGAAGAAGTAAGGGAGTAGAGGAAAGGGAGGGAGAAGGAAAACGATGAGGCAGTGGGGGGTGGTGGCTGGGTTGGAAGAAGAAGCAGAGGGAGGGGGAATGTTTCACAGAGAGGGAAGGAAGGAGAGAGGATGAGTATGCTTATAAGAAGTAAGGGTAAGATAGGAAGTTAATTGTTTTTACGGGGTATACTTATAGGAAAGAGGGACTCTGAATAGCGCCACTCATCATATAATTAAGGATAATTACAAAAACTAATCTTGATATTTTGGGTATTTTTTTTTAAAAAACCAATGAAGTTTCAAAATTAAAAAAATACCCTTGACGTTTGATCTGATGGCAAAGTAGTTACTCCTACAAGGCTACAACACAAGCTCATTTATGGAAATAATATGGAGAAATTCAGGCCGGTACCATGCGATGAAATGTTAACCGCAAAAGTCCATGATGAGCTCGGCCCAAACTTTGGTCACGAGCCAAGCACAGGCTCCAGCACGTGATAAGTCACGTGTATGACAGAGACCAGGAAAGAAACTACCCGAGCAGGATAGCCGCGAGATGACCATCACACATCTATACCGAGCAGGAATTTATCTATCACTCAGCGAGAAGGGAACAAGACTGCTCGATTGAGCTCGGTATTAATCTCGAGATATCCTCGCTGATCCCGAGATTTTGGCCTTGATTCCTTCGGTTACGCGGTCAACCCGCATTTATGGTATTATAGTCCTAAAATATCTCCGTGATCACAGCCTAACCCGGATCTTACTCCCAGGAAGGCTATATATACTTCATGAAATCTCATTTGAAAGGTACGCACTATTCAATACACCGAAACCCTGTCATTTTGCTTTCAACTAAAAGCTTAATACTTACTCTCACACCTGAGGGGTTTCGCGAGGCCCTGCCTTGCATTCCATCTAAGGTGTCTTCTTCTTTTGACAGGATTCTCGGAATTCTCACATTCAACTAAGCCCAGATATCCTATAAACCGCAAGGACCGGCCCAAGACCAAATTGTGTAGCATCGCTAGTTCCGTTGTCGGAATCGAACCCGGTCTCCCCGGGTGAAAGCCGATATCCTAACCGGACGACAAGCCTTGATGTGTTTGCCCGACAAGGGAAGATATGAGGGGCATAAGTGAGGAGGTAGCTCTTCATCTGGCTAAGTGTGGACCCAAAGATGTCGACCAATTCAACAATGACCTCGCCAGTTCTCCACAGAGAAAAATGAGGCTATAAAGAAGGAGGTAGAGAAGCTGTTGAAAGCCGACATCATTGAAGAAATTCATTACCCATCCTGGCTGGCGAATGTGGTCATGGTTAAAAAAAGCAATGATAAATGGAGAATGTGCGTGGACTTCACAGATCTTAATAAGGCTTGCCCCAAGGACAGTTACCCCCTCCCTCGCATTGACAGACTGGTTGATGCAATTGCGGGATTTGAAATGCTCAGCTTCTTGGATGCCTATTCGTGATACCACCAAGTGAAAATGAGCGAGCAGATAAGGCTTTGACCGCATTCCGAGCAAATGGGCGGTCTTTATGTTATAAAATGATGCCTTCGGTTTGAAAACGCCGGGGCCACTTATCGTATGGTCAACAAAGTTTTTGGCCAACAAATTGGCCGAAACATGGAAGCATACATTGATGACATGGTCATCAAGACCAAGGGGAGCGACCACATCAAAGATTTGGAGGAAACTTTTACCAACCTGAGAAAGAACAACATGAAGCTAAATCCGAGCAAGTGTGTTTTCGGTGTTCGGGCTGGGAAATTCTTGGGGTTCATGGTTAACCAGAGGGGGATAGAGGCTAATCCAGAGAAGATTCGTGCTCTACTCGACATGAAGCGCCTGTGATGTATTAAAGACGCCCAACGCTGAACGAACCATCATCGCCCTTGGTCGCTTCATTTCTCGCTCTGCTGAGCGATGTTTACCCTTCTTCAAAGTACTCAGGGGAAATAAGAAGTTTGAGTGGAATGAAGAATGTGCAGAGGCGTTCAAGCAACTGAAGAAGTATCTCGGTGAACCACCCTTAATGAGCAGCCCGAAAATGGGAGAAAATCTATATTTGTACTTGGCAGCCACAGACCAGGCTGTGGCCGCCGTTTTGGTTAGGGAGGAGTCAAATGTTCAAAAACCTGTGTATTACGTATCAAAAGCTCTCACACCTGTAGAGAGCCGATATTTTAATATAGAAAAGTTGGCCTACTCTCTTGTTATTGCTGCTCGGAAATTGCGAGCATACTTTTCTGCACACGTGATAATTGTGTACACCGACTCACCTTTACGAAAAATTTTGCACAAGCCCGATTTTTCAGGAAGAATGCTTGGTTGGTCCATCGAGCTTACCGAATTTCACATCGATTATCAACCACGAAAGGCAATCAAGGCACAGGCATTGGCCGACTTTTTGGTAGAAACGAGCTTTTCCGACCAGGAGGAAGAGGTTCTCCCGACCACAACTCTGCCCGCCGAGCAGGAAAAAACGATCAAGATCAAACCAGCCCACTGTTGGGAATTGTTCGTGGATGGCGCTGCGAGTAAAACAGGCAGCGGAGCAGGCATCTTGCTAGTCACACCCGATCAGGCTGACGAATTCGAGATGGCTCTTAGATTCAAATTTCCTGCTTCCAACAATCAAGCCGAGTACGAGGCCATGATTGCCGGATTAGAGCTCGCGTTGGATATGGATATTGATTCGGTCCACTGTACTCGCACTCACGCTAGTCGTGAAACCAAGTACAGGGGGAGTATGCAGTCCATAATCCTACATTGGTCAAATACTGCGAGTTAGTCAAAGAAATTTTGAAGAACTTTAAGTTCTGGGAAATCGTCAGGATTGACCGAGCAGATAATATGCGAGCTGATTACCTTTCCAAGATAGCAGAGGACGAAATATCCGTGTTAAGGCCTGCAGTGATGATTGATCATTTAGAAACACCTTCGATTGAAAAGGACAGAATAATGGATATTGAGCCAGCGAGCAGATGCTGGATCGACGAGTATAAAGATTTCATCGAACAGGGTATATTGCCAGAAGATAAAAATCGAGCAAGAGTTGTCCGGAACCAGGTATGTCGATACTCGGTGGTCGGAGGAATACTATACAAACGATCAAGGGTGATGCCGATGCTTCGTTGTGTTCCACCAGAAATGACCCAAGAGCTTCTATACGAGGTCCATCAAGGAGAATGTGGTGGTCATCCAGGGGCACGGACCTTAGCACAAAAAATCTTATTTGCAGGTTATTATTGGATCACGTTAAGGAAAGATGCAGCCTTATATGTGCAGAAATGTGACAAGTGCCAAAGGTTTGCAGATATACCCAGACTGCCTTCCACCGAGCAGACCCCAGTAGTAGCGGCATGGCCATTCGACATGTGGGGAATTGACATAATTGGGCCTTTTCCTCTGGCACGATCTCAGTTCAAATACGCAGTAGTGGCGATTGACTACTTCACCAAATGGATTGAAGCAAAACCATTGGCAACCATCACGAAAACAACATCATCAATTTCGCATGACCACATCCGTGCCGCTGGGTTACCTAGAGCCATTGTATCGTATCATGGCACACAATTCTCGCACAAATTTACTTAATGTAATAGATGTATGTCAAACATTGGCAATCTTCGCTGCCTATCCACAAGGCAACGGATGCAAGCCGCGAACAAACAAATCCCGCACGCTCTCAAACGGAATTTGGATGATCGAAAGCAGAAAATGGGCGCACGAGTTACCGGCCGCTTTATGGTCGACAGAACGATCGTAGGGGATCAACAGGAAACACCTTTTGCGCCACATACGATCGAGGTCGTAATTCCAATCAAACAGCCAAACAGTTTTTCCTCAGCCTACGAGTGGCTCATTATAACGAGCAAGACAACGAGGTCGCCAGGCAATCGACCTTGACCTTCTCGAGAACGATTGAAGCTCGCATCGAATGGTTAACTACAAGGTAAGGCCAAAGCCCATCACGATAGGAAAGTTCTGGGAAGAGCATTCAAAATTGGAGATCGGGTCCTTAGGAAATCGAGGTTACTGACAAATGACTTAACGAGGAAAATTGTCACCTAATCGGGAAGGACCATTTAAGGTTACGTGAATTGTTAGAGGGGAACTTACACCCTACGTAATCAAGAAGGCAAACATTTGAAGCATCCTTGGCATTCTCGATCATTGAAGAAATATTATCATTGATATGGGTGTTAATTTCATTGTTTTGGCTGATTATGTTCAATAGGCTTTCTTCAATAATGTTTCGAATGAAAGTAATGGCATACATGGATTGAAATATACATGTCAAAAGGAAAGTATACTCAAACAAGTATAAACAAAACTTTGCTTGAAAATCGAAAGCAAAGTGGGGCCCCCGCCTGCTTATATTTTTAAGTTTGAATGCCTCAACAAGAGAAGGAGATCCCAGATTCGATATTATTTGACCCGCTTTGTTCGCTTTTGGCGACAAAGGGAGATGAATCTCGCTCAAATTAATATCCAAATTTAAATAATGTTAACGGCTCGATCAACCAAGGGCCATGCCC
>CM028377.1:13109494-13147182 GCA_013146195.2 Codonopsis lanceolata
AAACACTAACAATCTATATTTTTTTTTATTTTTCTTCGAGCATTGATTGAAGAAGAGAGATGGAAGACGAAAGTGAAGGGTGGTGGGTAGGAGGGAGGGAGAAGAGAGAGGGAAGAAGAGAGGGAAGAAGAAAGGGAGGAGGGGGAAGGGAGGGAGAAGGAGAAACGGCAAGAGCGGCGGGGGAGTCAGGAATGCAGGTCGGAAGAAGGAAAGGAGGAGGAATGTTAAAAGAGAGAGGGAGGGTAGGGTAGGAGGGTAGGAGGGGGGTATGTTTAAAAAGTAATATAATATTAAGATAGGAAGTTAATATTTTACAAAAAGGGTACACTCATAGGAAGGGGGTCGATATCGGATATATAAGTGGTCTAACAACATTTTAAGGCTATACTCTTTCCTAATAAAAAGTTTACCTTTTAATTTTTTGTAAAGGTTGGAGGGGTTATAGACCATACCCCAACCCTATTTTGTTTTATTATTTTAATGCATTAAAAGACTACAAATATAGATATATGATGACTTTGGTGTGACTAAAACAAATGATACCACTGGTAAGACTTTGAACACCCGACCTCTCGGTTGACTTTGGTAGGAACTCTCGTTAAGATAAGTGAAGCAACTAAATGAGGCATTTTTTTTTGTAAGGCTTCAACAACAACTGGCGGTGCCTCAAATGTTCTAAAAAGCTTGAACATCCGACTCTCTATTGAGAGTTGTAAAGTCCAAGGTGTCTCTAGTGAGACTTGAACACCCGACCTCTCCTAAGTGAACAGTACCAATTGAGCTAGAGCTCGTTGGTACCTTTTAAAAAATTGAATAATCAAAAGATACACAGAGTCTATGTTTGAAAAGTTTAATAATTAAGTGATTCATCGTACGACATAGTTAGTATGAGAATTGGTTCATAATTTCAATAATGTTGGACTATAATCAATATGTTAATATTAAATGTAAACGGTAAAGTTGAAATGTTTTGAAGATTATAGACATATTTTTTATAAAAAATGAACTATTAAAATGAAACATTTAAGAATATCATGGTAGATTCCATGCCTAAAACGGAGGTAATGTGTGTGTGTAGCTTCAAAAAGATTGTTTTCTATGACATTTATACAAATTATATTATAAAAGATCATTTAATTTGTTAAATTCTATTTTTCTTATTCTAGCTCTTAATTATAAAAATATTATAAATTTGTATAATTAATTGCTCCACTTTTAGAACGCATGAAGGACAAGACAAATAAATAAATATATATATATATATATATATATATATATATATATATATATATATATATTTTGGGATCTCATTGAGAATTATTTTTAAAGTTGGTCATATTTACAATAAAATTGTTAAAATTGTTAAACATATACTTAAAGATGTTTATAATCCTTCCATCCCATTTTTTTTTAATTTCTTTTTTTCGTCCGTTCCAAAAAAAAATATTTTGTTTGTAAATTTCCTTTTTTGGATAATATTTTTATCATTTTACCGAAAAAAATTCACCATACTTTAATTATGAGCCACATGCACATGACCTTTAGAGAAACTACACATTAAACTAATATTGATAATTAAGTCGAAAAAAATCATTAATCCGTATGTTGGGTCAAATATGACAATTATTATGCAACGGACGGAGTATTACATATGAAGAGTAAGATTGAATAGGCATGAACATTATAAATATAATTTCTAAAAATTAACTTTTGAAAAAAAACTTTTCCGAAGAGATTAGTAGACTATTTAATTTGAATAAGCGATGTAATTTGGGGACATTATTAAGCTGGTTTTTCCATTTTAATTTTCTATTCTCTTCTTCTGTTGTTTTTTTTTTTAAATCTTGTGAGATATTGACGATGCAAGTATTAAAACTACACGTTCTTAAATAATTTGTCTGTTTTTTTCCAACGTTTTTTTTATTTCTCTATTCATATAATTTTTTATTCCTGTTCGTTTTTTTATCTATTCATATACACTTTTTATTCCTCTTCATTTCGCTTGATTTTAATTTAATTAAAAAATATATATGTCCGTGTATGTAGTGTAAAATTAGTTGTTTTTTAAGTATTCTGAATTCATTTGATTTCTAACTAACAATATTATCTATTAGATGACAAAGAAGGGAAAAGAAATAATGAACCAAGAGAATTGTGAAGAAACATCATGGGACATCCCAAAAATGATGGTTCTAGTGGAATGCATTGACAAGAGGAAGTTGAAGATTCTGCTTGCAAAACTTGATGGTGAGTTTTGGTGGGGTGAGCCAAGCCCTTGCATTAGTGTAAGGCATGGGCGACTCATGAAGACCCCAATAACAAGCTATTGTGATGGGCATTCCCCCTCAAAAAATAAGATTAATATCATGTGAGCTAATCTTAGTAAAACAGATCCAACTCATTTGGGATCTCTGATAGCGAGGTAACTTTTTCAATCACGTTCCAGTGAAATTTGTAGAGTGTTCAGATATTACACTGATAAGAACAGATACTACGCTTTGTATTTTATTCAAACTTTGCTTTCATGTTACCTTCTTGAAGCCAATGTGGTATAGATGCGAGAAGTTGTCTACTTCTATTTTATCCGCCTCCATCTCTCCACCAGAGTTCACAATCCTCTCTTTTAAAAACAAAGGAAAATTACTAACCATTCTTTTATCTGTACAATGGAAGCTGCTGTGATGTTGCTGCTCTTCAGTTTTTTCTATTTTTTACTGCTCTTTAATTTTGTCCCGTTTAGTAGTATTTTCTTGGTCGTAACATTATGATCATTAGTTTGTAGCGTACCTGATAAGTGCCAATCTTATGCACATTTAGTACCTGGTTTCTCAAGGGGAATAGTGAGCTTGGATCGCCCGGACTCATTAAAGATCACTGGGGAAAGTTGGTACATAAATGGGTTTTGTGAGCACATTGGCGATACTTCTTGGTGAATTGCAGAACTATGGGCAATATGGAGGGGTTTGATGGTTGTATTTACAACTACTTCCTCTCGTCTCCTTACTTCTCTTTGTTGCTTCAGCATCTCAATGTTTCAAGACTCTATAGTCAATACATGATGGAATTATTGCATGAAATGTTTTTCGCTGAAGATCACACAAACGAGAGTTATCACCAAGGCCAGTACTATAACATTCTGAGACCTCAGATCTTCCTTCACATTTACTCGTAAACTCAAGCTGCAGTTTTGCTGCATTTATGCGTGTACATTGTTTTTATGAGCTAAAACATATAGCGAGCCTAAATGGTATCAAAATTTAAGCGCATAAGTATGCAGATTTACATTTGCAGGAACTAACCCTCAGCATGACATGAGGTTGTTGATCCGAAGACAATGATACACAGTTAATTGTTTTTGGCATAACAGAACATCAATTACAAAATTAGTCTATTTCATTTCCTTGCTTCACTTTTCGTTGAATTTTACGAAGGGTGAGCGAGTATCTAAGAAAGCTTGTGTTCGTCATTCCCCATATGATCATTACTTCTGTAAAAATAAGTAAATCAGTTCCCTAATCTTAAGAAAAACCACATTAATGCAATCATTTTTCTGTAGAATTCATCTGTTCCTGGTATTAAGTTGTTACTCCTTGTAGCTTCTTTTGCCAAAGCCAATGTATCCCAGTACAGTCTTCCACGCCCTCTTTAGCAAAAGCATATGCACATTCGCTAAAAGGACTGAAATCCCAAAACATGATCAGACCCATGGACATGCCCTACTTGGTTATGCAATAGAAGCTATAGAGTTTCGAACCAATTGCTCCATACGAGCACACTTTCAATCCATGGGTTTAATCAAGGTCCAGTCCAAACGAGTCGATACACATTACATAACAGGAGCAACGTTTAGGCTCTTTACCGTCTTCAATTGAGAGTTCTTTTTACTAAACTCAAAGCTTCCGGCATCTGAATTTGCATGGTTAATTGAGAGTTTAAATTTAATTACTTTTCTCTAGTGCTTTCAAGTGCTCAGATTACCAGAATGAAGTTGATGGCATGGTGATAACCTTCCCATTCTCTTCTCAAGAATGAAGGAGATAACCTCTCTATGATGGGTTCACACTTAATTTTACTCACTACAAGACTACAAGACTACAAGAAAGTAGAATTCATCTGTTCCTGGTATTAAGTTGTTACTCCTTGTAGCTTCTTTTGCCAAAGCCAATGTATCCCAGTACAGTCTTCCACGCCCTCCACACCCTCTCTAGCAAAAGCATATGCACACTCGCTAAAAGGACTGAAATCCCAAAACATGATCAGACCCGTGGACATGCCCTACTTGGTTATGCAATAGAAGCTATAGAGTTTCGAACCAATTGCTCCATACGAGCACACTTTCACTCAATGGGTTTAATCAAGGTCCAGTCCAAACGAGTCGATACACGTTACCTAACAGGAGCAACGTTTAGGCTCTTTACCGTCTTCAATTGAGAGTTCTTTTTACTAAACTCAAAGCTTCCGGCATCTGAATTTGCATGGTTAATTGAGAGTTTAAATTTAATTACTTTTCTCTAATGCTTTCAAGAACTCAGATTAACAGAATGAAGTTGATGGCATGGTGATAACCTTCCCATTCTCTTCTCAAGAATGAAGGAGACAAGTGCCGGCTGTAGTGCTATATTAATCTCTCTTGTGTTTGATAAGTTTTCAGTATGGGTAAGATTTGAAAAAGGCAATACTCACAAGTTGCTTCAGAAGTACCTATGCAAAAGCAGCATTTTTAGATATCTTATGACCATTTTAAATGATCACTTGTCAGAGATTCACACAAATTGCATGATTTTCTAATTTTTTTTATTTGTAAATAAAGGAAAGCAGTACTCCCAGAATTTTATTAATAAACATAATCATAAACCATACACCAAAAAGAGTGTAAACTAGCGAATTGATCAGTATTATGTATTACATGTACTTGTTTACAATCGATAAGTTTGAGCGTCTCAATCTACCACACCTTCTCTCCCAACAGGATAGGTACGCGTCTGGTTTAAGGGGATGATATCCAAAACATATCCCTGACCTCAAGGCCCGTGAACGCAATTGTTTGTACCATTAATGTTCATTGCAGTCAATTTTATTTATCCGCTAAATAGATTTGACATCAAGAAAAAAAACTGCAATACAGTTATGCTGTATCAGCAAATTAAGAAACACCCTGTGATGTTCAAGACCAAAACGAGCTTGATGCCAATCAATTATACATATACTACAGCGAGTATGTGTTTTTTAATTAACGATATGATATTGGGCTAAATGGAGAAGTTCAATGCAGCAGTCAAGGACTCAGATTCTAAATAGGATCTCGATACTACTCACGATGATCAGAACTAGATTGCTGCAAGTCTAAATAGGATCTTGATGCTAACTCATGATAATCTGAACAAGATTACTGCACATTGTTACGAGGAGTTGCTCAATAGGTTCAAGTTAATGTTTCAAACTGGTAATGGTTAGGGGCCTAACCAACGAGGAGAGACCTTTCCAAAAATAAGCATATGCCACTTAAATGCGGCGTGCACACGGTTTTCTTTAGTAAAAGGCGAAAGAATAGTTCGCTTTGTGCTCACCGCGTGGCTGCGTGCATTGCCAAGGCCAGCGAGCGCTCATCTTACACTTGCTGTTTCTCACAGCGCTCTCGTTAAGTAGATGATGTGGGATAGTCATTGTCTATGCCCTCACAAACGGGATAGATCAGATAATGAACATTCTAAAAATTTCACTGGAACGTGATTGAAAAAGTTACCTCGCTATCAGAGATCCCAAATGAGTTGGATCTGTTTTACTAAGATTGCTAGCACTCATTAGAAACCTAAAAAGGCTATGGACAATAAAAGACTACATTACGACCAGTCGAAAACAGAAATTAGCACGACAAAAAGCAGTGAAGATCACGAATATTCTGAGATAAAGATTAAAATGTAATTCAAGAACAAGCATATGAACTGTAAGCTTAAGTTCAAATACCAATATGATATTACAACTTGTTCCCAAGACAAAAGATGGTTGGTAGGTTGAATGAAATTAAAAGACTCGTCGCAGCGAGTTCCTAAGTCTAGCAAAGGCCTTGGTTAACCTTGGAATGGTAGACGTTTCGGGCATGCTCATTATAGTTAAAGAATAACCAATGTTTTTTATCTGTACAATGACTAGTGTGTTGATCCAAGGAGAGCTGCAACCTGAAAGCAGGCTATTTTTCCAGCTGCTTTGATGTTGCTGCTCTTCAGTTTTATTTCTTTTTTATTGCTCTTTAATTTTGTCCCGTTTGGGAGTATTTCCTTGGTCGTAACATTACGGTCATGAATTTCCTTGGTCGTAACATTACGTGCAAATCTTATGCACATTTAGTACCTGGTTTCTCAACGGTATAGCGATGCTTGGATTGCTCACACTCAATAAAGATCACTTGGGAAAGTGGGTATGTAAATGGGTTTCGTGAGCACATTGCTATACTTCTTCGGTGAATTGCAGAACTATGGGTAATGTAAATAGAGGGGTTTGATGGTTGTATCTACAACTACAACTACTTCCTCCTCTCTTGTGCTAACAAATGTGGGCAACTCGAGAAGACCCCTATAGCATACAAAATTTGATGGTGAGTTTTGGTGGGGTGAGCCAAGCCCTTGCATTATAGTGTAAGGCATGGGCAACTCATGAAGATCCCAATAGCAAGCTATTGTGATGGGTCTTCCCCTCAAAAAATAAGATTAATATTGTGTGAGCTAATAGCCCACATATCAGATATTATACTGATAAGAACAGATACTACACTTGATCTTAGCCAAAAGGCCGAGAAAGGTATGCTTAATACATATTTCGGCCTCATATTTTATACAAACTTTTCTTTCCCATTTCCATCTCGAAGCTGATGTGGAATAAATCTGAGAAAGTGTGTACTTCTATCCTATCAGCCTCCATCTCTCCACTCTCCACCAGATTTCACTGTCCTCTCTTTTTAAATCGAAGGAAAATAATTAACCATTCTTTAATTATAGTGAATGAATAACAAATATATTTTATCCCTGCCATTCTTGGAATCGGATTCTATTGTGGATCTTGATGCTACTCATGTGGCTTGTATCAATGATCTGAACTAGAATTCTGTGCATTGTTATAAGGAGTTTCTCAATGAGATCGAGCTGCTCTTGTCATTTAATTAGTGCACGACCTGAGAAATTTTCTAGCCAAGGGAAGTGTGAATATATATTGCATACGCTTCAACAGGATGAGGTTGGAATTGCAAGGAGTAGTGTAAGTGTTGTTTCTTAGGGCCTAGGCCATTTCACTAACTTAGAAAAAAAAAACAAACAATACTTGCAAGTTGCTGTAGAACATAAGAAAAGGCAGCCAACTACACCTTCAAATTCTCCCTCTGTCTCCACAAATCACAATACTTGTTTCCAATTTTAAGGAAATCATTTGTAACGTTCCTAAGCAAATATTTTTCATTAAAACATAAAAGACAATCATTTATAAATTGATCACAAATTTGGTTTCCGTTTAAAAAATTTCTCCATAATCACTAAGACCAAATTTCTTCAAATGAACCACAATTTGGAAATCTACACAAATAAAAAAAAAATCTCATAAATCAACTACTTCAACCCTCAAATTAAAATGCTCTAATTTCATATTAAATAAATATACATTTCCTACCAAGATATTGAACACACAAATTTAGGAAATAAAACAATATTATCATAATATCAATATATCATCTATCACAAATTCATAAATCACAATTCACAACAATTACATAAATTAAATACTTAATTAGGGCTATTTAAAAATTATGATTATTTCAAATTAGGGCTATTTTAATATAAGGGTTATTAATTTTTAAAAAATTTAAATCACAATTATAATTTGTTTTTTATTTAGGTGGGGGCAAATTGTAGAAATTTGATTCAGGTAGGGGTCAAATGTACAATATAACATATTTTTTTAAAAAAAAAATTCCTTCACAGAAAAAACCCCAAGTGGGGGTAACTGCCCCCGTACCCTTTGCCCTGTGTCTGCCACTGGTAAGAGCAATTGATAGAGGGATCATCTTGCAAACTAGAAAAAAAATCACCTTAATTATCAAAGAAATAGGAAGAAAAGTTAAAGCAAATGACTTGGTTAAGTTTAATCTTGAATGCAGTTTGAAGATTGTGAACTAAAATTTCATCAAGGTAATTAAGAGTGTTTAAGGGGCATCCTTTTATTTCATAGGTCATACTTATCAGACTGTCATGTGTGACTTCCACAGGGTGCTTGCTACGCTATCACATACACTGCTATAATAAAATCAATTAAAAGTCAACTTTCTTTATAAAAAAAAATAAATTTAAAATAAGCATTCATTTATCTTTCAGTAAATCCCTGTTGCAGTTTCGCTTTCAAATTGAGCTAAAAGCTAAATCTAACAATAAGCATTCATTTATCTTTCAGTCAACCCCATGTGGTCTTATTTTTACTAACAGAACATAATTCTTTTTTATCTATTTTTTCAACAGTTTTCACATTATAATCAGGAGTGATTACATTTAATCAATTTTTTAAACAACAATACAAAAATTTCCTTAACCACATTTTCCCCCGTTTCGACACCGTGTACCTCGCTACTGAAGAGTGAGTGAGTTTCAAAACATTGAAGCGCGTGAAATGCACTTGACCTCGTTATGAACTCTAAAATTGTGTGTACAGAGTCGCCACATTTATTTTAAGGTTAAATAGAGAAAAACTCAAAATATTAGAAAGTGTAGGTTCGAGGGCTAAGTTACGAGTTGGGAAGGAGTTAGACACTCAGCTAGCCCTTTTGGTCTCATAAATGGGTTTTGTTAAGAACATGCTTAGTTTTGTTTGTTTAGTCTAGAAAAATACTTTATTATTATTATTATTATTATTATTATTATTATTATTATTATTATTATTGAAAATTGAAAGAGATTTATTTTATATAACTATTTGGGCATAATAACGGTTATTTTATGATAATTTATCAATTAAAGTGTGTTAGCCATTATTTGACCATGCTAATACTATTTTAATATTTTATAGACATTTTAAATAAATACTACTTTATTTAATATTTTAAACAAAGAAAAGTTTATTTTTGTTACTTTTGAAATAAAAACTAATTACTATATTATTTACAAATAATATTTATAAGCATGATAACATTATTTATATCTACATGTATTCCACTTTATTTAACTGCGGGACATAATAGTAGGTCGATACCTATCACTTGTAGCGTTAGTATCTGATCTCGGTATACGCCTACGCTTAAGCCTTTTAGGTGTTTTTTAGTGTGCTTCATCTATCTTCCCAAGAGAGAAAGTCTTTTTTATTTGTTGTTGTAGTTGATGTTGTTGCTGTTGATGTATCTTCGTTATATCTGGGCAGCGTAACCGAAGTTTTTGTCTTTTTAGATCGACTCGCCGGGGCGAGGACAGAAGAGGTTCGCTTGGTCGGGCAAGGGAGGAGGCTGCCGAGGGGGCAGGAGACGGAAGCCAAAGGCTCGAGGGCTCGCTTGCACAAGGCAAGGGAGGAGGAGGCTGGGAGACTTGATCGCTTGCTCAAAAGGCAAAGGAGAAGAGAGAAGAGAGAAGATGGAAGCCGAGAGAGAGGCTTGGGGTGCTTGAAATGAGGGGCTGAAGGCCTCTATTTATAGGCAGATATCATGCCATGTAAACGGTGAAGGTTGGGTTGAGAATTGTACTTTGTGCAGAAAAGATGGACCAGCGTATACATAGAGCTGAAGCAAGGGAAGGAAGAAACATAACGGGGCGCGACACATGCAGGTTTGGGCATCGCACCCCGACTTGCATTCCTTAACAAAATCTTCAATTTTTCATTATGTCATCTGACTTGTTATCTTTTCGTTCTTTGCATTATGGCCCCCTGAAAGGTTAACAAAGGTAACGTCCGTTAGTCCATTCGTATATGACATTTTATGAAATGTGAGATACGAAATTGGGGTGTCTACACATTTGAACGAAAAAGTCACTACAACAAAAATGGTCTTTCACAACGTTTTATTTACAACGTTTTTTGAAAAACGTTGTGATAGGGTCATTTTACACAACGTTTTTTTGAAAAACGTTGTGATAAAGTCATTTTAGACAACATTTTTCTAAAAACGTTGTGTTATTGTCATTTTACACAACGTTTTTTCACAAAACGTTGTGATAGGGGTTATTTTACACAACGGTTTTTCCAGAAACGTTGTGCTATGGTAATTTTACACAACATTTTTTTAAAAAACGTTGTGCTATGGTCATTTTACACAACATTTTTTCCAAAAACGTTGTGATAGATTTTACACAACGTTTTGTCCAAAAACATTGTGATATATTTTACACAACGTTTTTTCCAAAAAACGTTGTGATAGATTTTACACAACGTTTTTTCGGGAATACCACTTTTTCGACCACCGTACAAATTGGGGAAATCCAATTTGACCAACAACATTTCATAACGACCAAACTAACCAACCAACTTTTAATGTGGTTGCAATGTCGTCCTTCCCGTTTCATAAAGATCAAATTAACCAACCAACTTTTGTCAATATCTTCCTTCTATGGCAATTTCTTGGTCCGATATTGATAAAAGTTGGTTGGTTAATTTGGTCGTTATGAAACGACGAGGACGACATTGCAACCAAATTAAAAATTGATTGGTTAATTTGGTCGTTATGAAACGTCGTTGGTCAAATTGGATTTCCCCAATTTGTACGGTGGTCAAAAAGATGATATTCCCACGTTTTTTCCAAAAACGTTGTGATATATTTTACACAACATTTTTTCCAGAAACGTTGTGATAGATTTTACACAACGTTTTTTTTTTCCAAAAACGTTGTCATAGGGTCATTTTACACAACGTTTTTTTCTAAAAACGTTGTATTAGGGTAACTTAACACAACATTTTTCAGGAAAACATTGTAATATGTCTTAAACAACGTCTTTGACAAAATGTTGTAATATTGTTGTTTTTACACTTTTGCAAAATCAAATTGTTTTGACTTAATCGCATTTGGTCACCCTACTTTCTCACTTTTGCAATAATCTCTACAAAAGAAAATGGAAAAATATCAAAAAGTCCCACTAAAAAATTTTCATATCTATATAAAAAGTCTCAAAAATAATTAATCTATCTAAAAAGTTTCAAACTTAATACCAAATAGTCTAAAATTTAATGCTTCTAATAATAATAAATGCAATACAATTCTTATTATAATTTTCATAAATAAATAGAAAAAAATGAATTTTCTTCAAAATAAAAGTTTTTAACTAAAGAATTTCTTTTCATAGACATGTTTTTGGACTTTTTGGTATGAAAAATTATGATTTTAAGACTTTTTGAATATGATATTTTTTTTTGTTGGTATTTTCAGGTTTTTATAATTGTTTCAAGCATTTTCCATCCAAAATATTAGATGAAGTGATGAATGTGCTATATTTGCTAAATACAATGATTAAATTGATTTTGTTTGTAGTCACCTTATTGCAAAAGTGGGAAAGTGGTCGACTAAATTAGGGTCGACTAAATTGTGATTTAAGCCTAAGGGTAATTCGGGTTTCTACAATTGTTTTAAACTTTCCGTCCGAAAAATTTGATGGGGTGATGAGCGATATGTTGTCAAGTACAATGATTAAATTGAAAGAAAAAAATTGTAGAGTCACCGGCAAAACACACAAATGGGCCGCCCAACTTTACCCCTTTTTGCAATTCAGCCAACGAAACTTTGAATCATCTATTTTGGCCACCCTACTTTTGTTCTGTTGCAAGCAAACCCATTTTCTAACGCCCATTAAACCATATAACATTAACTTTAGGGGTAAAATAGGAAAAAAAAACAATGTTAAAACACAGTTCATCTTCATCTCTCTCTTTCTCTCTCTCTCTCACACACACACACAGATCTGTAACATCGGTTCCTCCATCTTTGTCCTCTCGCTTTCTCTCAATCGCTCATTATTAAATATGCAAGAAGGAACCCAGATGTCCAACCCCCCTATTTTCTCTAGGCCGTCTCGATCCATCATGTTCTCACACCGCCTGCACTGCTTGCCCTAATCGCCTTCCACAAGCCGTCGGCGTCCCCCTTCTCTTTGAATCCGGCGTCATCTTCACAGGCCAAACCAACCCCGCCATCTCCTCTCCCTATCGCCATCGCCAATTTTCTCCACAACCAAAGCTCCATCGAAGTCACCGACCGTTTTCCTGCCCTGGTCAAAGCAGCCGGCCTCCTTCACTTCACCACCTATCGCCATCATCTCCAATCATCATCACCATCCTTTCACGCCAACTCTGTTCCGGCCAAGTCCTCCCATCTTCTCCAACCTCAGGTTTTCATCAATTGTCCTTGGTTATGAATGGCGAGCAGTGATGGAGGGATTTCAACAGGCCTGTTTCTCACTCAATCTCACTTCCATAAATGAAGCCGCTGTCCACCATATCCGACCTCGCTCCTGCTCCAGGTCGTTAATTTATGTCCCAAATTTGCAAACCATGATTGTTAAATGTCATAGCCGCTGCTCTTGTTTTCGAATCGGACCTCCTGTAATTTCGAGCTCCGTTTGCATCTGATTTTATCTGCTCCAGTGGGTTTAAAGGAAATTGGTCGGGCAATTTGGGTAGTCGTTGCTGCTGATGATGAACCAGTGGCCATTGAAGAGGATGCTAGGGTTTCCCTCACCATTTTTATCTCTCGATAACAATTAAAGTGTTCTGTTTCCTTTCGACTTATTGTTCTCGCAAACGAATAACCCCTCGGGGGTCTCACTGCCCCCGCCGAAATCAGTCCAGGCGAAGCTCCCTGGTTTAGGGGTTCGGGGGCAACGCCCCCGAAACTTTAAGGTGTGATATATTTCAATATTTAAAAATCAGTTGCAATAGTAGAATATGAAAAACAATAGTCTCCCGTTTTCAGTGCAATTGTAGTCTTATCCCACAAGAATATTCGTGTAACCCAGGGCATTTGATAGGGTCGAATAATTCTTGCAGGAAAGTCACATGTCCACGATTCTACAATATATCTAGGTTTCTATCTTCGACATTGTTCCTTTTTAAGTTCATTCCAACAAAAAGTTATGCTCTTTTCCACGTGCCCAGTCCAAACGATCAAGATAATCAAGTGCGAGACTGTCTGCATCACTTTTAAGCACAACGTTCGGAGAAAAAATCGTTGTGTAATACGCTTACTACTATTGAAACTCACAACGTTTTTCTAACTCAGCTTTTATTTCACGATCCCTAACTCAACATTTTATTAAAATCTATAATACAATACAGTTCATAGTCGTACATGTGCAATTGACAAAAGCTATTTAGGGGTTGAGATTGATTCCTTTACTGAGATCCTACGGTAATTATCACTCCCCGAGTTCACATGTGTGTACGGCGGTTGAGCTACTACCTCCTCTCTCTCTCCAACTCCCCCCACTATTCATGATTGGTGGCCGCTAATCCTTCCTCCACCAAACCTACGTCCCTTTTCTTTTCGATATTTTAATTAATTAATCAATTTTATGCAAAAAAAATTTGTAAGTTTTGTAATTTGAAATATTTGTATTTTTTCTTTTTAACTATTATCGTAATTAACTTAATCAATTTATTTTTTGAAACTGAATCCCAATTTAATTTATGTCTAAGTTTTGAATATTTCTATTTTAATTTTTTTTCTTTTTAATTGTTATCGTAATTAACTTAATCAATTTAATTTTTTTCTGACCTGCAATTTCGTATACAAATATTTTTAAAAAAAAATTGTAAGTTTTGTAATTTGAAATATTTGTTTTTTTCTTTTTAATTGTTATCATAATTAACTTAGACAAATTATAAGTACATATTAATTCATTTTCACATAACTGCGTTTTATTTATTAATAAATTTACAACCGGCCGCGTCATGCCAATGACACCGTAAGATTACTAGTAACTTAAAATTCAACCACTTGAAAAAAAAGATGCGGCATAAGCGGCATAATTTCCCCCCACTCTAATTTTTTCGGCCAAGTCATTTACACAATACTATGGCCAAGTCATTTACACAATATACTTTCAGTAAGCAAAAACACGATATACTTTCAGTAAGCAAAAACACACTCACCGATCGTATCTTTCTCGCACAGTCCAGCATTTCTTCCAAGCCCTCTCTCTTGAATCTTTTGCATCAACAAGGTAAGTCCGAAGATTTTAATCTAAATCGCATAAAAAATGTGTACTGATGTATCTCTGTTTCTCTTCCCCTTTCTTGCAGATTTTGTAGGAAGAATTTTGGGTTTTGTATCTGTGATTAGGGCTTCTTTGGTCCCTTGAAGTTGTTACATCACCGATAGGCGTTCATCCGGTAAGAATTTCTCTATTTCCTTATGTAATTTGTGCCCTAGACCATTTGCATTTGTCTCCCTAGTTTGTTAGTGCACAAGTTGGCATGCCGATTGATTTGTCTTGAATCGAATACTTTATCTCGCGAATGAATGAGTGGGCAGTCATTTTTGAAATTGATTTTGGTACCATCATGATTATGTTGAAAATCATATGCAGAGGCACCTTAGATGGGTATTTAATGTCGTAAGCGTTAACTGCTTGTCAAAAAGTTCGAGAATTATATAATGTCATATCCATAGCAAATAATGCAAAACTGGTTGTGAACTGCCGCGTGTCTGCTTGGGGCAGAATTGGGGAAATGATGAAGGGCTTATATAGGCCACTAGAATCTTGATATTGCGTTAACACCTGCATCAGTAGTTAGAGCTTTGGACTCATCTCCAATATGATTTTTAGCTTATCTCGCAAGTGATAAAGCTTGAAGAGAAGCTCTTTTCCCATCCGAACCTTTGATATGATTGTATGCCCGTAAAATTGTGAGGTCTAGACTTACGGGGATGCCTTCGTGTCTTGATGTTGCCTATGTTCGAAAGATCTTATTAAAGTGAAGGTGTAGTCTTTGTTTGCTAGAGACCGCATAGTCAATTAATGTGTTGTAAAATTGTTAATATTGCATCCGATTCTTCCACTTATGCGGGATAAGTTTGTTCCTTGGCACTTCACAAGATCCTAGTAATCTTGGGATGTTAGAGTCATTACCATTATGTTTTCTAATGAATTTGTTCTTCCCTCTTGCCCCCTTAAATTCCTTTCGTATAACTTGTGAGTTATCCGGAACAAGTAAATAGGAAACAAGTTGTAGTCCGCCCCGATGAAACTTTGTTTGTTTCAAATTCCATACCGAAGTTAGCTATGTTATGCTTTTGAGTGATGAAAACAATGGGTCTGTGTCACTCTTTGTAGGTGACATCACCATATGGAAATACCCTTCATAATAAAGAGAATGTGACATATGGTCAATTTGCATTTACTACTAACGTATGGCCGAGGTCCGGGCACTGCATGTTTTAAGTTGGATGGCCATAATGAAAAAGGGGAGTAGTTAGCGTTAACCTTGACCGAAAACGGAATTGCAGCAAAGGATTGGGAGTCGGGCTTGCGAGGAAAGAAAAGATTGAGGTGAGAAATTTTCGTGTATAGTTTTGTTTTATGTTTTCCTTTTCTTCTATACTCGAACTCAAATCAACCTTGGTCCCAATAACTTGGGGTCACTTTATGAAATATTACCTTTCTCTTCTGTCGAAACATAAACTTGAGCATTTGACATTAATAAATTTAAACCAAAGGTCACTGTCACAAGGAATATTGTATTTGGGATATATAGTGATGGGTTACCGGTATATAGTCGATTCTTCACTACTGGAATTGCAATGCTACGTATATATAGTGACCATGTTTTATGCTAATCGACAAGCTCAAAACAAAATATAGCAAGAAACCATAATGCTTAAGAATAACTTTAAATACCAAGCATTGTTTATGTGAACAAGTGAACCACTAACATTGTGTAGAGAATATCATGTCCAAGCAGAATGGTCTCGCCTAGAAGATCTATACCTTAATTATTGCACGAAGTCCGAAGTGCGTTTCGATCCGCGATATATTTGAGCCACACCTCCCAATCAATCCACCCATAAATCTTGAATCATCATATCCGAGCTTCGAACATATTCGAGTAACATATTCATTTGAAATATAGATTATCTTGAACAAGAAGTTTTTAAGGAAACTATCAAAAATTTACGTATGCAGCATCATAAAGAAGATGACGTAAGTATCACAACCTTTATATGAAATAATCAAGTAGGGTCCACATATTGTTGAGGTGGTCGATGGAAGCCAAGATTATATGTTGGACCGATGGATATTATTGGTCTTTATATTAGGAAACAAAGCAAAGATAGAATTTATTTACAGAGTAGCAACACAATTACGCATCATCGAAAAATGTGCGCATTTAACCTTAGGCGACACCCAAGCTCAATGACACCCAAGCTCAATCAAAGCCCTCAAACATCTCAGAACATCTCCGCACATCTAAATTTACAAAGACAAAAAGGAAGAGGACCAAAAAGGAATGGAGAATGAATAGAGCACATAGGCATTCAATTTATAGAAAATATAGTTTGTTCTTAATATCGATTTGTTATGCAAAGGACGCCCTCCAACACCAATCTTGATTGGGTGTTGTGTTGGTGAGAGGTATAATTTGAAAGAAAAAAATGAAGTATTGTTGGAGCTAAAAGAAATTGAAAGTCTGTCGCCCTTTTAGTTAATTTTAATTTAATTAATTAAACCTGCTCTACCCATGGTTGAAAACATCTTTTGGACAACTTTATTTACTTTTACTTATCAAGGGACTAGTGAGAGTAGACCATGGAGAAGTGAACTTCCTAACACTAATTACAAAAAAGCTAGGTTAAAATCTAGGCTTATGGTAGTGATAAGGAACAAATATAAGTGTTTTCTAGTAGAAGTTCAAATCAAATCAGACGCATGTAACGCTTATTGAGCGCATGTAATTTAGCAACTAAGCAACTCAAGCAACTAATCGCCAACAGCCAGCTTATTGGGCGATTGGGCGCTATCAAGTAACTAACCGCCAACGTAGAGCATTTAACTTTTCCTCTACGTATATATACCGCCAGACGCATAACTTTTGGGATTATTCTATTTTATGTATTTTCTAAGGCCTATAAATATGCCTTTCTTTCTTTGTAATCAAACGCTTTAACTCGATATTTGAGTATTAATACCGAATTATTTCTTGTACGAAGAGCGCGTTTTTCTTCTACATTCATTTTAGTCCCGTGTCAAGTGGTATCGAGCCTTGGTTTTCCCTTGGCCATGGCTAACAACACGTAACCTTCCCTTTCGCACTTGTTAAGAGAAATTCAAGCAAAGGGCGTAACGCTCCAAACTCTAACTGCTCGTGTTGATCGAACATAAGCAAAGATTACGAAAGCGGGCATGCCGCCACGATAACCTAGATGGTGAAGGAGTAAGAAGAGTTGCTCATGCATCACAAGGCAATCGTGTGGTTCCCCACCCCAAGTTCGTAACAACGAAAATGATTCATCAGATGAAGAGGTGGCATAAATCCTTGGTGGAAACCCAAATCATAGGGAAAATCGACATTATAGACAAGATGAGTTTCAATTGAAGGTGGATCTTCCTCCTTTCAGTGGGAATTTAAATATTGAAGACTTTTTAGATTGGGTGGCGGAAGTCGAAAGATTTTTTGATTTTGCAGAAATAGCCGAGAATAAACAAGTGAAGTTGGTTGCGTATCGTTTAAAAGGAGGAGCATCATCATGGTGGGAACAAGTTCAAGCCCAACGACGACGTTTAGGTAAACAACCGTCGTCGGGCCAAAGATGAAAAGAATGTTGATGAACGTATTCCTCCCTCCGGATTATGATCGTTCTTGTTCCATCAATATCAAACGTTGACACAAGGACAAAAGTCGGTGGTTGATTATATCGCAGATTTTTGGCGCTTGCATCTCGTAACAACTCGATGGAAACCGGGACAACAAAGTTGCTAGATATGTTCATGGGTTGAGGCCAGCAATTCGTGACAAAATTGGGTGTCAAGTTATCCTAACCCTGAGGCTCGTAACATGGCGCATGAGCGTAATCTATGGGGTCACGAACTTCTATGGGAGGGAAGAGACTCGAAAGGTTGTTGCCGAGTCATCTGGAACAAATCCTAAGCCAAGCATGGGAAGTATTTCTGATGTAGCACCTAAAGAGATTGGGAAAAGGCAGAATAATAACCCATACGCAAAGACAACAGGAGCTAAGTGCTACAGATGTCGTGAAGTTGGGCATTTGTCAAATAATTGTCCACGACGACGCCCGCTAATATGACTGATTTTAATGATGGTACGCAGGAGTATGAAGATGAGAACGAAGGGATTTGTGAACCGATGGAGGTGCCGCCGAAGGAGAAATGCAACAGCCCTAGTGGTTCGGAAAATTTTGTTCACACCACGAAGATCGACTCACGACTGAATGCATTATTCCAACAGTGCACAATTTCGGACGTATTTTTTTGAATTGATTATTGACAAGTGGCAGCGAAAATATCATTTCTAACTGTCAACACATTAAGATTATCTCAGAGAAGCATCCCGAGCCTTATAGTGTTGTTTGGATTAAGAATGGTGATGGGATTAAGGTAAAGGAACTGTGTACCCTTAACTATTGGTAAATACTATAAAGATGAGGTTATGTGTGATATAGTAGATATGGATGCATGCCAATTATTATTTGGCGTGCCATGGCGCTTGATCTCTGCATTATTCATAATGGACGAGAGAACATATATCGCTTATGAAAGACGGAAAGAAGATAACGTTACTACCGCTGGGGTTCAAGCGTAATGTCGAGGCACATAAAATAGAGAATTTCTTGACCATCACTGCTCGAAATCGATTTGATAAGTGATGTCCGACATGCTAAGGAGATTCATGCCTTAGTAGTAAAGCAGTTGTTGTTAATGTGGATCTCAATCAGAAAGCAAGTCCCTGATTCAGTGTGTAGCTTGTTGAAGGAATTCCAAGAAATAGTACATGAAGAGCTTCCTGCAGAGTTACCACCAATGAGGAATATTCAGCATGCTATTGACTTGATTCCTGGAGCCACATTACCAAATTTACCTCATTATCGGATGAGCCCAAAAGAGAATCAAATCTTGCAGCAGATGGTGGAAGAGTTGTTATTAAAAGGGATGATACAAGAGAGTATGAGTCCTTGTGCGGTCCGGCCTTACTAACTCCAAAGAAGAATGGGTCATGGCGTATGTGCATAGATAGTCGAGCAATAAACAAGATTACAAGACGCTACTGCATTTCCAATTCCGCGTTAGAAGATATGTTGGACTATTTGTCTGGAGCACGAATTTTCAGTAAGATTGATTTGCAAAGTGGTTATCATCAAATCCGCATCAGACCGGGAGACGAGTGGAAGACTGCATTCAAGACGAAGGAAGGTTTGTACGAATGGCTTGTTATGCCATTTGGATTGTCGAATGCTCCAAGCACCTTCATGTGTTTAATGAATGAAGTATTGAAGCCATTTACGTAAATTTGTCGTAGTTTATTTTGACGATATTCTGATATATAGTAATAATGAAGAGGAGCACATGGAGCATTTACGTGTGTTTTGATTTGTATTGCAAGATAATAAGCTTTACATAAACAAAAAAAAGTGTGAATTTTTTCAGAGCAGCCTTATATTCTTGGGTTTTGTTGTCAGTAGCGAGGGAATTCATGTGGATGAAGAAAAGGTTAAAGTAATTCGAGAATGGCCGATACCAAAAACTGTTTCAGAATTGCGTAGTTTTCACGGACTTGCTACTTTTTATAGGCGATTCATTCGGAATTTCAGCACCATCGTTGCACCCTTAACAGATTGCTTAAAGAAAGGAAAATTTCAGTGGGGAATTGAGCAAACAAGAAGCTTCGAGACGATAAAAAACAAGTTATGTACAGCGCCGGTACTTGCGCTCCCCAGTTTTGAAAAATTATTTGTCGTGGAGTGTGACGCTTGTGGAGTAGGGGTTGGTGCGGTTCTTTCTCAAGAAGGGAAACCAGTTGCTTATTTCGAGAAACTAAGTGAACCACGACAAAGGTGGTCAACCTATGATCAAGAGTTTTATGCAGCTTATTCGGCTTTAAAGCATTGGGAACATTATCTTATACAGACCAGCCTGCTTTTGTATACTGATCATCAGGCCTTAAAACACATCAACAATCAAAAGAATATCAGCAAGATGCATGCACGATGGGTCGCATATTTGCAGCAATTTCCATTCACATTGAAGCACAAGTCTGGTAGCCAGAATAAACCCGCTGATGCATTGAGTAGGCGCGCTAATTTATTGATAACAATGAGCCACGAGGTCACAGGTTTTGAGGTTCTTCGAGACTTATATTCTGATGATGAGGACTTTAGTTCTATATGGGCCAAAGTCCCATTTGAGGATTTTTATAAGCATGAAGGGTATCTCTTTAAAGGAAATCGCTTATGTATTCCAAGAACATCATTGAGAGACAAACTAGTCCGTGATCCGCATGGTGGTGGCTGAGCGGCATCCGCGCAGAGAAGACTATTGCTAGTGTTGAGGAAAGATATTATTGGCCTCAATTAAAAAGAGAAGTAGGGAGATATGTAAGAAGGTGTTATGTTTGTCAGACAGCTAAGGGACAAGCACAAAATACTGGACTATACATGCCTTTTCCAGCCCTGTTATTTGGGAAGATTTGTCAATGGATTTTGTTCTAGGCCTACCTCGGACTCAGCCGGGTTGATTCTCTGCTTTCGTGATTGTCGATGTGTTTTCTAAAATGGTGCATTTCATTCCTTGTAAGAAGACGCCCGATGCTTCAAATATTGCATGCCTATTCTTTCGGGAAGTGGTTCGCTTACATGGTGTGCCTAAGTCCATTACTTCAGATCGTGATACTAAATTTCTCACCACTTTTGGATGACCTTGTGGCGTATGTTTGATACATTTTTTAATTTTAGTAGCACAGCGCACCCTCAAACCGATGGACAAACCGAAGTCGTTAACCGAACCCTTGGGAACCTCATTCGTTGTATTTGTGGGGATCGACCAAAACAGTGGGATCATGCATTGCCACAAGCAGAGTTTGCCTTCAATAATGTTGTTCACAGTTCTACCGGAAAGTCGCCTTTCTCAATAGTCTATCAGAAGCCTCCACGACATGCTTTGGACTTGGTGAAATTGCCACAAGCCGCTACAAATAGTGCAGCCTGCAAATTTAGCTACGTAATCGCAGAATATTCAGTGAAGTCCGCCAAAAGTTATTGGAAACTAATCAAAATTCAAGCAAGCCCGATAAACATCGTAGAGTTAATTTGTTCAAGGTTGGCGATGAGGTGATGGTTTTTCTCGACGCGAGTTTTCTAGTTGGTCAATATCACAAGCTACAACCAAAGAAGTACGGCCCTTATAAAATTGTGCATAAAATCAATGATAATGCATATGTGGTGGACCTCGCCTCAATCAATGGGAATCTCACGAACATTCAACGATCTCGACCTTTATCATTATTTTCCTCTCGAGCCTTCTTTTTCTATCCGATCACTGGGTCGAAGTTCTCTTCAAGCGGAAATGACTAATAAGGAACAAATATAAGTGTTTTCTAGTAGAAGTTCAAATCGACCGCATGTAACGCTTATTGAGCGTTATCAAGCAACTAACCGCCAACAGCCTAGCGAGCTTATGGGCGCTTATCAAGTAACTAACCGCCAACGTATTTAACTTTTCCTACGTATATATACCAACAGACATAACTTTTGGGATTATTCTCTTTTATGTATTTTCTAAGGCCTATAAATATGCCTTTCTTTCTTTGTAATCAAACGCTTTTAATCGATATTTGAGTATTAATACTGAATTATTTCTTGTACGAAGAGCGTTTGTCTTCTACATTCATTTTAGTCCCGTGTCAGGTAGTGTCAGCGGATAATTGGTGCTACACATTGATATCTGCCTGTACACATTTGGAACTCTAATGCATGCATAAATAGTTGGAAAAAGGTTTTGTTAAGGATACAATCAACATTTAGGTGCAGAACAACGCCATGTGAGGGGCACATGGCAGTGTTAATGGGTTGATGTCCATAAAAGAGACTATTTGAAATAGTTGAGTGGTGCACATTGCTACAGTTGGTAGTTGAGACTTGAGGACAACAATACGAACTTGAGGCTTACTTGAGCGGGCAATTGATAATTTATGCCCAACTTATATTTAGTAAAGTTATTTAGACTCTTAAAATTAAGGTATATATGCAAATCAATTTAATGCCTAAATTGTGGACTTTTAATCATGGACTCTTTAAGCTGACCAAAAGGAGTAATACTGATACACTATATTAAAATCCTTGTTTTGGTTCCTTTGAACTGCATGAATTGAGAATAGAGATACCTGATGTTATGGCTTGATACTGATACACATTGTTGTGCTTATCTCTAAGAACTAATGTTTTTAGACTGGTAACTTGATGTGTTATAGAGCTCTGATTATGCAAGGTCTTGAGTTCGAGTCATTTCACATGCATTGTTTCCCAAATGTTGTTAGCTAGTGCTCTAAATGGTTGGTGATGCAGTAGTAATGCACACTGGTTTATATCCACATGCAAACTGGGGTTGCATGTGAGGGGGAGTGTGTGGGTTCCCAGGAAAATGCTCCCGCGCCCCGCGCGCCCTTGGATAGGGGTGTGCGTCCGTGCGGATGCGGTGACATCCACAGCTCCCGTTCCTCTCCCCAATTAATCGCACTCACAGTCTCCCTCTCTCTCTCACTCCAGCCATCTCCCTCTCCCTCATTCCCTCACACACACAATTACTCCCACTCTCACCGTCCCTCTCCCCAATTAATCGCACTCACAGTCTCCCTCTCTCAATACCCGCACTCACAGTCTCCCTCTCTCAATACCCTCACTCACCCAACAGCCCCATACACAAATTCCCCTACTCACAATCTCATATATACTCTCTCACGGCACACACAACACACACACACAACTCGCACGCACAACCCGCACACACACACAACATACATACATAAACACGCACACACTTAAACACACATACGCCTCGATTTCGCATAAAGAAAATCAACAAAAACAAGATCCATTGCCCGAATCCCCAAGAACAAAATCAACAAATACAAGCAAATACACCGCCCGAATCCCCGCAACAACAACAGCAAAATCAACAAATACAAGCGGTTACGCTGCCCAAATCCTCACCGCCTTTACCCATTCTAGGTAAAGCGCAACACTCCATCTACACAACACACACAACACAAAACAGCACAAACAACACAACACACAACAACAAAAAAAGACTCTCTCTCCCTGAAGGACAGAGTGAACACATCCTAGGCTGTCTGTAAGTTTTATTTTAAAGTCTTTCATTTTTGTAAAAGTATTATTTCCAATCCGGCCCAATGTAGATATATAAGCAGTTGTGCTGCCCGGATTTAGTTAGGAAATAGTACTAAATATAGCCGTTATTATGGCCAAATATTTTCAGATATATTTATAATTATTTGCTTTATTTATTCATTAAAGTCTTTACTTATAAAAGTATTATTTCCAATCCGGCCCAATGTAAATATATAAGCAGTTGTGCTGCCTGGATTTAGTTAGGAAATAATACTAAATGTCGCCGTTATTATGACAAAATATTTTCAAGTTTATTTATAATTGTTTGTAAAAGAGACTGTTGGAAGTCCGTAAATAATATAGATGTAATGGATGTATTTGTAGGCAGTTAATGCTTTATTTATCTGTTAAATAAATATAACAAAAAGCATACTTTAGCCAAAAACCGTTTTGAGACCGAAAGGGCGAGTTGGGTGCCTAGCACCTTCCCAACTCGTAACTTAGCCTCCGAACCCGTTTTCATTATCTCTGGTTTTCTTTTTTGGTTTTGCTTTATTTCTTCCTTAAAATAAAGATGGCGACTCTAAAAACATTTTGGATCCAGTGGGGCCTCGCAACATCTTTCTTTGCACTTTCACGTTCTCCCCTAAAAAAGGGAGAATGTGAATGGAAATGTGATGTATTCCTATGTCCTGGTATCCCCTAAACAAGGGATAACTTGACATAGAAAACCCAAAGCACTCATAGTGATCCGAAATAGGCCATAAGGCTATTTTCATAAAATCCATAGTGGGGGCGCTGCAACATTCCTTCCTTGCACTTTCACGTTTTCCCCTAAAAAAGGGAGAATGGGAATAGAAGGGTGATGCATTCCCATATCCTGATATCCCCTAAACAAGGGATAACTTGATGCGGGAAACCCAAAGCTCCCATATTGGATCAAAACCCACTAAAGGCAACCGAGGCGCATTCCAAGCGCTATTCGACAAAGACTCCTCTCGCACTTTTGATTTCGTCCTCCCTAGACAAGGGAGGCCGAACGGGAGCAAGTGGATGTCACCGCATCCGCGGACGCCGCACCCTATCAAGGCGCGCGGGCGCGGAGCATTTTCTCGGGAACCCATAGTGGCGACTCTGCTGGGGACTAAATGCTGCGGTGTAAGTGTTGCGGTGCAAGTGCGGCAATACTAAATGAGCAAGTGCGGCAAAGCTTTATCAAATGAGTGCTGTAAAGGTAAATAATGTGTTGTGTTTGGTCGCATCTACCGAGGTAGACTACCTACGTATCCTTAGCCAAGGAATCAGACCAATCGTAGCTCGCCTTGTGGCTATGCGGAGTGAATTGTTTCCTAGGAACTCAGCCTCTACTGGAGAACAAGACCTTTCCCTATAAATCCGGGGTTGTGTACCCCTTAAGAGAAAGTTTCCCACACAGCCAAAATGCATGGAATGCATTGCCTCCTCAGGAACTCAGCCTTCAACGGAGAACAAAACCTTTCCCTATCAATCCGGGGCTGTGTACCCCTTAAAGGAAAGTTTCCAAACATAAAACAAATGCACTGTTAAAAAGGAAAATACATTCCTTTCCTTTACCTTTGTCGTGTCCATGCAGCAAATTGCTGCTGATGTTGCTTTGCTGTCGCTTGTTGTTTTACGCTGTTTGTTGTTGTACTTTGCTGGGGATTTTTCTTTTTATCACTGTTCCGGCCTTCGCTGGAAAATATTTTCCCCGTTCCGCTATGTTTTCGGCTTTAGCTGGAAAATTTTTCTTGATGCTGCTGCATTTTTCTTTACTGCTCCCTCTAACCTTGGTCAGAAGCTTTCTTTTTTTTCTTGTTGCATCTCTTGGTATCAGCTGGAATCGTCTTTTCTGTGCTGCTGTTTTTCTTTTTGCTCCATTTTCTAGCTTCAGCCGAAAATTTCTTCTTCTGCCGCTGCATTTTTTCTTGTTGCATGTACCTGAAAATTTTTCTTTCATGTACATGCATTTTCCTTCTCCCGATTTTTTTTGTTTTTTTGTTTTTGTTTTGTTTTTGTTTTTGTTTTTTTTGTTTTTGTTTTGTTTTGTTTTTTTTTGATCCGCCTGGATACACTTCTGATCTGCTAGATTTTGGCACTGTTTGGCACTTTTGAAGCATTCCTGTCTTTATTATTAATGCTTATGCATGTCCTATTTATGCCTAAATGATGCAATTAAGTAATGATGTATGTAATTTATTCTTACGATGCATGATTAAACTAGTGGTCACTACTTGACCTTATTATGCATGATTTATACAATAAATGCAAATGGGGCTTCATGATGCATGCTTATGCTGCAGGGATATAGTGAATGCCATAAGAACGTTTATTTTCATGAATGGTGGCATTTTATTTTCTTTTTTAGCGCACTCCTAATGCAGCTTATTGAATGATAAATGCTAATGCTGGATGCATGTACTACTTTATTTAATGCATATGTGATGTCTAAAAATTATGAGATGTTTATTAATATAATGCATGAATATTATTTATTCTATCATGCATACAATGCAAAATGCAGTACATATCTTTAAAATGCAAAATACACTTTTATAATGCCTAGAATGCAAAAACGTTTATTTAGATGTAAAACAATACATATAATCCTTTTTTTTTTTGAACAAAACCTTTTTGAAAAAGATTTTTCTTTTATTTATGAAGGTAGAATAAGCAAACCTTACCTTTCTTACCTTTCATGCTTTGACTGCTGCTGCTGGTTCAACTGATTTGGCTATTTCCGCAGTTCTTGCTTCTTCATGCTGGGGAACAAGTGCTGCGGTGCTAACAAACAAGTGCTTTGGTTTGCCCTTGCGATGCTAATCAAACAAGTGTTGCGGTGCAAACAAACAAGTGCTTTGGTTTGCCCTTGCGATGCTAATCAAACAAGTGTTGCGGTGCAATTGCTGCGATGCTAAACAAACAAATGTTGCGGTGCAAGTGCTTTTCTTTGCTTTTGCGACCATCTGCTGCTGTTGCTTTGCTGTATTTGCTGTCTTATGTTGCTCTTTACTGCTTTTGCTGCGCTTGCTATGCTCTTCGCTGCTCTTGATGCACTTGCTATCTTACGTTGCTTTTTGCTGCTCTTGATGCACTTGATATCTTACGTTGCTCTTTGCTGCTCTTTTTTGCACTTGCTACTTTATGCTGCTCTTCGTTGCTCTTGCTGCGCTTGCTGCATACTGGGGATTTTTTTTTTTTTTTTTTGAATGTGCATGTGAATCATTTGTTTCTTAAACATGTTAAGACAAGATGGGTCAAGGGATGCAGATGTGATAAGAGAGATTAGGATGTTGCTTCAGGTTGGCTTTGAAGAGTTATGAATATAGGAGTTGATGGTGATGGAGGTGAATGGGATGCTGGGTCATTTTTCAGTCTTTTGACTAGTGCATCATTCAAGAAAGGAATTCAATCAGAAGATTAGTAAATCCTACTAGTCGATACCTCAGAGGGGCCACTTTTTTTTCTTTGCTTTGCTTTTTTTTTTCTTTTTTTTTTTGTGCTCTAACTTTTGCCTAGGCCGCCCTTTCGGATTTTCAACCTAGCGAGCGTTTACCTTATAGGGAGCCAGTCTTTCAATGCACGCGAAGATAAGCCGCTTGTTTTCGAAGGATCATGCCTTTGTAGTTTCTTCGTTTCTTCAGGCAGAGATGGAAATGACAGCTGTTTCTAGAGACGATGAGTCTTTATGTATCCAATGAGTTTGGCGGGAGAAGCCCGGGATGAATTTGATCAACCAAATTTTGCATGGCGGAATGTTCTGGAGAAATTAACTAGGGACAGCCCGCATGCAGACTTCGATTTGAGAGACTTTTTGTGGGAGATAGAAATGAGTATGCTTAGAGAAAGAGGATGACTCTAATGGACAAAAAGAAGAGTCATGATCCAGAGTTTATCGCCAAGTATCATGAGTTTCATGGACCCTACTTAACATTTATCTTTTGATAATTTCATGTGTCTTTAGCAAGGAATTTTTTCCTGGATCCAGATCACGTTACAATCGATTGAAACAGAGTTATAAGTTGCAACTAGGTTGGGGTGTAGTGTTTAAGTGTTTGGGATAGATTTGCTTCAGGGTTGAGGATTTGATTGGCCTTTTGCTTCAAAGGTATTTTGGGCTGTGGATTTGTGTTTTTTTTTTTTTGAAAGGCGGTCAAAAGGGACCATTGGCTGGCTTTTTAGGCTGTGGGTTTGGATAGAAAGTTGGGTTTTGGACCTGGTTGTGGGTATGGTTGGGAGGTCGGCTTTTGGCTTTGGTTGTGGGTTACGAGGTGGTCCAAGAGCGACTGATCTTTTTCCTTCTTTTTTTTTTGTGCGCGAGAGATTTTGAGGAAGTTTCTCAGGAGAGGCTTCATTTTTTTTTTCTCTTTTTTTTGCGAGAGAGAAATTTTGAGGAAATCTCTCGAGAGAGGCTTCTCTTTTTTTTTCTTCTTTTTTTTTTGTTGACCTCTCGGAGCAGTTTTGGAGAGTGCTTGAAGAGATATATGTCTTCTCTCTCTTGGGATAAAAAGGGTTGTCACTCTTGGTGGATATATATAAGGGTGGAGCAGCCCCAGTTTTGAGAGGCTGGCTCTTAGAGATGGTTAGGCTTTGGTATGTGGTTGATTTGTTCAGGTATTTGGAAGAGGTTTGGTGTACGGTTGGAAGCCCCTAGTGTGTCATCTAATAGCTCGGTCACAATGGGTCGAAGATGACCTTTCACCAAGACAGAAGGTTGTTTTATCGAACTTACATTTTAATGGTTTATTGGTCCATATTCTTGAAATGACTCATCACCAACTCGCGCAGTTTTATCATGTTTTTACACGAGTCGACTCGTCATCATTCTTTTTTTTTTTTACAAATACTTTGGCGATATGTGCTCAGAGATCAGGAAGAAGACTCGACAAGCTAGTAAGAATTTATCAGATTCGAATATAGATAGATACATTTGCAAAGCTCGATCTGAGGACATGGTTGGACTTTTGAAATGACGGAGACCAAATGGATTCATGAGCATACTCTGCAAGGATGGGCTATAGGCTTCAATATGAGCAAAAGAGATACCCCTGGGTTTTGAAAGCCCCTAGTCTTGAATTGTTGCTTATGATCCTGGAGTCGGCCTTTTCTGGATTTCCTGCCTTTCCAGATTTTTCTGCTTTCTTGGCTTTTCCAGCTCTCATTTCTTTTCTAGCTCCCTATCGGTCTTTTTTTTTTATGTGTTTTTTTTGCATTTTTTTGCATTTTTTTTTGCAGACCTTAACATCTCGAAGTAGGACTTACTGATTTTTTTTTTAAGTCGAGAATGAACGATGCACTTATCAACTTAGTGATGCATTTATGAGAGGTTAAGAGGGAATATGAATTTGGAGATTAAGAATAGTGGTGAGGGGGTTTTGTCTTGTCTTTTCATGTTTTGGGAAACAAAAAGAAACACATAGAAAAACCTCCTTTTTTTTTGAAGAGTAAATCAAAGCATTTGACCGAAGCCGAAGGCTGCCTACGTTCCTCATTTCGAGGCTCAGGTCATCGTAGTTCAATTCTGACCGAGAAATTTTCATTTTGCTAATTTATTTTTTGTTGAATTTTGAATTTGGAAGAATAGAGATTTTTTTTTATTTTTTATTTTTTTTGAAAGAACAATTTTTTTTTTTGCAAAAAGAAACGATTTTATATTTAAATGAAAAGAAAACTTTACACGTGATTTTTTTTTATTACTAACTCCTTTTTTTGTTTTTTTGATTTTTGAAATGAAATGTGACGATTACGTACCTCTGGACAATCCTCTCAGGAGAGTAAATGATAAAAGCCATTTTTTTTTTATTTTTCAGCCCCTGCAAAATTGTTAGTGGTATAAAAGAAAAATAACAAAGATCTCAATATGTATAAGCACTACGCAAGATTTAAAGGAAAGAAAAAAAAATTTGTTTCTGATTTTTTTGTTTTGATTTTTTTTAAAAGGTAAAAATAAAACAGATATGGCCTATCTTGCTGTTTTTTGTAGATTTTCTCAGCTTTTTTAGTTTGAGCGCGAACAAGCAGGCAATCACATCAAGAAATAGAAAGAAAAGCGGGGAATCTATCTATCCCTATTAATTACAAATGAGTCCTAATCCCCAAAATAAAATGACAGAATGAATGCATATATATATATATATATATATGTATATTTTGCAGAATAAAATAATATAAGGCCGAAAATGAAAATATTTTTTTTAAAATAAAGCCCCGGCCCTTTTGTTGTGCTGCCCGGAAATTATTGCACATAAAATATTGCATATATAATTTTTTTTTTTGCAATTTTTTTTTTGAAACCTACGAATATTTTCAAGTATATCTGTAACAGTATTTGAAATGAAACTGCTGCAAGATGGAGGATCATATCCACAAATATAGACACGGATGTTAAAGGAAGCATAATATTCAATTTGTTTAAATTAATATAACAAGCATACTTTAGCCGTAAACAAAAGAAAAAAGTTTTGTTATCGAGTCTAGCCCTCCATTTTTATTTATTAAAATAAAACGATCTCCCCAGAGTCGCCACAGTGGGTTCCCGAGAAAATGCTCCCGCGCCCCGCGCGCCCTTGGATAGGGGTGCGCGTCCGTGCGGATGCGGATTACTCCCACTCTCACCGTCCCTCTCCCCAATTAATCGCACTCACAGTCTCCCTCTCTCTCACTCCAGCCATCTCCCTCTCCCTCATTCCCTCACACACACAATTACTCCCACTCTCACCGTCCCTCTCCCCAATTAATCGCACTCACAGTCTCCCTCTCTCAATACCCGCACTCACAGTCTCCCTCTCTCAATACCCTCACTCACCCAACAGCCCCATACACAAATTCCCCCACTCACAATCTCATATATACTCTCTCACGGCACACACAACACACACACACAACTCGCACGCACAACCCGCACACACACACAACATACATACATAAACACGCACACACTTGAACACACACCCTGCCGTTACGCTGCCCGATTTCAGACAGCAAAATCAACAAAAACAAGCAGTCACGCTACCCGAATCCCCGCAACAAAATCAACAAATACAAGCAGTCACGCTGCCCGAATCCCCGCAACAACAACAGCAAAATCAACAAATACAAGCGGTTACGCTGCCCAAATCCTCACCGCCTTTACCCATTCTAGGTAAAGCGCAACACTCCATCTACACAACACACACAACACAAACAGCACAAACAACACACACAACACAAACAACACAACACACAACAACAAAAAAAAGACTCTCTCTCCCTGAAGGACAGAGCGAACACATCCTAGGCTGTATGTAAGTTTTATTTTAAAGTCTTTCATTTTTGTAAAAGTATTATTTCCAATCCGGCCCAATGTAGATATATAAGCAGTTGTGCTGCCCGGATTTAGTTAGGAAATAGTACTAAATATAGCCGTTATTATGGCCAAATATTTTCAGATATATTTATAATTATTTGCTTTATTTATTCATTAAAGTCTTTACTTATAAAAGTATTATTTCCAATCCGGCCCAATGTAAATATATAAGCAGTTGTGCTGCCCGGATTTAGTTAGGAAATAATACTAAATGTCGCCGTTATTATGACAAAATATTTTCAAGTATATTTATAATTGTTTGTAAAAGAAGCATTGGAGTCCGTAAATAATATAGATGTAATGGATGTATTTGTAGGCAGTTAATGCTTTATTTATCTGTTAAATAAATATAACAAAAAGCATACTTTAGCCAAAAACCGTTTTGAGACCGAAAGGGCGAGTTGGGTGCCTAGCACCTTCCCAACTCGTAACTTAGCCTCCGAACCCGTTTTCATCATCTCTGGTTTTCTTTTTTTTGGTTTTGCTTTATTTCTTCCTTAAAATAAAGATGGCGACTCTAAAAACATTTTGGATCCAGTGGGGCCTCGCAACATCTTTCTTTGCACTTTCATGTTCTCCCCTAAAAAAGGTGGCATTAGTCAAATATGGCCATTTGACCCGGTTGTTATACATATATAGCCTTTGACCAATTGGTTTACTGGTTTATCGATAAACCAGTGATAAACCAGTGTAAACCAGTGATAAACCAGTGGTCGACCAGTGATAAACCAGTGTAAACTAGTGTAAACCAGTGATAAACCAGTGTAAACCAGTGTAAATCAGTGATAAACCAGTGTAAACCAGTGATAAACCAGTGGTCGACCAGTGATAAACCAGTGTAAACCAGTGATAAACCAGTGGTCGACCAGTGATAAACCAGTGGTCTTGGTCGACAACTGGTTTATCCGTCGACCAGTGGATAAACCAGAAATTTTCGTATGTTGAGCGGTGAATTTTCACTGGTTTACCGATAAACCAATCGTGGTTTATCAGTGGTTTATCCATAAACCAGGCCATAAAAGAGTATTTTTTTTAAGTGAGGCTACAAATGACCAAGTCATCTTTGACTTGGCCATTTTTGTAAATGCCCCCTAAAAAAGGGAGAATGTGAATGGAAAGGTGATGTATTCCTATGTCCTGGTATCCCCTAAACAAGGGATAACTTGACATAGAAAACTCAAAGCACTCATAGTGATCCAAAATAGGCCATAAGGCTATTTTCATAAAATCCATAGTGGGGGCGCTGCAACATTCCTTCCTTGCACTTTCACGTTTTCCCCTAAAAAGGGGAGAATGGGAATAGAAGGGTGATGCATTCCCATATCCTGATATCCCCTAAACAAGGGATAACTTGATGCGGGAAACCCAAAGCTCCCATATTGGATCAAAATCCACTAAAGGCAACCGAGGCGCATTCCAACGCGCTATTCGGCAAACTCCTCTCGCACTTTTGATTTCGTCCTCCCCTAGACAAGGGAGGCTGGAACGGGAGCAGTGGATGTCACCGCATCCGCATGGACGCGCACCCCTATCCAAGGGCGCGCGGGGCGCGGGAGCATTTTCCCGGGAACCCACAGAGTGTTAAGTCTTGTCACACGTTGTTGGGTATGTGTATGTACTATGGAGGTGCGGCTCCGCATTCAATACAAGATTATAATAAAATATCTTTGGGAGTGTTGTATCTTATTAATCGTAATAGAGTATGTATTCCATTTTACCGAAAAAATTTAATAAGGTACCCTCGTCCCCTACATCTTCGCAATAGATATTAATGTTATTGGCATCCAAATTTCATTCTATTCTGATCTGCATTTCACTATTCTCTTTTGGTTTCTAATTTGTAGATAATATACGTGTGTTTCTTTTGGTTATAGCCACTTATATGGAGTATATTGTATATACATGTATGTGTGTGCCTATTAAGTATGTGTGCATGTCAAAGCTCTCTCTTGATCATAGGAAGTGGATCTGATGTCTGTGGTGGTGACTGGTAAAGGTGTTGTGCAGATTGGCAGGGTGGCAACCAAAGTGTGGCAGCAGTTTAGGTTGTGTCAAGTTTTGGAGGGAAGGACAATGGTTTTGGGTGGCTGTGTCATTGTGTCATCTATGTCTGGAGAGAGGGAGAGAGAGAGAGAGATGGCAGGGGGATTGTGCTTGGGAAAGTGAGTTTGAAGACTACGAGGAATAAGAAGAGAAGAGAGGAGAAAAGAAAGGAAAATATGAATAGCCCAAGAGAATCAATTATGTGCGATACAAAGAGTGTCACTTAATAGTCAGTTCTCGCAAGGGATGTTTTGGTGATTCGAAAACTGACATATGAGGTTAAAATGGGACCGCAAACCACTGGGAGTTTCAGCATATTTCTCTACACCTTCCAAATAGTAAACAATGTATCTCTTCTTACGTGTTAGAATATATTGAAAGAAAAACAAACTTGTGTTGTAAACCTTACTCATTAAGTCTAATTAAAACACATTTAGGGTTAAATAAACTCAACCAATACTATGCCCACTTAAGTAGGATTAGTCTAGGCTAATCAATGTAATTAGGAATGGTCAAACCAATTAGATTGGGCTAAACCACTTAACATGTTTGTACATACCGATTTCAGAACATAAATAATCTTTTTCTGTTTCAAATTACAGATTCATACATGTTTCATTTTGTTTCGGTTTGTTTACGTGCTTGTTTCGTTTCTATTTACTTTTCATAAAAGCGCAAACTCGTTTCTGGACATTCATATAAACGCATTAAACAACTTTGTTTACGCTTCGTTTTATCTGTTTCTTAAAGATTCATTCAATCATCGCCTTTGTTTTTTGTTTCAGTTCCTATTTACGTTTCTTTGGATCAGTATCTTTTTTTAATGCAGATTCATTCAATATTTTAATCATTTTGCGCATTAAAAGCGTAACACGAAAACTGTTCCAAATCCATTTATGTTATAGATTTTAAAATCAGTTTACAGATTCAGAACATATTAATCTGTTCATATTAATTGGGTATTAATTATAGAATAACTAGAATTACCGTTCATCCAATTTCTGGGGGGTTGGAAATGATAGGCAGTTTGATAAGGCTGGTCTGTGGGTTGAGATTTAAGATTGTTTAAATTGTCACAAGTTGCTCCAAGATCAACCACTAGAAAGCCTAACATAATCTCTCCATGGCTGTAAACTTTAAAGTTGTATTGAACAAATTCTTGTACTCCTTCCTTCCTTATTGAGTGTGATCTTAATAATATAGAACTTCATTTCCATTAAGTCCCAGTTATCCCTATGGCAAGAAAGCATACAAATCATATAATCTGACTACTCACTGGGTGTTTTATTTTAGAGATCCTATTTCATGAGCTTCTATTTCCATATCAATCTTCCTTGTCTGTTTTAGAAACCATCTTTCCTATGTTTCCTGCCTCCCCTCCATCATGTCTAGAGATGGCTACACCTTGTATTCCCATTGTTTTAGACCCTCCTACTCCAAAACAAGTTCCTTTTTCCCCTTCTACTTTCTTCTCTTCCTCTTCTTCTTATCCTAAGTCATCTATGCATGCTTCCTCCTCTTCCATTCCACCTACCAATCCCATCGACTCCCCTGTACAATCTGACATTCCCTCCTTAAGACCTGTTAGGCAGATGGTTATTCCTTCCAAATTCAGAGATTATACAGCTTGCCTTTAAGGTTCACTGCTTCTCAATGTTTCATCAAGTACTAATGTCCTTTCTTACTCAGGCATTTCTTCCAAATACTATTCATATATCTGTAACACCTCTTCTTTATCTGAACCTACCACATACAACCATGCCTTGAAAGATCCAAACTGGTGTGAAGCTATGACTGCTGAGCTCTCTGCTCTTGAACAAAATAATACCTGTGAATTGGCAAGAGGGCAGTTGGTTGTAAGTGGATCTACAGATTGAAATATAATGCAGATGGAACTCTTAAAAAGTAGAAGGCTAGGTAAGTAGCCAATGGAAGACTGAGTGGGAAGACTATTTTGAGACCTTTGCTCCTATAGCAAAGATGACTGCTATGAGAGTTTTTCTAGCTCTTACTGCCATTAAAGGCTGACAACTCTCAAATGGATGTGGCAAATGCCTTCCTGCATGGTGACTTGGATGAGGAGGTCTATATGGATTTGCCTCAAGGCTATGTGTTACCCTCTCATCTCTCTGCCAAAACATTAGCCAATCCTGTTGTATACAAACTCCTTAAATCTCAGTATGGCCTTAAACAGGCACCTGGACAATGGTACAACAAGTTCTCTACAGCTTTGGTTCTGTATGGTTTTGCAGAATATGGCACATATGATAAAAATTGTTTGATAATAATGTGAAATATTATGGGTTGTTTTCTCTTTTGCGTGCGCGCATGTGTGTGTTAGAGAGGGGGAGAGTGTCCTACTAATGAATACCTCTCTGGCATTTACTTAGGATATCTAAATAAGGAAATATTTTACATTGGGAACAAACACTAATACCTTAAGCAACATTTCCAACTCAAAAGTGCTTCGGGGGCACTTATTTGCAAAAGCCTTTTCCTTTACTCCCATTTTAAATAATACTGTTTAACTATAGACCTTTTAGTGTTTTAGAGCATGGGGAGAATGGCACTTCCGTGATATTGCGGTCTTACTATTTACTTTCATGTCACATATTAGGTTTGAATTAACTGAATTGTTATGATATAGATTCTGGGTGAACCGTTGAACCACCAAGGTTGATCCATTATGACTTTGGCATCATGCTTGTGAACTATGAATAGAGCCTCTCCATTTGCAGGGATAGGACTGCATATGTTTTAACTTGTCAAGACCCTGTAATCGCAATAACCTTGGCCTTGATCTTTTTTTTTGGGCCGAGTACTCCCTTAGCACATAAGTGTCGTCGCACTGTAAGGCTTTCTTATCAATAGGTTTACATTAAAGAATTATCTACTTGAAGTGGCTTGACAATAAATATCTTTTTTACTGCTTTTCAATTGTTTCAGTTTTGAGGTTACGGTAGGTTATTGTTTGTCCAGACTTGAAAATCACATGTTCCTATTTTCCTCTTCAAAGCAGGTGGGTTTATTGCATGCTGTGATGTCCGATAAGGAATATAATGTCATATTGAGTTGTTTCTACATGAATTTGAATGAACCACCGAAGCTCCCTCCAAGTTTTCGTGGCAGCAAGTCTGATTCGAAAGATACAATGCGGTTGCTGGCTAATAAGGTCAACTTGAATACCAAGTTTTATTGTTACATCAACAATATGGCTGTGAGGTCAACTATGCCCTAGCTCTGTAATGGCATTCAGAGGACTCTCCATTGGCGCATATTGCTGTGAGTATATATTTGTATATATATTGTCTGTGATGTGTGTAAAGAAGCTATATCATTTTCTATCATGAGCTCTCATCTGCGGGTGATTGTCTGTTTAACTAAAACATGATTCTTCATTCCCTTCTTTGGTATGTGCTCAGCCTTCCATGTTATTGCCGTAGCTAGAGGGTCTTGGGTGTCGATCGTGACTTCAGCTCGTATGCACCTTTATGTAACTATTCAAAAAATTTTGTCCCGATATTCGTCCCGATACAAAACCGAAATGCGCCGATGCGAACTTGCACTGATGTTCTAAAACAAGCTCCCAGTGGAAGTCCATTTTTCTTAGATAAAGGTGGTTTTGTAAGAGTAGGCTCGAACCTGTGGGTGTCCCGAAATTGACCATGTTCTTGATGGATTATAGATGGTGTTCATCTTCTCAATTGTTTGTGATTCGATTCAAAGCAGCCTCGAAGTTCTTGTTGTTCCCGATTTCTTCTTGTCTGTTGGTGAGTTTTGTGCGCTTTGGGAACCATAACCTGGCATGGAAGAGTTGATGGATCCTAAGAATGATCCTATCAAGAAAACCAACAGAAGTTTTATCTGCTCCTTACTACAAACAGACAGAAGATATAGTACATCTTTCACCAAAGCGACAGCCTAGTAATGATGCCGTAGATGAATATACTTATGATGGCTGGGGGGGACAATTTGTTTAAGTGAAAGTACAGTACCGAGGAATTGCATTCGTCAGATACCAACCTATCATTATTATTGGGCGTGGTGTAAAAAAGATTCGAAGTGTGAGAATTGAGGTAAGCATCCACCTTCCAAACTATTAAATGTCTACATCCAAATTTTTGATGCAAATGCATCTTGCTTGGCATAGTTTATAGCTATAGGTTCTCTTGGCCATAGAGTGTCGTAATTGAAATATAAATCCTTTAGCAAAGAATAAAAGTACACGTCAGATCCCAAGTCATCAAGACTTAATTCAACTTATTTGACTGCTCACATGAAATTGTTTTCACTTCCTATTTATGATGTGATTTATTGGTTAATTCATCGCAATGTATATGCTCTCTTAACCACCCCACCACTTTTTGTCAATCTTACCTACCCTTCATAGACTTTCTTTTGGACCCCGATCACTCATAAAAATGACCCCGAGTCCTAGAATATTTGCCAAAGATTCTTCCGCCGAGCATTATAACTCCACAGCCTCTTTTTCTTGAAGAAGTCATTCATTTCAACATGCTATGAAGGTTAGCATTCTAACCTCAAGACACAAGGAATGTGAGTAGCCGTTGTCACATGACTCATTTAAAATTTATCCAATAAAATGGGTAATTGCCAACTTTAATGTGAATTTGATCTGAAAAAGCACTGAAATTATCATTACAAAAATTTAGGTATCAAAGGAAATTAAGATCTTTCCATGATATCTTGACAACATCAACAAGGAGTCACTCAATGTCAAACTATATATATATATATATATATATATATATATATAATATATATATATATATATATCTTGACGACATCGTCATAAATGCGTGAATGCCTTGGGGTTCTTGTTCATAAATTACTGATTTACTTTATATGGAAAGCCTCTTATTCTTCTTGAATCTGAAAGATATGCTGAATCTGAGGAAAATATTATCACATGTATCGTGAATCGAGAACAAAGTGAAATTTGAATTTTTACTTGAAATGGAA
>CM028377.1:13147282-13305431 GCA_013146195.2 Codonopsis lanceolata
ATGCTTCATGAAAAGTTTCACCTTGATCCATTGCAAAACACATGATTTGTTTTCTATGATTTGAAAGTGAAGCATCTTGATAGAATTTAGTAATAAATGCATCATATAGTTCTCTCTATGTAGATATGCTCCTAGGTGCTAAAGTCTTGAACCACCTTTTAGCGAATCTTTTAAAGTACATTGCGAGCGTATTTTAAATTCCTCTTCGTTTAATCCTCCTTTAGGAAAGTTTCAACCATATGACTAAAGTCTTGCATAAAGGATACCGCATTTTTCGGTAGGTAAACCATGGAAAGATGGGAACATATTGTAAAATGTCCCTTAAGTTCGAAATTCTTAACTCTATCGAGCAAAATTAAGCATGAAGGTGAAAAAGTCAATATTAGGGCGGTTATAATCTCTCATTGTCCTAGGGGCTTGCATTTCGTCCCTTGCGGCCATAAGCTTGCTCATCGGGAGCAAGCTCTGTTTCTTTGATCTCTTGGATTATCGGCCATTGGATTATTACATTGTTACGGGGATTCCTTCCTAGATTATTAATGTTATCGTTAAAATTAGGGGTGTAAGTGGTTCGGTTTGGTTTGGTTTATGCCAAAACCACAAACCGAACCGCCTCCTAGTGGTCCCAAAAATCTCAAACCGAACCGAACCGAACCGAGTAAGACTTGGGCGAACCGAACCACTCGGTTTGGTTTGGTTTGGTTCGATTTTGTGGTTTATATAAAATATTTTTAATGAAAGTAACCAACATTGAAAATAACAATAAAAATACGATTTTAATTTGAAATTAACGTCAAAATTAGGAAATAAGCTACTAACAACAAATTATCATAAATAAAACAATACAAATTCTAAAATAAACACAAACAATGGAAAAAATAATAGTTCTCAAACAATCAAGATTTTGTTTGGTTTAGTATCCGAATATATATATATATATATATATATATAAAATAAATCAAAGGTTCAAAATAGTTAATATATGTAATATAATATATATCATATAATAAAAAAATAAAAATATATAGTGTTGTTTGGTTCGATACCAAAACCGTGAACACCGAACCGCGTGGTTTCCGATTTTCGAAACCGAAACCGAACCGTCTTCGACCAAAACCGAATCAAACCGGCGGTTTGGTTTGGTTTGTTGTTTGTGTTCGGTGGTTCGATTACACCCCTAGTTAAAATCCACGACTTGAGAGATTCAACGGCGAAGTCGGCCGTGCATAAAATGCACAATCAACTACAAACGAGAAGTAAATTCGGACAAGTAAAAAATGTTTTTTTTGTTTTGTTTTTATATTTTTTTTGTATTTTTATTTTTGTAAAAATAAACAAAAATTATTAAAAACTTTTAATTTAACTTTCGCCCGACAGCGCACTAAAAACTTGGTGTGTTTAAAATTACCTTACAAGTGCACAAGACTATTGTAGAATAAAAGAATGGTAACAATGGTCTAACCTTAGGGAGAATGAATTAAAATGGATTTAATCTAACTACTTAAAATGGAATAAATAAAAAGAAGGGTTTTGTTTTGGAATAATTTAAACTATCAAATTGAACTAATAAAAATAATACTCAGTATATATTAACTTGTCACGCCCCAAAATCAAACCCCAATGGAGTCTAAAATCGGGCATGATGTGTTTGCTATTAACACTAAACAACACTGTAAAAAAAAACCAACAACAACTGGAGAGAAGCACAACCAGCACTACTATATACAACAAACTAAAAGAAATTACTATCTAGAGTTATACAAACTCCAACCAAACTATACACAACAGGAAGACATCCAATCTTCCACCAAAAGAAGGTTTACAACAGTAATAGTTATATACAAAGGTAGGTCGACAAGACCCACAACTACCCAAAATAGTAGCCACCTGCTCTCCGACACTCCTGAACAGCTCACGATCACTTCCTTGGCTGGCTGTGATCTAAGGAAAACAAATAAACAAATAATGAGATTTAACTCAATAAGGTTCCACTATACTTATGCATGCTATGAATGGATGCAACATATCAAGCATGCCATGATGACAGTTCATATAGAGAGTTTATAACATGTTATTTAACATTTAATCAATAAACTGTCACATAGATATAAAAATGAACAATTAAGGATATAAGATTGAGATACATCTCCAATCATTCACTTCCGACCTTATAACCCATTGTTGTTGTAGTTCTCATCATTCAATCACTTTCAAGAGTATTAGATTATTAACAACCCGGGTTCCAAGTCGACACGAGGCCAAGTCCCTACAACCTCGGCAGTCGTGCCACTAAAGAGTATTACCTCGCTATGGCCATTAGCGAAGGGTTGGGTCACATAGAGCTCCACACTTGACTCAATCTTCGCCCCATGTCAAGTCCGGGTCGCCCTACACTTCCCTAAAAAATTATTGTCACATAACAAACACCACCAGGTGTTCCAAGTATTGTTCACAAAGATTGTTCCTTTATTGACTATTCAAAATTGTAACAAATATGATGAGCTATAAAGTAAACTCGTCAACCACTTAACAAAGATAATTCACGTATTTCACATAAGCTTGTTAATCTCAACTCAGTCACAATCACAATTTGTAAACATATTCAAAAGCACGGATATTATCAAATAACCAACAATATAACCAATTAATCATAAATTAACCACAAGTAACAAATTTATTCCACGTATAATGAATATTAACCACGATAAATAGGCTATTGATCGTGAAACAATGAACATACATAAGCAAGTAGTTCTTTACCAAAAAGGTAGAAATTCGCCCGATTAAAATATACCAAAATAGCTTTAAAGTAACCAACGAGCTAAATTATAAGCTTTCCCGATGTTATAAGCTAAATTATAAGCTAAATTATAAGCTTTCCCGATGTTGAATTTAAAAAATAAGCTTGAATCGTAAATTATATATCGAACCCTCTGTTTATTCTCTCGTTATCGTGCACCTCTGTAACTCTCGAACTTACGGAATGAAGGAAGCAGAGACGGTAAGCTATCACAAAGCAAGTAAATGAGGGAAGCTACGTGGAGTCAACTATAGCGGCTCGTCAACTCGACAAAGGAATGAAGGAAAGAAACTGTTTTGCAATTCCAATTCATATGACTAAAGATTCCACCAAAAGAATAATATAATATAATATATAATGTTATTGTTAGTTAGTAAATGTAATATTTTAATGTAAAACAAACCATTGACTAGTCAAATTTATACCAATTAATATAAAATTAATTCCTAAATGTTAATAATTCGGTTATTACAATTATAGCATTTCGTCAATATAACATTTTAATACTATAAAATAGTCAACATAACTTAATTAAATTTAATTATAATATTAATATTTGTATTATTTAGTACCATATAATTTTAAAAAAGATCAATAAAGTATTACCCAATCAATTATAACATGCACCAAAGTGGAAAATTATGAGATAATTAAATTTGCTAAAACCTCGGGTGTTACACCCTCTCCCCCTTAAGAGAATTTAGCCCTTAAATTCCTTACCATATGATGTCAAAGAGATGAGGATACTTGTTCTGCATTTCAAATTCACTTTCCCAGGTAGCCTCTTCCACTGTATGACTCTGCCACAAAACCTTCACCATAGGTATCACTTTAGTCCTCAAGACCTGCTCTTTACGATCTAAGATCTGAACTGGTTGCTCGGTATACGATAAGTCAGGTTGAAGATGAACAGATTCAGCTTCAAGTACATGTGAAGGATCAGGATTATACTTACGTAACATAGACACATGAAAGACATCGTGAATTCCCTCAAGTGTCGGTGGTAATGCAACTCAGACGCAATTGTCCTAATCCTCTCAAGGATTTCAAAAGGCCCAACATATCTCGGCGTAAGCTTACCCTTCTTTCCAAATCTCTTCACACCACGAATAGGAGAAATCTTTAAGAAAACATGATCACCCACGTCGAACTCAAGATCCCTCCTGCGATGATCAGCATAGCTCTTCTGGCGACTCTGTGCCGTAAGCAATCTATCTCGTATCACCTTCACTTTGTCAACAGATTCTTGGACTATTTCTGGACCCCAAATCTTAGCCTCTCCGACCTCGTCCCAACAGATAGGAGATCGACATTTCCTTCCATACAGTGCTTCATAAGGTGCCATCTCTATACTCGACTGGTAGCTATTATTGTAGGCAAACTCAGCTAACGGAAGATAAGTATCCCAACTACCTGTAAAGTCAAGTGAACAAGCACGTAGCATATCTTCCAGTATCTGGATAGTCCTTTCGGATTGTCCATCAGTCTGAGGATGAAAAGCAGTACTAAAACTCAACTTAGTACCCAAAGCCTCCTGCAATGCTTGCCAAAATCTCGATGTAAACCGAGGATCCCTGTCTGACACAATACTAACAGGCACTCCATGCAATCTCACAATCTCCTCGATATACAATGTAGCAAACCGATTTAAACTAAAAGTCATCTTAACAGGTAAGAAGTGTGCTGATTTAGTAAATCTATCAACAATGACCCACACAGCATCATAACCCCGACTAGTTCGTGGCAAACCAGTCACAAAATCCATAGCAATGTTCTCCCACTTCCACTCAGGAATTTCCAATGGCTGTAGCAATCCTGCTGGTCTCTGGTGCTCCGCTTTCACTTGTTGGCATGTTAGACATTTAGACACATAACTTGCAACTTCTCTCTTCATGTTACTCCACCAGAAATCTCTCTTCAAGTCTCTATACATCTTTGTGCTTCCAGGGTGTATTGTATACTTCGATTTATGGGCTTCATCCATCACTTGTTGTTTAAGCTCACCATCATCAGGAACACATACTCGACCTCTGAACTTAAGCAATCCATCATTATGAACAGGAAAGTCAAGTTGTTCACCTTCCTTCAAAGACTTCACAACCTTCTGCAATTCAAGATCACAATCTTGTTTCTCTTTAATCTTTGACAATAGTAATGGTTGTACCGAACATTCACAAAAATTCACACCATGATTGGATTCACAAGGACTCCAATAACAAGCATCAGTTAACATCTTCCATTCACGAACCATTAAACATGAAACATACAACTTCCTGCTCAAAGCATCAGCAACCACATTAGCTTTCCCTGGTTGATACACGATGGTACAATCATGATCTTTCAATCTTTCCATCCATCGTCGTTGTCGCATGTTCAATTCCTTCTGAGAGAAAAGATACTTCAAGCTTTGATGATCCGTATAGACTTCAAATTTAGCCCCATAAAGATAGTGCTTCCATTTATGCAATGCAAATATGATAGCTGCTAGCTCCAGATCATGTGTAGGGTAATTTTGCTCAGCTGGTGTTAACTTCCTCGAGGCATATGCAATCACTTTTCCACTCTGCATCAATACACAACCCAGTCCTTCCTTAGAAGCATCACTGTACACAATAAAGTTCCCACTACCCTCAGGCAATGCAAGAATTGGTGTGAAAGTCAATCTATGCTTAAGCTCATGGAAACTCGTCTCGCACTTGTCATCCCATACAAAAGAAACTTTCTTGCGAATCAAATTAGTCAATGGACTAGCAATCTTCGAGAACCCCTGTATGAACCTTCGATAATACCCTGCCAATCCTAAGAAACTTCGAACCTCGTACCAGTCGTTTCCACTCAACAATAGCTTCAACTTTAGTAGGGTCAATAGCAATGCATGTCTCAGAAACCACATGCCTTAGAAAAGTCACCTCTCCCAACGTAAAGCACACTTCGAACTTTGCATACAACTGCTTCTCCCGCAGCAAGTTAAGAATCAATCTCAAGTGTTGCTCATGTTCCTCTAAGGATTTAGAGTATACAAGAATGTCATCAATAAACACCACCACGAAATCATCAAGATATGGCTGGAAGACTCGATTCATCAAATCCATAAAACTTGCAGGTGCATTGGTCAATCCAAATGGCTTAACTATGAATTCATAATGACCATACCTCGTTCTGAAAGCAGTCTTCGGTATGTCTTCAATCCGGATTCTTAACTGATGATAACCACTCCTTAGATCAAACTTCGAGAACACAACTGCTCCTCGTAGCTAATCAAACAAGTCATCAATATGTGGCAAAGGATATTTATTCTTCACAATCACCTGATTCAGCTGCCTATAATCAATGCATATCCTCAGTGTCCCATCCTTCTTCTTAACAAACAACACAGGTCCACCCCATGGTGAAACACTAGGCTTGATAAAACCCCTGTCAAGTAATTCCTGCAATTGAATCTTCAATTCCTTTAATTCTGCTGGTGCCATTCTATAAGGTGCCTTAGAGATCGGTGCTGTTCCAGGTAACAATTCAATACAAAACTCTATCTCCCTTTCAGGTGGTAAAGAATAATCGGCAGGAAATACATCAGCATATTCACAAACAATTGGTACATCTTCCAATTTTGGCATAGTCTTGCTCCCATCAAATACATGTGCCAAATACCCAGTGCAACCACTAGCAATCAATTTATGAGCTTGCAATGAAGATATAACATGTATCCTACTACCACCCTTTTCCCCCAAAAACTAATACTCAGGCTGATTCAGAATTTTAAAAGTAACTAGTTTATGATAGCAATCAACGCAAGCATGATATGCACATAACCAGTCCATCCCCAAAATAACATCAAAATCCCAAATCGGTAAGACAATTAAATCAGCAGGCAACTTGTGGTCACCCACAAACACATCACATGCCTTATACACCACACTAGCTATCACACACTCACCCATCGGGGTGGAAACCTCTAGCACATAAGGTAACACATAAGGAAGCACATGCAAATGATCCACAAAATGAGATGCCACATGTGAATGAGATGATCCTGGGTCTATCAACACTTGAGCCCTGGACTCACAAATAGTAAGAATACCTCCTATGACAGAAGTAGACTCAAGAACATCTTTCTGGTCCAAGGCAAACACACGTCCCTGAACTTTAGGTTTCCCATCTGCACCTCTCTTCACCCCTGAAGTAGATTGAGTCTGACTCTGTGCTGACTGATTCTTCCATTCAGGACAATCTTTACACTCATGCTCAGACGAACCACAACCCCTACACCTTCCTTGCCTACCCCAGCAATTCTCAGTGGTATGTCGTGGAGACTTACAAAATGTACACCCAGACCCAACTGATGGTCTAGTTACTGCACTAGCACTACTCACAAGCATCCCTGGATTGTTGCCCTGACTGCATACCCATCTGGTAACTAGTCTGTTGTACCTTTTGTTGTTGCCTTTGCCCACCACTACTCTGATAATTAAAACCTCCTCTATTACCAACATTCCCCTGTCCTCTACCTGTAGGTGCACTGTAACTACCTCTACGAAAGTTACCTTGTCCTCTGCCTGTTGTCTGTGCTGGTGGTGGACTAGATATTGATGCTCTCTTCTGCCTTTAAGCATCCAGATCATTCTTCACATGCATGGCCCTTCGAACTGCTAACTGGTAATCAGCAATCTCAAAAGGAACCATTCTATTACGAAGTTCAGTCTTCAAACCCTCTATGAATTTACTAGCTTTCCTTTCTTCAGTTGTAACCATATAAGTATTGTACCTGACTAGTTATGTAAACTTAGCCTCATACTGAGCCACACTCATTACCCCTTGTTCCAGTGCTAAGAATTCCTCTCTCTTTGTTGTTGCACCACTGCTGGAATAAATTTCTTCTTGAACTCAGGTAAGAAATTAGCCCATATCTGCGGTGTCCTCTCCATATCCCACTTAGCTTTAAGCAAGGTCCACCAATGCTCTGCTGCCCCTTCAATCTTAAAAGTAGCAAAGATTACCTTTTCTTCCTCTGAACAACCTAGCGTTCTAAAGATCTTTTCTATATTCTCAATCCAACCTTTAGCTTTCAACACATCAGGTTCACCATTATAAAGTCTTGGACTTATTTTCAAGAACCTCTCAAGTGCAGTTGTCCCCTGAATAATTCCAGTGTTCATTGGTGCTAAAGGATTCTCATGTTCAGCATGTTGTAAGTGTTGTTGTTCTACCATTCTATTACCAACCTCAAACTATTGTGCCATCATAGCAGTCATTCTTTCAAATGCTGCCCCTGCCTTTCCAATGCTGCCCCTTGCCTTTCTATCATATCATACAAACTACCCATATCACCCTGTTGAATAGCACGTGCATGTTGATTAGGAGCATTGTTATGACTCTCAACTCCCTCACCAACGATATTTGAGCCAGCTCTATGAGAGCCATGCCCACATCCTCTCGATCCAACCATCTGAACCAACACACAACCAACCTAAATCAGACAATTCACAAGATAAATAACAACCCTAGGCCAAGGATTCTCTCCTGGCTATAAGCCCTAACCTAGGCTCTGATACCAAAACTGTCACGCCCCAAAATCAAACCCCCAAACTGGAGTCTAAAATCGGGCATGATGGGTTTGCTATTAACACTAAACCACCAGAAACGTAAAAAAAAACCAACAATAAGCGAAGAAGAGCAAGAACAAGCACTACTATATACAACAAACTAAAAGAAATTATTATCTAGAGTTATACAAACTCCAACCAAACTATACACAACAGGAAGACATCCAATCTTCCACTAAAAGAAGGTTTACAACAGTTGAGAGTTCTATACAAAGGTAGGTCGACAAGACCCACAACTACCCAAACAGTAACCACCTGCTCTCCGACACTCCTGAACAGCTCACGATCACTTCTTTGACTGGCTGTGATCTAAGGAAAACAAATAAACAAATAATGAGATTTAACTCAATAAGGTTCCACTATACTTATGCATGCTATGAATGGATACAACATATCAAGCATGGTATGATGACAGTTCATATAGAGAGTTTATAACATGTTATTTCACATTTAAATAATAAACTATCACATAGATATATAAATGCACAATTAAGGATATAAGATTGAGATACATGTCCAATCATTCACTTCCGACCTTATAACCCATTGTTGTTGTAGTTCTCATCATTCAATCACTTTCAAGAGTATTAGATTATTAACAACCCGGGTTCCAAGTCGACACGAGGCCAAGTCCCTAAACCTCAGCAGTCGTGCCACTAAAGAGTATTACCTCCGCTATGGCCATTAGCGAAGGGTTGGGTCACATAGAGCTCCACACTTGACTCACACTGCCCTTCGCCCCATGTCAAGTCAGGGGTCGCCCTACACTTCCCTAAAAGATTATTGTCACATAAAAAACACCACCAGGTGTTCCAAGTATTGTTCGCAAAGATTGTTCCTTTATTGACTATTCAAAATTGTAACAAATATGACGAGCTATAAAGTAAACTCGTCAACCACTTAACAAAGATAATTCACGTATTTCACATAAACTTGTTAATCTCAACTCAGTCACAATCACAATTTGTAAACATATTCAAAAGCACGAATATTATCAAATAACCAACAATATAACCAATTAATCATAAATTAACCACAAGTAACAAATTTATTCCAGGCATAATGAATATTAACCACGATAAATAGGCTATTGACTGTGTAACAATGAACATACATAAGCAAGTAGTTCCTTACCAAAAAGGTAGAAATTCACCCGATTAAAATATACAAAAATAGCTTTAAAGTAACCCACGAGCTAAATCATAAGCTTTCCCGGTGTTGGATTTAAGAAATAAGCGTGAATTGTAAATTATATATCGAACCCTCTGTTTATTCTCTCGTTATCGCGTACCTCTATAACTCTCGAACTTCCGGAATGAAGGAAGCAGAGACGGTAAGCTATCACAAAGCAGGTAAATGGGGGAAGCTATGTGGAGTCAACTATTGCAGCTCGTCAACTCGGCAAAGGAATGAAGGAAAGAAACTGTTTTGCAATTCCAATTTATATAACTAAAGATTCCACCAAAAGAATAATATAATATAATATATAATGTTATTGTTAGTTAGTAAATGTAATATATTAATGTAAAACAAACCATTGACGAATCAAACTTATACCAATTAATATAAAATTAATTCCTAAATGTTAATAATTCGGTTATTACAATTATAGCATTTCAGTCAACATAACATTTTAATACTATAAAATAGTCAACATAACTTAATTAAATTAATTATAATATTAATATTTGTATTTGTGGGTTCCCCGGGATGCGCCCGCGCGCCGCGCGTTCTTGGATAGGGGTGCCTGTACGTGCGGAAGTGGGACACCACGCTTTCCATTCCACACTCCCTTGTTTAGGGGAGGACGAAATTAAAAATACGGAAAGGGTGTTGTTTAAAAGCGCGTTGAATACGCTTCGGTCATCGAAGTGACTTTTTGGTTCATTATCGGAGCTTTGAGTTTTCTGTATCAAGTTATCCCTTTTTTAGGGGATACCAAGATGCAGGAATACATTACCCTTTCATTCACATCTTCCCTTGTTTAGGGGAAAATGGAAAGTGCAAGAAAGGATGTTGCGAGGCCCCATTATGGATTTTATGAAAATTGCCTTATGGCCTATTTCGGATCACTATGAGTGCTTTGGGTTTTCTATATCAAGTTATCCCTTTTTTAGGAGATACCGGGATATAGGAATACATCACCCTTTCATTCTCACTCTCCCTTTTTTAGGGGAAAACATAAAATAATAAGAAAGGAAGTTGCGATGCCCCACTGCGATCCAAAACGTTTTGATAGAGTTGACATCTTTATTTTAAGGAAGAAATAAAGAAAAACCAAAAAGAAAACCATAGAATGCAAAAAACGGGTTCAAAGGCTAAGTTACGAGTTGGGAAGGTGCTAGGCACCCAACTCGCCCTTTCGGTCTAAAAAACAGTTTTTGGCTAAAGTATGTTTTTTGTTATATTTATCTAGCAAATAAATAAAACATTAAAGAGAGGGAAGAAAACAAATACATCCACATTTACATTATGTACAGACTTACAACCGCCTCCTTTCAATAATTACAAATATACTTAAAAATATTTGGCCATAATAATGACTCTTTTTAGTGCTATTTCCTAAATAAATCAGGGCAGCACAATAGCTTATATTTTTACATTAGACGAGATGAAAAGTAGCACTTTTTTATAAATAAAACCTTAAAGCTTACCTTTTAGCGGATTAGGATGTGCTCGCTCTATCCTTCCGGGAGAGGGAGTCTTTTTTGATGAAGTGGTGTGAAGATTCGGGCAGAATAACTGCTTCCGAAAGCTGCTTTTGGCCTCGAGATCCGGGCGGAGCAACTGGTTGAGACTGATTGATTGACTTGATTGAGGGATGCGGAAATCGGGCAGAGCAACTGCTTGCTTCTGGCGGATTTGGCCTTTGGATTCGGGGGGTTACTGCTCCTTTTGAGATTTTTGGACCGGGGGAATAGGGTGGAAACCTAGCTGGAAGGCTATGGCTCACTTTGACCGGTTGGTTTTGAGTTTGGAGGAGATTTGGCAGAGCTTCGAGGCTTATAGGAAGAGAACTCACTATCACTCTTTCTCTCAGCGTAACAACGACACAGAGTTTTCTCGGGCTGAAAAGACCTTTGTGAATTGTGTCCTGAAAGCGAAGCCGGACACTGCTATTTATAGTTGGATTTGTGCTTCATCGGCTTGTACCGTGCGCTTGAGAAATTGTGCTAATTCTCATGCCGTAAACACTATTTGAGGAAGCTGGCGCTGCCTTCATATAAACTGGGCGCCGAGCCCACTTCTTCTATAGGCGGTGCATGGTTCTGATTTTTAGCCTCCTTTTGGCACTTTTGGCCCCTGCATTTCACTGTTTTACGCATCCTGCTTTGTCTTTTGCATCTTTAAACCCTGTAACTTGACATTGGTTAAGATTTAACAGGTCTTGATATTTCATGTCATGTTACATATTAGGGGTACGAAATTGAGGTGTCTACAGAGCCCCTCAACGATGAAGTCTACAGGTAACCCGCAGCTTACTGAGTAGACGAACATCGTTGATAAGAAATAGACTCCCAAATTTTGTGGAAATTAAGATGGGGAGTGATGCAATAGATAGCAGTTATAATGCATCAGTTTATAATGCATACCAAATCTCACATATCCTAGACATGTTTAGTCGGTTATAGCATGTTTTCGAAATTTTTAAGAAGATATGCAATAAAATGCTCTGATGGTCGCACCTATTAGGTAGGCTGCCTACGTATCCCTTAATAAAAGGAATCAGACCAAACGTAGTTCGGCCCAAATGCCGACAAACAAGTGCTGTGCGGAAAGATAGTTGTAATATCCATTACAATCTAGTGAAAATAACGCACATCAAAATGCAATATCCATTGCATAAACGCAGAAACAAATGCAATATCCATTACATCGCACCACTAGATGCGATATCCATCGCATCATCAAAACACTAAATGCAATATCCATTGCGTCGCCACAAAGCTTAATGCAATATACATTGCATCGCAACGCTAAATGCGATATCCATCGCACCAACACAGAAATAGATGCAATAATCATTGCATCGCAAAGACCAGATGCAATATCCATTGCATCGCAACGCTAGATGCGATATCCATCGCATTTCCAGAAAGACGGATGCAATATCTATTGCATTGCAACGCTAAATGCGATATCCATCGCATTACCAAAAAGACGGATACAATATCCATTGCATCGCAACACTAAATGCGATATCCATCGCATTATCAAGAAGACGGATGCAATATCCATTGCATCGCAACGCTAAATGCGATATCCATCGCATTACCAGAAAGATGTATGCAATATCCATTGCATCGCAACGCTAGATGCGATATCCATCGCATTGCCAAAACACTAAATGCAATATTCATTGCATTACTATAGAATCAGATGCAATATCCATTGCATCGCAAAGACCAAATGCAATATCCATTGCATTACAGCAGAAATAGATGCAATATTCATTACATCACAAAGCTAGATGCGATATCCATCGTATTATCTAAAAGACGAATGCAATATCCATTGCATTACCAAAACACTAAATGCAATATCCATTGCATCGCTAGGAAGCTAACGCGAAGGCTGGATGCAATATTCATTGCATCACCACGAACCCAGATGCAATATCCATTGCATTATCGAGCGATACCAAAACAAATTCAGATGTAACATCTATTACACCATCCACAATGAAACCAGATGCAGAAACAGATGTAATATCCACTACATCATCTATTAGGAACCTATGCCCAAACCGATGCAATATTCATTGCATCACTTCAAAATCACATGCAATATCCATTGCATTGCCACATGCCTATCACCAAAGCTGATGCAATATCCATTACATTATCACAGAACTTGTTACCAATTTTGATGCAATATTCATTGCTTTATCACATAACTTACACGAAACCTGATGCAATATTCATTGCCTTACCAATAAAACCTCATAATATCTAATGCAATATCCATTGCATTGCTAATAGGGAAAGTTTATGCAGACACCAGGTGCAACATCCATTGCAGAAATACCAAGCTTTTAAAAGATCAGATGCAATATCCATTACATTCCCACGAGACTTATCACAAAGACTAGATGTAAAATTTTACGTGATATGCAGGAATAAAAGGTAAATGCAGGGATCTGATGCAATATTCATTGCATTGTTTTGAGAAAAAACATTGATTTAGATTGCGATACTCATTGCAAATAAGCGAGAATTAATTCATTTTTTATGAGCACACCGCACTCTTTGGCTGGTAGGTGAGAAGGCTGAGGGTGTTTCTTTATTGCGGTTTACTCAAAGCTTTAGCAACAATCGTAGGAAGTATGATGTATATACCTTGGTTTCTGGCTCATGGTGGGGGTTTCTCAATGAAGAAATTTTAATGGGGATCTCACGTTTCTTTTTCTTGACTTGATAACAAAACATCATGGTTTTGGCAAGGGAAGTAAGGAGGGGTTTCAAAAACCGGGCCCTTAGGAGGAGATAACACGGCGGTCAAGCAGCAAGATCTGATAAAACTTTTAGGGACACTGGCATGATGAATCAGATAGTCTAATTTTGTAAGTGGAGTTTCCAACTTTTGGTATTCTGGACAGAATTTGGTGGACAACATGTCTATCATTAACAGGAAGGTAAGGGCAAAGTGCACCCGAAATTATCTACCCGGCTCGCAGAAACTATGAGGGACCCTTCTAAGAAGTCCCTGCTTAGCAAGGCTGAGACAAACTTTCTCAGTTGATGTGTGTTTCCAAAATGCTTCTTTTCAATAATTCATGGTCCAGGGAAAATGGGATAGAAGACTGCATAGACAAGACTCATGAGTTCGGTGGGAAAAGCCCCAGGGTGATTTAATCAATAATTTTTCAAAATGGGACAGAAAGCCCCTAGTATACTCAATCGATGCGTTTTCATGAATATGAATGACTCCAGAAGTGGATGGAGGGAAAGCCCCTAGGTGGACTTTTCTCTTCTTCTCTTTTTATTATTATTATTATTATTATTTTTGAAGAAAAAGGCACATGATATGAGGAAGACTCTACTGAACAAGAAGGAGAGTCGGTATTCAGAGTTCACCTTGTTGCCGAGTATCACCAGGTTGGTGGGTATGGACCCTACTTGGTAATTATCTTTTGATGTTTTCATGTGCTTTAGCAGGGAGTTCTGTCTTTGACTCAGATCACGTTATAACCGATTGAAGCAAAGATGTTGATCGCGATTGGTTCAAGGTGTTCTGTTTAAACTTTTGGAGATGGATTAGTTTTGAGATTAGAAGATCTCTTCACAGAAAAGTGATCAATAAATTGATCGTTGGTTGGTTTTTCAGGTTGTGGATTCTGGATGGATAATTGGTTTTTGGTTTTGAATATGATAGGCCTTTTGGCTTTGACTTTGGGTATGCTGGGCTTTTCTTTTTTCTTTGATCCATATCTAAAAGCGTATGTGTTGATTTTTTCGAAAAGCTCCAAACTATTTTGGGAAAAAGGGAGAGATGGACAAATGATGGATTTGCTCCAGAGAGATTTTTTCTCTCTTTTTTTCGTTCTTTTTTTCTTTTCCTCTCTTTCTTTTCTTCTTTCTTCTTTTTTCTTTTTTCTTTTTCTTTTTTTTCTTTTTTTCTTTTTCTTTTTTTTTGTTCTTTTTTTTTCTTTTGGAGCATCATCATAACAGTTGAGAAATGTCATCTCTCCTTTTTGGGATCAAGGGATAATCATTTTTGGTAGATAAAAAAAACTGACACAGCCCCAGTTTTTGAGAAGCTTAAATCATGCGGGTAGTTGCTTGGCTGGGGGATATTTGGAAGGTCTTAGTTTCAGTAGGGCATAAGGCGGACTAAAAAGGTTTTAAGGTGGAAAGCCCCAGTATGCTACTAACAGCTCGGCCACAATGGGTCGAAGGTAATTCTGGTTAAGACGACTTGCCTGCTTTGAATTTCATGCGTTCTTAATAGTTTGCGGGTCAATATCTTTTGGATGAATCATTATCAACTCGTGTAGATTTAGGTGTTTTTAAGGGAGTCAACTTATCATCCTTATAAGAAAACCTGTCCAGGGATACTCGAAAATAGGTGACCTGAAAATGAAAAGATATATAGAAAATCTATGAAAACTGACACTGATTTTGGAAAAAGTTGCTTCCAGAAGATTTTATTTGACAAAAGGAGATTCAAAGGTAAAAGGGGCTTTTGAAGGTGTATACAAAGGGTATCCTAGGGTTTGATGAGTCTCAAAGGCATTCCCTTTTCCTTTACTGAGTGACCAATAGTTTCTCGTACTAAGTTCTGCCCTATTCAATTTCTTTCTCAATGTTGTTTCTTGGGCGATACTTGATCACCTTTTATTAATCACGGATGCGGGGATTCTCAATGACATGGCCATCAATAAGATCTTGGATGGCACTTTTGAGCTTATAACACTTATCAGTGGGGTGGCCACTGCTACGATGATACTCGCAATATTGAGAGTGGTCCTATGTGTCTGATAGCTTTTTTGGAGGTCTGTAATTTTCCATTGGTTTCAGAACCCCTTGTGTAATTAAGCCTTGGAAAATTAGGGACATTGGGGCATTCAATTCATCGTAATGCCTTCTTTTTGCTTGGTAAGGTCCTATGAGGCTCCTGTTGGTATTACTGTTTCCTTCAACAGAATTGGCAGATTCATCTGTCTCATATGACCATGACACATTACTGTACCTACCAGGTGGAATTCTTTCAACCACGTTGACTTCTTCCGAAGATTCTTCATCTGATTCAGAATAGCATAATGAACTTGGAGGTGTACCAATTTCTAGGGATCCTTTGCGTATATCTTCATCAATACGATTTCCTATTTCAACAATGGCATTGAAATCACCGTAGGGAAGATACCTCATGCGTTCAAGATAGATTGGCTGAAGGTTTTTTATAAACAACCGGGCTTATTCAGATGGATCAGGTCTGTCTAAAGTCTGGGCAACTTTATTCTTCCATCTGACTACAAATTCTGCAAATGTTTCATTTTCTTTTTGGGTGCAAGCCTCAAGTTCCCTTTTATTTTCAGTGGTAGTATTGTCTTTGTACCTTTCTAGAAACCCTTTAGCTATTTGGTCCCAAGTACCCATGCTGCTATCATTTGCTAGCATTAACCATTGGTTAGCAGCCCCTACTAGGGTCAGATGGAAATTGGAGGCCATGGCTTCGAAACTAGCCCCTCTTGACTACATGTTAGTAGAATAAGATTTTAGGTGGGAGATAGGGCATCCAGTCCCATCAAATTTTTCTATGGCGGGCATTTTGAAATTTGAGGGTAGTATGACTGAAGGTTTCAACGTTAATGTCCGTGTAGAAAAATCCTTGTTCAAGACCTTGTGCATCATACCTTTTAAGTTCTCCATGTCAGCCTCCATTTTGGTGGGCGGGGGAGTTGGGTTTTGGTATATGCTAGTAGGATTAGGGAAGGCTGAATTAATTTCTGGCTGTGGTACTGGGTAAAGATTTTGGGTTGGATAAGGATTTTGGGTTGGATATGGATTTTGGGTTGGATATGAATTTTGGGTAGGGTATGAATTTTGGATAGGATATGGATTTTGGGTAGGATATGGATTTTGGATAGGTGGGTTATTGGCGGTTTTAGTTTGGCAGCCAGGATCATTAAAAGGTAAATAGGTTGTTACTTGGCCTGGTGGATTATAGCTTCTTGGGTCCATATGCGGGCTATTTTGGAGTGGATTGGTGATGGGAAAGGGGAGGTCATTTGGATTCTGGGGGATATTGGTGCTTGGGATAGGATATGAAGGGTATGATGAGAAAGGGTTAATGTTTGGGTAATAGGGGTTTGGTGGAGGATTAAGATTTAAGGTAGTGGCGGTATTTGGTGGGTTGGTATTTGGCTGATGATTTGGATTTGGAGGAGCATGAGAAGTTGATGCTTCTTGAGGGACTGCAGGGAAAAAGGTTCCCTCACCACCGGGTTTTGGACCTTGTATGAGACTTGCTATCTGACTTAGCAAGCGATCATTTCGTGCCTCCAGATTTTGATCTAACCATTGTTGCATAGCCGGAGTCGGAACGTACCCTGGAGCCCCTGTATCTGTACCCACTGCTGACTGCTCATTTTCTGCTGACATTCTGGTCCGATCTGTATCCTCTCCACTGATTCTGACCCTGATACTTTCTGATCTGATTTCTGCGCCTGTATACCGTATCAAACGACCAGTACTGTTTCTGTCTTTCCAAACTCGGGCTAGGTTTCTGAGGAAAAGGGGTTGAGGGTATCAGAAGGGCTGGCTGAAGGTTTTCTGGGCTAAGAGTACAGCGTGCCCTTTATTAGTATTTTTATTATTATTATTTATTTTCCCTACAATTGATCGGACAAGCACCCGCTTTGTTTTGACAGTCTTAGGACTATTCCTGGAACAGTGGATTCATTCTTCAGAGTATAAGACCTTCATATTTCACCTGCCTTTCGACTCCTCAAGATCGGACTGATCCCTGGCGAAGGGCCTATACTCTTTCCAAGATCCACCATTCAAAATGACTATGCCGAGCATCATAAAATAATCAATCAGCCCATGTGTATTTATTCATATCTTTTGCATACATTTTTTTAAAGATTTTTTTTACACAGGGGCTAACTAATGATTCAGAGATGTAAAAACCGTTGGTCCATGAAGTGTCTTGAGAATCTATATGCAGTATAACGATGGCTTATGCTGGGGGTAAGCTGGCCATGATGTAGGGTAGCAGTTCAGAATATAACTACATGCGTGCGCGTGTGTGCAGCCTCTAAAAATCAGTAAAGTCTTTTTTTTCCAGATATAAATAGAAAATAAAACAGATATGACCTGTCTTGCTGTTATTTGTAGATTTACTCGGCTTTTTTTTAGTTTAAGTGCGAGCAAGCAAGCAATCACATCAAGAAATAGAAAGAAAAGTGGGGAATCTATTTATTCATATTAATTACAAATTTGTCCTATCCCCAAAATAAAATGACAGAATGAAATGAAATATGTACATATTTTGCATAATAAAAGTAGAACCAACAGAATAAAAAAATATATATAAAGCGGAAATAAAGTGATAAATAATAAAAAAAATAAAAGCCCCAGCCCTTTTATTATGCTGCCCGAAAATTTATGTGTGTGTGTGTGTGTGTGTGTGTGTGTGTGTATATATATATATATATATATATATCTTTTGATTTTTCTTTTTGAAAATAAATATTTTTAAATATACCTGTAATGGTGACTAGAACGAAGGCTGCTGTAAGATGGAGGATCATATCCACAAATATTGACACGGATGTATAAGAACGCAATATTCAAATGCTTAGAAAAATATAACAAGTATACTTTAGCCAGAAACAAAAAAAAAAATATTTGGCTAAAGTATGTTTTTGGCTAAAGTATGTTTTTGGGAAGATGCTAGGCACTCAACTCGCCCTTTCGGGCTAAAAAAAAGTTTTTGACTAAAGTATGTTTTTTGTTATATTTATCTAGCAAATAAATAAAGCATTAAAGAGAGGGAAGAAAACAAATACATCCACAATTACATTATTTACGAACTTACAGCCGCCTCCTTTCAACAATTACAAATATACTTAAAAATATTTGGCCATAATAATGGCTCTTTTTAGTGTTATTTCCTAAATAAACCCGGGCAGCACAACAACTTATATTTTTACATTGGGCCGGATGAAAAGTAGCACTTTTTATAAATAAAACATTTGACCGGTTGGTTTTGAGTTTGGAGGAGATTTGGCAGAGCTTCGAGACTTATAGGAGGAGAAGTCACTATCTCTCTTTCTCTCAGTGTAACAACGACGCAGAGTTTTCTCGGACTGAAAAGGCCTTTGTGAATTGTGTCCTGAAAGCGAAGCCGGGCACTGCTATTTATAGTTGGATTTGTGCTTCATCGGCTTGTACCGTGCGCTTGAGAAATTGTGCTAATTCTCATGCCGTAAACACTATTTGAGGAAGCTGGCGCTGCCTTCATATAAACTGGGCGTCGAGCCCACTTCTTCTATAGGCGGCGCCTGGTTCTGATTTTTAGCCTCCTTTTGACACTTTTGACCCCTGCATTTCACTGTTTTACGCATTCTACTTTGTCTTTTGCATCTTTAAACCCTGTAACTTGACATTGGTTGAGATTTAACAGGTTTTGATATTTCATGTCATGTTACATATCATTGGTACGAAATTGGGGTGTCTACAATATTATTTAATACCATATAATTTTTAAAAAGGTCAATAAAGAATTACCCAATCAATTATAACATGCACCAAAGTGGACAATTATGAGATAATTAAACTTGCTAAAACCTCGGGTGTTACATAACTACTTCCAGAAAACAGAATTTTAATGAAAATTTTATGGATGAGAATGGTCTAGGCATTGGGATTCACTTGTATCGTCTTTTATGTGTATTGGTCTTAAGTTATCTATCAATTACGAGTTCGTTCGCTAGGTAAAGGATTGAGACTTACTGGCCGAGAGTTGCAAACCTTAGTACTCCGCTTTGATTGTGCTTTTTTGATCCGTCCACACAGTAATTAGGAGTCCATTAAGTGCTCTACGAACTAAAGTGAAAAGGAATAAACTCTGTACTCCCCACACAATGCAGACCTAGATATACTCCTTAGCCTACGATCGGGAATCAGAGAGACGTATTTATCAATTAGTTTGGCCAGTGTATGACTTATTCATATGATCATGCAGTTCACCATACCCAAGAGCTTACACATTCGCTAACGCAACCATTATGCGATATCTTCAATGTAAATCGATTATAATCTAATATGATAAACAATAATAAGATATAATGAAATTATATTAACACATAAAAATTGATACAAATTACCTCAAATACCTAGAATGGAACGGTTAGTTCATCACAGATGATGAACACAATGTTTGGATTGAATACAACATCATCGATCTTCAACAATCAGTAATAGAATGAATTACAAAATGTTTCTGCCTCTTGAGAGTGCTCAAGAGCAGCCTAAAATGACCTAATTTTCGGATTCCTAGAGCTGAGAGGTTAGGGTTTTATTTATACTAGCTAGGGTTTAAGGAGAAAGGACAAAACTCCCAAAGCCAGAAAACGGGGTTGAGCGGTCGCTCAACCCACACACTGAGTGATCACTCAGTGCCTTTCCTCCAGATGTGAGCTACTGCATTTTGCACACTCGCCCAAGCCTCCAGCTGAGCGAGCGCTCAGCCTTCTTTTCAGCATTTGGGCCTTCTTCTTTTAGCAGTTTACACCCAGGTCCCTGGAAACTTCATATTGGTGCATAAAAGCCCGAAATTCATCCTTTTTCGCATTTTTAGCCTGAAACTCATAAAACACTAAAACCCATATCAATAGCTTTAGAAACTTGCAGAAAAGCACAATCTAAGTAGAAATATATACACAATAGATGCGTAGAAAAGACATCTATCACTGCTATACAAAACAAGCCTTCTAGGAGCTATAACTCAACAACCTGTTAGGTCTCGCGTGTCTCACCGATCACATGGGAACTTCTGATCTCGCTGGATCAAATTCCTGGATAACTGCACACTAAAGTAAACAAACACGGGTGAGTGATAACTCAGTAAGTTACTACATGTAACTACATGGCATTCTGTTATGCACATATAAACATCATATAGTCAATCAAGTATAGATGTACACATACTTGCACACATCATGTTGATCATGTTATAATGCACATTGACTCAACGTAATTAAACACATAGGCCAGGATATACAACTGTCGAAGAGCTTTTTGTCTTGTCCTAACTTTCAATCACCATAGTTATGTTGCTGCTGCAGTATAAACGCTGAAGCATGTCTCAACCCAATAGTATCCAGAACCAATGACCTTGAGACTTAACCTGGAGTCTCATTACCCCAAGTTTTACCCAAGAGTCTAGCCATCTGTCTGTCATGTGAATTGCTCTAACAAAGGCTACATCCTTGTTACGACCAATAACAAGGGAGAGACTCATGCAATGACCCGTAGCGATCATAAGATTTAACTCTCCTAAAGACTATTGTCGTCCATTGTCAACACAACCACAAATGCCAGCTAGACTCAATGCAATGCACAAGTAGATGTTACTTGTAATAAACACAACTGTTGAGTTCCAAGTATAGGAATCCAACACACATACCAAGCATGAATGTTTGCCCGTAAATAAACACAGTTGTTGAGTTCTAAGTATGGGTACCCAACACATATATCAAGCATGAAAGTTTGCTCATATATAAACACCAAGAATGTATTTGTTTAAAGCAAACACAATAGCTAAATCATCTCAATGATAACGAATGTAACGTTTGTAAATACTAAACGTTAAACAACACAAGAGTAGGCCACTGGTCCTACCTAAAATACCCACTACAGAAGATAAGTCTGTAAATACTACTCTCTTGTAACAATCTCAAGCAGACCATTGAATATATATTATTCATTAAACACACAGGTACCCACACCTTACCTTAGAATCGTTATTGTGTCCGTAGCTACTAGACACCTGTATCAATATAGTCTTCTAGTCTTACCACCCAAACCAAGAGACAATTACTGAGTCCGTAAATACTGGACATCATGCACAACCACAACATAGGTCAATAGTACCTATTACATCATAAAATACTATGCCACTACTAGCAAGTATTGTACACTATGTTTTATAACATACAATGTTATCACTAGCTATCTATTAGTATTAAACACTAGAAAGCCCAAGAGTAGGTCAATGACTCTACCACACAGAATGTACAAACTTGCTGCCAATGGAAATTTATATCATCCATAAGCTTGATATTTTAGTTCATGATTATCCCGTACCCGAGTGGTGTACATGTGATAATAAGAGCAGGTTCTCAATCCCACTATTCATAACACTATCAAACAATACTTACTAGTACCTTAACTGTAAGTCCAGTTGGCAACAACTAAGGCTAGAGGGGGGGTCAATGACCTTTTTAAAACTTTGAGGGTCATTTTGAAAATCTTCAAAAGTTGCAGCGAAAAATATAACTTTTGTCAATCAGCTGATCAGTTGGCTGATGGTTTTGAGCAACTGATGCTGTCAGCTGGAAGAATAAAATTGGTCAGCTGGCTGACACAATTTTGGTGTTTTGAAAGAGATCACAAGTTATGAGGAAAGAAATGAAAAACAATTTATAAAAACACGTAAGTAAACAATTTATGTAATGAACCTGATACTTAAGTAGATTAAGAATGCTTAAGTATTAGAACAGTTTATAAGAGCTGATGAGTAAAAACAAAGCAGTTGAAGTGGTTCACAGTATAAGCTGCTATGTCCACTACCAAGTTGGTCAAACTTGGATTTTTGAAGTGCACTAATATTATTAATAACATTCATATAACAAAACAAATAAAATCTTATTCATTCATACACAATACAAGGTGCAAAACACATATTCACATACAGTAGCTGGGTATGAAACATAAAATCATATGAAGCAAATTGAAAACCCAAATTCTCGATGGGAACCAAAAACCCTAACATTTGAAACACAAATTTCATATACAAAGTTAGTGAGAAGGAAGGTGTTGTTTCTCATTTGTATTTTGATTTACATATGTTCATACATTACATTAGGTTCTATACTTAGTGACTAATTGGGCTGCGTATCAATTAGCGTGGCAATTGCGTATAGAACTTTGCCATAGAATATATTTTTTTTACAGGCTTCACAGGTTCAGCGGAAGACTTCAGCAAAGCTTCACCGGAAGACCTCATTAATCATCCAACGGCAGACCTTGTCTGCTCCTACTCAAGCATGACGTGTCCAAGTCCTCAAGCATTTAGTGGATTAATTAAATTTGAACTTTATCGGTTTGAATTTGAATTAAACCAATCCTATCGTGACTTCTCAGACACGCCTGACCAGCTTTCGGAAAAGCAAAAAGAATGTCGCCTTCTGAACAATGACAGAGCAGGTGAACAGACTGACACTTACAGTCTGTACCAACTATTGTAGGTCTGTAACTCTGATTGCTCACCTACCCTGTTGCTGCAACAACTCTGCACCACTCCCTGCTCATTATCAGGGAAGACGAAATCCACAAGTCAGCTCCATGCATTTAATGCATTCAACCTAATAGAGTTGTTACACTTTGTCTTCTTCAACGGATCTCAAGAATGCCCTTGCTATAAATACTACCATTAAAGACTGAAGAAAAAAAAAGTCCTGGAATGCTCTGAAAATTCTCCAACAACTTCAAATCTTATATACTTAGTGCATTCACGAGATCGTAAACTGATCAAGAAGTCCTCAACAACAAGAAGAAGATCTGCATCAACACTTAATCTTAAGCTTCTTATTGTTGTTCTTTTAACTATTCTTCTACACAATTGAATATTCTGTATATCCAGATATTCAATACCCAACCCCCAAACACAAGTCAAATATTAATACACGATCCATTGGACCTCTTTGTAATAAGAACTAGTGGAAAACATAGTGCACATTTAAATTCAAGGTTGACTGCCTTGGTGGTGGACGTAACACTCTTTATAGTGCGAACCATCTCAAAATACTTGTGTTCTTTCATTACTATTGCTTATTGCTTTAAACCGTTTCATATCAATTTACTTATCACTTCAAACAGTAAACTTGAGTATTCAGTCAAGTTTACCGGTAATGCTTCACCGGCAGACCTGAACTTACTTCCTTACGAGAATTCCGCTACTTCAATCTTTTCAATAGATTGTAAGTGCTTGTTTTAGGAATTTATACAAAAAGTTTTAAGTGTATAATAGGCTATTCAACCCCCCCTTCTAGCTTATTATTGTGCCATTTGGGACTAACAATTGGTATCAGAGCTTAACTCTTCGAAAACTAGTTTTTCCAAGATTAAACTCTTGAGAGTCACGATCCAATGGCACAAACACACTACATGCTGCCTACTTCAAATGCGAACCACGTCCCAATATTGGACGAAGGCCATTTCGATGTTTGGAAGGATAAGGTAATGTGTTTTATGAATTCTATTGACAACAGGTTATGGAAGTGCGTACTAGCAGGACGTCATGTACCCATGAAGGCAAATCTACTGGCATCCATCACTGGAAATCATACTGAGGTACCCAAAGAAGAATCAGAATGGACAAAGGACGACAGAAAGCTAGTAGAGCTAGATAGCAAAGCCATCAACATCATAACTAGCTCTCTAGACACCAGCACTTACTAACAAGTGATCCGACGTACTTCGATAAAAGAAATGTGGGAGGCTCTTGTCGAATACTTGGAAGGAGACCAAGACACAAGAGACAACAGAAAGTATACCTTCATCCAGCAATTCGACTCCTTCAAGAAAGATCCCAAGGAAACCTTGAGACAAGCATACGATCGCTTCAGTGAGGTAATTAATAGCTGTTTTTCTCTAGGTAAAACTTATGACAAAAAGGAAATGAATATGAGATTTCTAGGCTCTCTAGGTAGTCTGTGGCATGTTAAGACCACTGCCATGAAAGAATCTAAAAACTTAAACGAAATGACTCTTCGTAGTCTTTACGCAAGTTTAAAGGTTTATGAGCTCGAAGTGAATCAAACTCTAGAGCAGGACAAACATTTCAGAACTGTGTCCTTGCCTGCCATGGTACAAGAAGAGACCACAGTTGAAAACAAACCTTCTACTTCCTCAAATGAAAACGATTTTTTTTTCAGACGAACAATTTGCCATGTTTGTAAAACATTTCAAAAAGTTTGCTAAATATGGAAGGAAGGACACACACTAGCAGCCCTTTAGAAAAACTACTGAAAGCTCATCTATCAAAGAGCTTGTGTGTTATAACTGTAGAAAACCTGGTCACTTCGCCTCTAAATATCCAAAGCCAAAATTTGAATCATACCGAAAGCCTCAGTATAAGAAATTTCAAAAACATAAAGGTATGCTGGCTGAAGACATTGAAGAAAACCAGGTTGCTACATGGTTTGAGACTTGATTTAGAAGAGGAAGAGGACGATTGTGAGCAAGCTAACATATGCTTAATAGCTCATGATTTAGGTCCCACCTATGACTCTGAACATGAAGTCGAAATCTCACCAAGTCCCTTCGAAAAAGGTGAGATCAACTGTGAGAACTTCAGTAAGGAAGAGCTCCTCAAGGATAATCAAGAAATGCTTGAAGAGTTCAATTCATTTAGAGTAGCCTATGTAAAACTCGTCAAAAACTTTGAGAAGCTTGCTGTTGAGAAATCTCTGCTGGCAGCTGAAATTCAAACTCTCAATAGCTGTCAACATGAAAGTATCAAGCTAAAAGGAGGAAACAAATTCCTTTGTGACAAAGTCGAATGTCTCACTGAGCACATCAAAGGGCTTGACCTAGAAAAGATTGCCTTGCAAAAGACAATTGATTCCTGGAACAGCTCAAAGGAAACCTTTGAAGAAATCCTTTCAAGCCAAAAGTCTAGTAAAGATAAATCTGGCTTAGGATATAATGATGAGCTCAGTTCTACATATTCTTCTGTCACTGAGAAAGGTGAAACCTCCGAGACTGCTTATGATATCTCCTTCTCCAAACAGACTTTCGAAACAAGGGTAAACATGGACTTGGTTATACAAGTGTACCATACGTTTACCCCAAGGCTCAGAAAGGAAAAGCCAAAGTATCTACTTCTAATGAGAAGCTTGAGAAAGGAACGGTAGAGAAATCAAAGTCTACCGACAACAGCTCTGCCAGGCAAAGTCTGCTGGCGGTAGACCTAAGAAATCTCTGCTGGCTCCTATCAAGTTTGTCCATGAAATAGGAAAGCCACCTAAATCTATTGACAACAAACTTAAAGGTATTCTACCAAATCCACCTAAAAGGGTTAACAATAGACCAACCAAGGCTAAGTCTGTTGGTAACAAAACTAGGAAGGTTCAAAAGTAACCAATTAAGTCTACCGGCAACAAGCCAGCTGAACCCAAGACTACTGTTGAGAAAAGGGAAAGTCACAAGCGCTCTACAACCAAAGCTGTTGATACTTATTGTAATTAGATTTATTTCTGCTCATACATTACACTAGTTTTATACATCAGTGGTTAATTAGGCTGCGTATCGATTAACGTGGCAACTGTGTATAGAACTCTGCCTAGTATAGCTTTTATAGGACTTCAACAGGTTCAGCGGAAGACATCTTTAAAGCTTCACCGAAGACCTGCTTCAACATACAACGGCAGACCCTGTCTACACTTGGTCAATCATGACGTGTCCAGTCAAGAAATTCTTAATGGATCAATTTAAATTTATCCTTATCAGTTTGAATTTAAATTGAGACATTCACGACATCTCGGACGCCGAAAGCGACTTTACGGCAGAAGACTTTTAAACCGAATGAAAGCGGTTCGTCACCTGCATGCGCAACAACTCTCACAGATCTGACATCCAGATTGCACATCTTCCAGAAGATCTCTGTACTCATTCCCTGCTCGATATCTGTGAAGGCGAAATTCTTGATTGACAGCCCCATGCATTTAATGCATTCAACCTAATAGAGCTGTTAAGTCTTCGTCTTCTCCAACGGATCTCCAGAATGCTCATGCTATAAATGCTGCCATTAAAGACTGAAGAAACACTTGACAAATTGCTCTGAAAATCTACAACAACACTAAAGTCTTATACTCAGTGCATTCAAGAGATCTTAAACAGATCAAGAAGTCCTCGTCAACAACAAGAAGCTGTGTATCTACATTTATTTTTGTACTTCTTGTTGTTTTCATTCAAAGCTATTCTTCTGCACGAATTAAATATCCTGCTTACACAGATATTTAATTCCTTAACCCCCAAACACAAGTCAATATTTTGTACACGATCCATTGGGAATATTCTTTGTAATAGATCTAGTGGAAAACATAGTGCACTATTTAAATCCAAGGTTGACTGCCTTGGTGGTGGACGTAACACTCTTTATAGTGTGAACCATCCCAAAATACCTGTGTTAATTCCTTTTCTGTCTGTTTTCTTACTAAACTGTTTATTACTTTATTTATCGTTATCCTTTACAGCAAATCTTAAGTAACCTGTTAAGGTCTACCGGTAGTCCTTATCGGCAGACCTGAACCAGCTTCTTTGATAGTCTTCCGCTACTTCAATCTTTTCAATAGATTGTAAGTACTTTTCAAAGAACTATCTTAAAAAGTTTTTAAGTGTTTAATAAGCTATTCAACCCCCCTTCTAGCTTATTATTGTGCCCGTTGGGACCCACAAAAGCTACTCACAGTCCTCTATGGAACTTTCATCTTTGTCATTCTTGCAATTGTTTAGGTCATCTGGCCCCAGAATGTCTGCTAAGGTTCACAACAAAATCTGAGAGACCTAGTTCTCTCAAGGTTAGGCAGGTATGGGTTCCAAAAGGTTGCTAATCCTCAGGACCCAAAAGAAAATAAAGGGGACCTTGTTTCTTTGATCTTTTTCAGGCCTGCTTCATTGTTATATATTCAGAAGATAAAGACATCTGGTACCTTGATAGTGGTTGTTCAAGACATATGATAGGGAACAGAAGTCTTCTCTCAGATATAGCTGAAGCCAAAGGTCCTATGGTGATTTTCGGCGACAATGCAAGAGGGAAAACAATTAGGTATGGCTCAATCACTAGAGGAAGTCTCTCCATCAACAAAGTTTCTCTAGTGAACGGCTTAAAGCATAATCTTTTGAGCATATCCCAATTCTGTGACAAAGGACTCATCTGCCAATTCTCCTCCAATAAATGTCTTATCAAAGATCGTGAATCATGCTCAACGTTACTGACTGGCAATAGACAAGAAAACGTCTATGTCGTGGACTTAAATCTTCTAGGAAGATCCTCCAGCCTTTGCCTAGTTGCTAACAACGTTCGTGACAACAGTTGGCTTTGGCACAAGCATCTCAGTCACCTCAACTTCAAGTACCTCTCCAAGCTCTCCAAAGATGGGCTTGTAAAAGGTCTACCTACGGTGTCTGCCGACCATGACAGAAGTTGCAAAGCTTGCCAACTAGGAAAACTTTCCAAGTCTTCCTTCAAATGAAAGTATGTCATGTCAACGACCAGACCTCTTCAACTTCTGCATATGGATCTCTTTGGACCCTTCACTATAGTCAGTATCTCTAGAGACAAGTACACACTTGTAGTAGTTGATGACTACTCTAGGTTCACCTGGATCGAAACAATGATTTCAAGAGACGAGACATATGATCTGGTCACCGCTCTTTTCAGAAGACTTCAAATCCAAAAGCTTGAAGACATAAATGACATCAGATCAGACAACGACACCGAATTCAAGAACAACAGTGTTGAAAGATATTGTGATGACCACAGGATCGGCCACAACTTCTCTGCTGTCGAAACTCCTCAACAAAATGGTGTAGCTGAATGAAAGAACAGAACATTCATCGAAGTAGCAAGAACTATGCTGGTAGAAGCAAGACTTCCAAAGGAATTCTGGGCAGAAGCCGTCAACTTCGCATGTTTTACCCAGAATAGATCCCTGGTAAACAAGTTTCACAACAAAACTCCATATGAAATATGGAGAGGAAGAGCCCCAAACATAGGAATTTTCAAAATCTTCGGCTGTAAATGTTTTATTCTATATAATGGAAAGGAATATAGAGGTAAATTTGATTCAAAATCAGACGAAGGAATTTTTCTGGGCTATTCCAAACATTCAAAAGCATTTCACATATTTAACACAACTTCTTTAAAAATTGTAGAATCTGTGCATGTTACTTTTGATGAATATGATTTATTAGAGCCTCGAAAGGCTCCGAATGTTGCTGATGATTCTGATGATGTTGAGACAGGTACAAATAAAGCTTCTACTTCTACTCTTCCTCAGAATCCTCCTACTGCATACCCTTCCAGTTCTGATAACTCTGCACCTGCAGACTTCAACTCTATTGGTGCCAGCTCAAACTCTTCTGTTGATCCTGAACCCATCTCTTCTGTTCTACCCCAAACACCTTTGCAGATCACTCATCCTTCTTGTTCACCAGAAAATGAAGGTTTTGAAGATCCTATCTCTTTTGAACCTGATTTTGGCGAATCTCCTTCTCTACCCACTCCAGATTCGTTAATGGAAGAACTCACCAGAAGTGATCTTCCTCCAGCTGTTATTGAAACAAGAGATCACCCCATCTCTCAAATCGTTGGTGATCTCAACTCAGGAGTTCGTATGAGAAATAGAGTTCAAAATGAGACTATGTTTGCATTCGCATTTGTGTATGAAATTAAGCCAAAGAAGATTGAGGAGGCCATCGAAGACCATTACTGGATTAAAGCTATGCAAGAAGAGCTGAACCAGTTTGAAAGATACAAAGTGTGGAGCCTAATTCAAAAACCTACTGATCATCCAGTTATAGGTACCAAGTGGGTATTCAGGAACAAGAGAGATGAAGATGGAAACGTCACCAGAAACAAAGCTAGATTGGTTTCTCAAGGCTACCGATAGGAAGAATGAATTGACTTCAATGAAACATTTGCTCCTGTTGCTAGATTAGAATCAATCAGACTCTTTCTAGCCTATGCTTCGTTCATGGACTTCAAAGTTTATCAAATGGATGTGAAGAGTGCCTTTCTCAATGGTGATCTTCAAGAAACAGTATATGTTGAACAACCTCCAGGTTTTGTCATCCAAGACAAACATGATTATGTGTACCGACTCAAGAAAGCACTCTACGACCTGAAACAAGCTCCCAGAGCTTGGTATGAAACTCTATCCAAGTTCTTAATTGAACAAGGATTCGTGAGAGGAAGAATAGACACAACTCTGTTCATAGTAAAGCACAAAGGTCATTCTCTTCTGGTACAAATCTACGTGGACGACATTATCTTTGGATCTACAAATCAAAGCATGTGTAAAAGATTCGAGAAGCTGATGCAAAGCAAGTTCGAGATGAGCATGATGAGAGAGCTCACCTACTTTCTAGGACTTCAGATTCAACAGTCTTCTGATGGGATCTTCATCAGCCAAACCAAATATGCAAAGGAACTCATCAAGAAATTTGGTCTTGATTCAGCTAAAGGATTCGAGAATCCAATGTCTACCGACTGCCATCTTGACAAAGATGAGAAGGGAAAGCAAGAGAACGTGACCAAGTATCGAGGAATCATAGGTTCACTTCTTTACCTTACTGCCAGTAGACCTGATATAATGTTTGTTGTTTGTGTTTGTGCTAGATTTTAGGCAGATCCAAAGGAATCACATTTGTTTGCTGCCAAACGTATCATCTGATATGTTTCAACAACTACAAATCTAGGTATCTGGTACTCAAAATACAACAACTTCGATCTAGTTGGGTACTCAGATGCAGACTATGCAGCTTGCAAAATGAGCAGAAGAAGCACCGGTAGGACCTGTCAATTTCTTGGAAATAGACTTGTCTCATGGTCATGCAAGAAGCAAGAATCAGTTGCAAACTCTACCACTGAGGCATAATACATTGCTGCCAGCAGCTGTTGCTCTCAACTACTATGGATGAAGCAGCAACTAGTGGACTACAACATCAAGACTGCAAATTGTCCAATCATGTGTGACAACACTTCTGCAATTTCAGTCTCAAAGAATCTCGTGATGCACTCGAAGACAAAACACTTTGATAGCCGTTATCACTTCCTCAAAGATCACGTGGAGAAAGGTAACATCAATTTGGAATATGTTCCAACTGAACATCAATTGGCTGACATTCTCACTAAGCCACTGGATGCAACCAGTTTGCTTATTTAAGGAGAAATCTTGGTATGATTGATCCTACTGCTTATTTTATTGTTCAAGTTTTCTTTCATACCGGTAGACTTAAACTACTACTAACCGGCAGACTTAAGATCTTTGTTTTCACCAGGTTAGTACTTTAATTGTTTAGTCTATTAAAGCGGGAAAAGGTTTTCTAAAAAGGCAACGGGGTTAAAAAAGTCATTTCTGAAATTATTTGAAAATATCTTAAGATGCAACTTTTCGCTAAAGATTTTTCTCTCCTTTAAATAGACTTTGAACCGCCATTTCCAAAACTTTACGAACCTTCTCTTAGATTTTCTCTCTCTATTCAAACCTTTCTCCCTTCTCTGCAACTGCTCTCTCTCTCTCTCTCTCTCTCTCTCTTCAACTATAATCTGCTTCTTCTTCTCTACATCAACAATGGTAAGCTTTTCTCTATTCTCTAGTTTACTATCCATTCATTTATGCTTAGTATTTCTTCTATTGAGTCATTTTATTAAGGAATCCTAAAGGACGCTTTGAGTATCTGGACGGTTTCCACCATTGTTGTTCATTTGAAAACCTTGAAACTAACAGTTTTCTCTGTACTTTAAATACTCATTTTTTTGAGAAATCTTCTGTTAATGTTTCTCTGTTTTATCTATCCCAACATTTAAGGGTTTCAAAATTTTCATCTGAAATTTCAAAATTATTTCTCAAAAATAAAATCCTTGATTGTTTGTTCTGTCTAAAGAAAAATCCCTAATTTTTGCTAATGGTTGTATAGGTGAAAACATCTGCAAAAGCGAATCTAGGCAAAAGGAAGTTGATTGACCCTGAAAGCGTCATTCATCCTGACCCTTCTGTCAACTTACATGGGTTTCCTCTCTATCCTCCACCGCACGACATTATTATGGAGCTGGACCCAAAAATGTACCTGCCAGGCATGTGCATTGACCTGGAAACAGTTAGATCATTCGTTGTGGGGACGAAAATGTACGATGACATGAACGAGTTCGGTATTCTACCTCTCTTCTGTCTCCACGACAAGAACTATAACAATCTTCTCGCTGAGGAATTCTATCAGCACATGGAGATAATTCCACAGACTCCTTTTGTAATTCGTGGCTGGATTCGTGGACGCCCCTTTTCTTTATCTGCTCGAGTGATTTCCAAAATTATTGGTGTTCACTATGGCGGTGACATTGAGTTATCCATTGCTGAGGCTGACCACGCCTGGGAAGCAATACTCCAAGGGAACCTCAAGGGAAAATGCTGAGGAATGTCTTTCCCTTGGACGTTTACTACACAAACCATATATTGGACAAAGGTCTTCTGTTCAAGAACGGGGCCCATGACATGTTCACTGCCCAACAGCTCAATCTCACGAGTGCCGTCTATCTACAAACTCAACTCAACTACGGCACCATCATCTTTAACGAGCTGAGAAACTACATTACCAAAGTGAAGCACAGTCCATCCTACTGAAGGCCCTTTGTTCGGCTCATCAACTCCCTGCTAAGAGATACTCTAGAAATCAACTCCACCATCACAAAAGATGAACGCATTGATGTGTCCAAAGACAAGCAGATGACAACCACCTTCTTTAACAAGTACATTGAGTACGACAATAAAAGGCGGCAGCAACGAGGTCTGTAAAAAATTTCTGCTGAGAAAGTAGCCATACCATCTCCTATGATGGTCACACGCTTCGATATGGATGCGTATGATGCAGCCAGAAAAGCTGCTCGTACAAGCAAAGGAGCACCCAAAAAGCCAACCTCTGTTGTTGATCATGACATACTACAAGTGGTCAGAGACCTAGCTGATGAGTCTGAGTGGCTGTTGAAGCAAAAGGAAGCAGCTAAGGCTAAGAATGCAAGGGCGAAAGAAGAGGCTGAAAAGCTTCAGGCTAAGTGGATACGGCAGGATCTAAAGGTCGGCAGTCGTGACAAGTCTGCTGGCAGCTCCTCTGCAGCTGCTGGTAAGTCTTTGTCACCCCAGCCATCTAACCCTGAACCACCTACATCCACTCCCCAGCCATCTCCAGCACCCAAACGTAAATCCTCTTCTGACCAACCTTCACCTTCACCCAAGCCTAAGCGTAGACGCCTACGTAAAGGTCTTTCGACCCAACCATCTGCAGACCCTGCTATCTCTATCGATGAAGCAACTGAATCTCCTATTCAGTTGCTAAGGCAGAAAAGGAAGTCTGCTGGCACCCAACCCTCTACCGCTTCATAATCCATTCCTACCGAGTCATCTACTTAGAGAGAATCAACCCATCCGGAGGAGTCTATCCCTCAGGAGGAGCCACACACCCAAGAGGAGCCACACACCTAAGAGGAGCCTACCAGAACACACTCTCCCGCCCCTCCCTCACCCTTCAACTACTCACCAAACCTATCTACCCCTTCTTCACCACTTCGTAACCAAACCAACCCAACTACACCATCCGAACGAAACCAGACCATCCTTATAGAACCAAGCCTACCTGTCCCTCTCATCCTAACCCCATGGTTTCCACCTACCCTTTCCTCTGCTTCTACGAGGTTCATCTTTGAACTCTCGTCAGTAGCAGACCTTTTTCTTCAACATGCTCCCCCTCCACAGGAACCTACCCAAATGAGACCAGAAGACCTTACTTATCCACCTCCTTCCTTCTGGTTCTCCACTGATCCCCTACCCAGCCCTTCGATATTTGTGATCACTCGGACACAGATATCGACATACCCCCAACCCCGCCTCCTTCTCCCTCAAAATCTAACTCCCCTTCTACCCATACATTTCCCTCACGTGACTCATCTTCCTCCGACTCTGCCACTCCACCTCTCCAGCAGCCCTTCCGACCCGCTACCTCTATCGATGCTACTTCCCCTGCCGGCATTGGGCACGTACATATTGGCCAGGACCTTTCTCCATCACAACCGACCAACTCTGAAATTTTGAACCGCCTGGACGCCATCTACGATAGACTGGGAGAACTCACCAGCATCTCCACAGCTGTCGTTGAGCTTGCAGCTGCCACGTCCAAGGCAACAGATAGAAATGCTGCCATCCTTCGACAATTTCAAGAAGATGTGTGGACACGGTTTGGACAAATGAAGCACGAGTCCACATATATCATGATCAACGTGGAAGCTCAACGCAAGGAATGCGTAAGGCTCTGCTCTACCCTGTTCTACTAGCTCTTCCACAGCATCACTCTTCATCTAGGCCATAATCGTCCTCATGTTCTCGAGCTCAACCAAATCGCTCTTGACGCGTCTCATGACAAAATCAATATCGAGCGTGATCTTGATCTGGCCATCATGGAGAAGAGACAACTGAGGTCTATCAATAAGACTTTAATAGAAGAGAACAACCGTCTACATGAAGAACTGGACTACCGCTCTCGCTCCACCAGACCTTCTACCTCTGCTGATGATGAGTACACCAGAAGAGTCGAAGAACTTGAACGACAGAGAAGAGAAAGAGAAGAGGCAGACAAAGCAAACAAAGGCAAAGGGAAAAGGCCATGGTAGTTTGTATCTTTCTTTCCCTAAAACCTTTGTATCTATCTAAGTTTTTTTGAAAACTCTGTAACATTAAACTTCTCGTTTAAATACAGAAGCTTATTGTCTTTCAAAAATTTATCTTCTATTTAAATTCCTGCTATTTGAACTCATATATCTGCTTAGAATTTAAACATTCAGTTTAAATCTATTTTGAACTGTTTATTACTAATCCTTGTGTTGTTTTTTACATCTCTTCTGTTGTAAGCACTTACATTAGATTTTACACTTGAGGTGTTCTTCTGTTTGATAGACGCGTGTCTACAACTACAATTCTAATACTTTCTGACATGCTATTATCTATCATATAGTTGTTATAGCCCTCACTTGTAAGTAATGATGACCAGATGCAAATATGAGGAGATTGTTGTTTCTCATTTGTATTTTGATTTACATCTGTTTAGGTTCTATACTTAGTGGCTAATTGGGCTGCGTATCAATTAGCGTGGCAACTGCGTATAGAACTTTGCCATAGAATAGTTTTTTTTACAGGCTTCATAGGTTCAGTGGAAGACTTCAGCAAAGCTTCACCAGAAGACCTCATTAATCATCCAGGGGCAGACCTTGTCTGCTCCTACTTAAGCATGACGTGTCCAAGTCATCAAACATTTAGTGGATTAATTAAATTTGAACTTTATCGGTTTGAATTTGAATTAAACCAATCCTATCATGACTTCTTAGACACGCCTGACCAGCTTTCGGAAAAGCAAAAAGACTATCGCCTTCTGAATAGTGACAGAGCAGGTGAAAAGACTGACACATACAGTGTGTACCAACTATGGAAGGTCTGTAACTCTGATTGCTCACCTACCCTGTTGCTGCAACAACTCTGCACCACTCCCTGCTCAGTATCAGGGAAGACGAAATCCACAAGTCAGCTCCATGCATTTAATGCATTCAACCTAATAGAGCTGTTACACTTCGTCTTCTCCAATAGATCTCAAGAATGCCCCTGCTATAAATACTATCATTAAAGACTAAAGAAAAAAAGTGTCCTGGAATGCTCTGAAAATTCTCCAACAACTTCAAGTCTTATATACTCAGTGCATTCACGAGATCGTAAACTGATCAAGAAGTCCTCAAAAACAACAAGAAGACCTGCATCAACACTTAATCTTAAGCTTCTTATTGTTGTTCTTTTAACTATTCTTCTGCACAATTGAATATTCTGTATATCCAGATATTCAATACCCAACCCCCAAACACAAGTCAAATATTTTGTACACGATCCATTGGACCTCTTTGTAATAAGAACTAGTGGAAAACATAGTGCACATTTAAATCCAAGGTTGACTGCTTTGGTGGTGGATGTAGCACTCTTTATAGTGTGAACCATTCCAAAATACTTGTGTTCTTTCATTATTATTGCTTATTGCTTTAAACTATTTCATATCAATTTACTTAACATTTCAAACAGCAAACTTGAGTATTCAGCCAAGTCTACCGGTAGTGCTTCACCGGCAGACCTGAACTGACTTCCTTACAAGACTTCCGCTACTTCAATCTTTTCAATAGATTGTAAGTGCTTGTTTTAGGAATTTATACAAAAAGTTTTAAGTGTATAATAAGCTATTCAACCCCCCTCCCCTTCTAGCTTATTATTGTGCCCTTTGGGACTAATAGAAAGAATCCTAAAAACCCTAACATTTGAAACACTAATTTCATATACGAAGTCAGTGAGAAGGAAAGAATCTGAAAAACCCTAACATTTGCAACCAACAAATCATCAATGACGTACCTATTGTCTTTGATTCTTCAACGATTTGTAATCTCACTTCAATCAATGTATTACTGTGATTCTTTAATGTCTCGATCACTTCAATGTTCAAGGGCTTCTTTTTGACTCACTTCGATTTGAAAATATTTGAGAGAATTTTGGTTAGAGAGATTTCGGAGTAGAGACGGCTGACGAGTATTACGCATATCAACAAAGACAATGTGTCGTGCATATGCATATAGTGAAGGGTAGTTTTGCCATTTCATTTTTTTAGACGGTGATATTAACAGTAACGCCTAGAGGGAAGGTATCTCATAACGAATCTTGAATAGAAGGACTACATCTAATAAAAAAAGGGTAGAACCAAATTAAAAAAAGGTGAAAATGGAGGGACCAAATAATTATTTAATCCTTCACTAAACTAATGAATTGTGGATCAATTGGCTGAAATAAAAGGTTATATGTGGAACCCAAAAGAGATAATGTTGATGAGATCAAAGAACGAAAAAATTCAAATAACAAGCCAAAAACCACTAAATCACGTAAGAGAAGGGACTACTTTCTCCGTTTTCAAAATATTGTTTTGGGTTGACTTAACACACCATTTAAGAAAAATGAATTGATTGAATTATAAATGTTGGTGAAATATGTGGTTTTCTTTCATGTCCTTGAATATGTGGCCATAATTAAAGTAAGTAGAAAAAGTAAGGGTTTAGGTAAAAGTGTTTTCCTAAAAGGGAAAGTTTTGAAAGAGGACAATTATTTAAGAAACAGATGAAAAAGGAAAGGTAAACAATAATTTGAAAACGGAGAGGTGTCGTTTGGTAGCCAGGATTAAGGCCAGATTGAATTAATAAACCGAGTTGCCTGATATTTGGTACGCAATAGGTGGTCGGGACTAATAACACGAGTTATCCGGATAAAGTCATTATCCCCTCACTATTAATACCAAGGGGGAGGGTGATATTATTAGCGCCCTCACTAAAAAAATTATGATTAACATTTGTAATCTCAAAACTACCCCCGATATATAAGTGAGGATTAATAGCGAGGGCATTAATAGTATTATTTATCCCCTTTATCCCAAAAGAATAGTTCTACTCCTTCGTTTTTACATAAAAAATTAAATAACAATTATTTATTTATTTTTATTTGAAAAACATGATTAATTATCTAATATGTCATCCTTTTTTAAATTTTAATACAATTAAAAATATATAAACAAATAAGAGTACAATATTAAAAAGTTGACCTCTTAAATTGAATTTTTTTTGTGGGTAAAGGTAATAAAATTTAATATACATATTTTGAATAAGGAGTTCATGATATGTCAATTTATGTTAGATAGTCCTCCCTATTAGAGATTAATATCTATATACAAATCCTTTTTTTTTTTTTGTAATTATCTTTTCTAATTCCTTCCTTATGAAGGACTTCTTTTTATATTTGTCTATGTTTTTGTTACGGTAAATTATTATTTTTGGATTCGTTTATAACCTTGAAATTAGTATTTGTGTGTTCTTTTATAACCATGGACGGATGCAAAGGTATTGTAAGTAGGGCCCAAGCCCACCTCAAAGTTTGTCAATAAAAAAAAAACTATTTTTTTATATGTTACTTAAACAGGCACAACAAGACAACTTTACCCAAACAGACTAGGACTCATTAAGTTACCGACTATATGTAGCTTAAGCTCTTTTATAATTATGTATATAACTGGTAAAACTCGTTAAGTCACCGAGTATATGTAACGTCTTTTTCCAATAAATGAAATTATTTTGTAAGGTTATTATTGTTTACAATATTTTTTAAAATACCAAGTCCACGTGATACTAAAATCTTGGATCCACCCCTGTTTGTATATATATATATATATATATATATATATATATGATTAACATAAATGAAAATGTTATACCATTATTCTTAATAATTATCTATTTCTACATGGTATCAAAGCAAAGGTACTAAATCTTCTCTCTCAAAGTCCTCCTAGACGCCGCCTCACTAACAAGCTTCCATGGCCGCCGTCATCAAACCCTCACCATCCAATCTCTAGATGATCCAACCCAAACATTCCAGCTCATAAACATCTCCCATCACAACTTCTTCAAAGATCACTTATACCAACTATCTAGCTTGGAAACTCCAAGTTGATGCTACTCACATAGGATATGATCTCTACAAGTTTGTAGATGGATCACACCCATGTCCTCCTACGGTCCTACCATCCTCTCAAAGGATGTCCAAACGCCAAACCCCAAATACCAACCATGGATTTGACAAAACAAACTTATGTTTGGTGCTTCGTCGGATTACTCTCTACCCCTTTAGTTCCTCTTATCCAACAAGCAGCTAATTTTACACCTATGCTCGCCGAGCCTCAAATAAAAATCAAGGCTTTCAAGCCTCTTTCAATCGATCTCGAATGACATGTAGTTCATTAAGGGTGGATTACACGAACTTGTTGCTCTTGGCAAACCTCTCGACCTCGAGGATCTCATCGAGATCATCTTAGGGGTTTTGATGACGACTATCGTCATATTGTTGATATGGTTGAAGGAAGGGACACCCCCATCTCGTTTGATGAACTTCATGAGAAACTCATCAACAATGAGATAAACTGACCTTGAAGCAGTTCAAGTCCACCTCATTCTCGTACCCTACCTAGGCCAACCCTATCACAACGAGGAACCACGACTCCTCCTACATGTCGTTCTCCTCGGAAACAATCCTTTGCAGCTATTCACCCTCCTCAATCTGCTATCCCAGGTCTTCAGCAACAACAACCTTACCTAGGAAAATGCCAAGGCTACCTACAACATGGTCACACTGTCGCTCAGTGCCCTAACTATCAATTGGTCGCTACCTCGGCACATACTTTACCTCACTCATAAAATGGATCTAAGTAGAAGCCGATGGTGCACCTAGCGACGACATCAAACACAAGGACTCCAAGTTGGTTTCTTGATAATGGTGCCTCTCAACATGTCACTGAAGATCTTGGCATCCTCTCTATACACTCTTCCTATATGAGCTCTGGTGACATGGTCATTGGTGATGGTACTGGGCTACCTATCTCCAAAACTGGTTCCAACTCCCTTAACACACCATCATATATTTTTCAATTAGATGATGTCTTACTTGTTCCTGCCATGAAAAGAAACCTTATTTCAATATTTCAATTTTGCACCTCTAATAACACCTCTATTGAGTTATTACCCTCTTCTTTTCATGTGAAAAATCTACTGACATGGACTACACTGCTAATCGGACAATCTATAGAAGGTGTGTATGAATGACCGACTGCTACCTCAGATCCTCGTCCCTTAGCCCTTACGAGTACTAGAGTTTTTCTCCATGACTGACATCTTTGTTTTCGTCATCCTTTTGAAACCATTCAACGTCATATTTTGTCCACTTTTGGTTTAGCTTTAGAAGTTAAACAAGTACATTATAACGATTATTTATGCAATAAAAGTCATAACATTCTTTTTTCTCAATCTACTATTGTGTCTACTTCTCCGCTTCAAACCATTTACTCAAATGTATGGACCTCACTCATTCACTATATTGATGGCTTTAAATATTGTGTGATCTTTGTTGATCACTACACCTACTACATATGGCTTTACCCCTTCAAACGTAAGTGTGAGATTGCCACTATCTTTCTTTGCTTCAAAGCTTTAGTCAAAAACTTTTTTCAAAATAAAAATAGTGACTTTCTACTCGGATAATGGTGGTGAGTACACTGGTTTAGCAAAAGACATTGGCCTCGCCGCTTACCTATCCACGAATGGCATCTCATATCTCACTTCACCACCCCCACATTTCGGAACATAATGGGTTCTCCGAATGATGTCATCATCACATTATTGAAACCAGCCTCTCCCTCCTCTCTAAAGCATCTCTGCCTCTCACGCTTTGGTCTTATGCCTTCCAAACAGTTATCTACCTCATATATTGTCTTCCTACACCCACTCTTCTGCTTCTCCCCCCTTACCATACATTATTTGGGATCCTTCCAAACTTCTCGTCTTTGCTACCCTTGGTTCCACCCATACTCCAATCACAAACTTGCCACCCGCTACACTTTGTGTGTCTTCCTCGGATACTCGCTGACACAAAGTGCCTATCTATGTTATGATTTGGCCACAACCAAACTTTTTTTCTCGTGCTATGTTAGGTTCGATGAGTCTGAGTTTCCCATGTATAAGGCTGAGTTGCATATTACTCTCACCATTGATTGTCATGTTTGACCTGATATATAAATTAAAGTAAGATAATTAACTTTATCGTAAATATTATAATAATGTATACTTTTCAAGGATACCCACGTGTGGGTGCGTCTAGTGGCGGATCAATGAAATTCGTTCAGTCAACTGCTACTACTGGTGGATTCCGGATTTTTTTTTCTCCGTAGGAGCACAATGCATTCAAATAGAGAGAGGAGGGCTGGCTACCTGTGTTTTTTCATGTTTTTTTATTGACGTATAAAAGATGTCGTTATTAGGATGATTAATTGTGTGTTTTTTTTTTGTGTATTGACGTCAAAATCATTTAGGTAAAAAAACATTAACATAGAATGAAATATTTGTTATAAAATATATTTCAAATACAAAATAATCAAATGTGTAGTAGACCTTATGAATTGATTTCATGTTCTTTTGTTTGAGCTTTAGGTGGGAACCAACTTCTTTAAAGATCGGACGGGTTATAAATTGGCCTCTTCAGCTCCTCTTATGGAAGTGCAGTACATATATAGTAACAGAAAATATAGGAGCAAAAGGAAATGTTTGAAGGTAAAATTTCAATGTTGTTCACTCTTATAAAACTAAAAAACAATATGTAAGGGAATTATTATTAGCACTCGTCGTTTTAACTGCGATATTTTATCATTGTTTTATTTAACTTTTATCAAATGTTCTTAATACCGTATTCTGTTGTGGCCAGTTCTATTTCGTTTTTACTAAACATACTAAAGTGTTACAGTTAAAAATCGAAATGTAATATCACACGCTCGAGCTTGTGGTATTTCTATAAAGTTTAGATCATTATTAACACAACCGTGAATTTAATTTTATGTAACCATGACTAATTAACACCCTCAATTATATGTGTATTTTTTTCTCTTGTAATCTTACGTGACATGCGTCTTACCACTAAAAATAAAATTTGACAAAAAAAACAATTAGAACAATTAATAGAAAGCGTTTTTAAAAAGCTGACTAGGATATATTCGCACTATCAAGTAGAATGTAAAAAATTAATATTATTATCCAAAATATGAATACAACTTGGTTGACACATCATCTATAGTTGCATTGAAAAAAAAAATTCAAAAAATTTATACTCCACCGTCCCAGATAAATGTTCCTAATAGATAAAAGACAAGGTTTAAGAAATATAATTAATGATAAGTTGTAAAATATGTTGTGATAATAATACTCATCACACGTACTCTCTCTCATTAATTATGCACCCATTACACTCACTCTCTCTCAAGAATTCACAAGAATGATAATATTGAATGAAATGATATATTAAGAAGAATGAAAGAAAATTTGCACACTAAATTTTTTTAGAAATATCAGTTGGAACATCTAAAAATAAAAAGTATGAATATTTATATGAAACGGAGGAAGTAAATCCTAAATGATACTTAATTTCTTTTACATTTATTTTAGCATTGATGATAATCTTAGTGCTAGTGTCGAATTAAATTTATTTAGATTATTATACCGTCGGATCAAATTTGTTATTTTTTTTAAAGATAATATAGACATTTCAAATGTCAAAAAGCTCCAGCTCAATTTACCAAAAAGAAATAACTAATTGTACTACCACTTTCCCTTAAATAATTGCATTGAACTCCTTAAAGGGAAGATGATAGGAAATTCAGACATGCAACTACATAACCACCACGATAAAGACCCCACTGAGAGAGGGGGAGAGAAAGAGGTACGACGTTGTTATAAGCTATTACTGAAACAACTGAATCAAGTGCACACTCTACGGAGAGGCACATTCCTTCTCCTCCATTCAATGTGGATGCTCACACTCACACACACACACACATCTTAATTACTAGGCTACCTAGCTAGCCTCAAAATGATTAAGGTTCATCTTAAGAACAAATAACACTGTAGCCTTGCCCCCACACACACTCCAACTTGTTGATTAATGAAAACGTGGAACCTAAACATACAGACAAAAATATATTCGTTCCGTTATAAATAGTTTATCATATTATTTTGTGATGTTTTATTTTAATAATTTATTTAAAAAAAATTATGTTTATAATTTTTATTAAATTTTATATGTAATTAAACACAAAGTTTGTACTTAATTATTTTTGTAATTATAATAAATTTAAAAAATATTAATATATATTTTTAATAATTAAATGTTTCAAATGGAGACTCTTTTCTCAAAACGTGGATTATAATATTATATGACCTCACGTAACATTAATATTAGCTAGCTATGCATAACATTAAGAGTAACATATAACATTAGAAATGGAAGGAAAAAAAAGAACCCTAACAGCCTAATAGCAACACTAAACACTAAAATTCCCCCAACTTAACAACATAGCCTCATTTGAACAAATTTCAAACCCCAGCCCTACTAGTCTCAATTTCTATGGAGGAGAGGGAGAGGGAGAGGGAGAGAGAGAGAGAGAGGACATAATTATAAGTGTTGTTGCCACTTGTCAATTAATCTAGGGTTTCTTACCAAGAGTGTGCTTGTTATTATGCATCCAAACCTTGAGCACATGCCTTTTGATTCCATTTTCGCTACAGAAATGTTGAACCACAGCCTCATCATGCTTCTGAATTCTCCAACCCAACCTCTCAGCCAACTCAAACATCCTGTCTTTCTGTTCCTGGCTAAACTTTGTCCTATGCCGCTTTTTTGATGACCCCATCACCCCACCCATGTTACTAGGATTCGACATGTCTTCCTGCTCTGACCCACCACCACCACCACCAACTCCACCACCACCTCCACCACCACCAGATGTCGACGGTAGTGCCAGTGGCCTTTGCTGTGGCCCCACGTGTAGGTATCCAGAAGGTGTTCGATAAAATGTCGGCGAAGCCTGCTGGTTATTTACACCATGGTGATGGTGGTGGGTCAAGAGCAGCTGGTGGTGGTGGTGGTGTGCAGAAGTCAGCGCTAGCTCGCTGCTTTCTTTCCTGTGAAAGTTGCGGTGACAGCCGCACGCAGCACATTTGAGTCCATCCAATGTACCCTCCGGTCCTGCAGGCAAGAACTCCCCACACCCATCAACCGCGTGTGCACCAATACCAACCGCGTGATTCTTCAAACACTCTCTATACCTTGGTTTCTTCCCAGCCGCAGACGGTGGCGCGTCGACATTCATCGGGCGAGTAGACATTTTGGGATGGCATGAGTTTCCAATATTATCGTAACTCGCCGGCAACCCAATCTCTTCCTCATGTACTTCTTGATCCTCAAACTCCATATAAGTAGGTTTTGCAGAACCACCGGTAGCCTCGCCGGAGAAGGTAGGTGGCCGGGGTTTGTTAGTGTAATTTTTGAGTGTAAAGATTCTTTAAGGAAGGTAAAGAGAGAGAGAGAGGGAGAGAGAGAAGATAAGAGAGAGTGTGGTCACCAATTTGCGATATCACTGCAAAAAGGAAAGCTGTCTTGTTGCAGAGGCTCTCTCTTTATTCATATACTTTCCCGTTTCTAAGAACTGTCTCTCTCCTTCCAACCGTGCTGTCTCCTTCTCTGTGTAAACTGGCTATAGCCGGTTTAATTAGGGTTAATGTCTGCATGTACTATTTTACCCTTATGGACTGTGTATTTTCACCAACATAAGGTAAAATGTTGCAGGTCGTTGTACGTACGGTGAATGTTTATGTGATGAAAATTTGAGAAAAACTTGTGTGCATCTCGGGGTACCGTACCATGCATGGTCTAAAGCAGCATTTTCAAAATGGAGTTGTTTTTTAAATAGAGTAGTGTTTTGTGCAAAACAGCGTACTCAAAGTTTATTTGATATATTTTGGTTGATCAAAACATTATTAAGTGAAGGACTCATAATTTGAGAGAAATTTGAGCTGATATCTTTTGAATAATTTTCAACTGTTTTATATTTATATTTATATTTTTTTATCAAAAAAGACACATCACGTGTCACGATACAAAAATCATACATCACGCTATATAAAGGATGCATCCATATGCATAATTTTATGCATCATGATCATGATACATGAAGTGCATTTTTCTGGTTACAAAAAAATGCAGGAGTGCAAAGGTAGAAAACTTCAAAAAATTGACTGATCCAAAATTTTCCAATTATTTTATATGTAAACTTTACTTTTTTATATACAAATATACTTGATATAGAAGATATTTTTTCCATTCTTAAATTATTATCCAATTTTAATTTTATGAGGCAAACTGAATGTTGTTTAAATGAAAAAAATAAATTCATATATTTTAATACTTTTTTCAAAATTATAAAACACGTAATTTGTATTACTTCATTAATGTATATTTATTCTCATCCATTAAATGTGAGTGTTATGAAGAAGAAAAAAGTTAATGTTTGTAATTTTTATTTTTATTTTTAAGTTAGAAGGTTCAAGAAATCAAGGTTATCGAACTTGTCCAATAGTTTCCGATTAACCCCCTTAGGACAACTCAAGTCAACTAGTTTTAACTGTTTCAAAAACACATTATTTTTACGAAGGTGAAAAATTTGTATAAGACCGATCCTTCTTATCTCACCAATCATATATTGGTGGATTAAGTTATAAAAAAGTAAAATTTCGTTTACAAAATAAGATCCGTAATACCATTTTACAAGAGACCTTCTCTTTTAAAAAAAACATCTTATTCAAACACTTTATTATAGTTTGGGTAGAGAAAATATATTCGCGATATGTTAAAGGTAATGCTTTGGCTACTCTCATTTTACATTAAAATATAGGTACTCTGTGATGTGACATACTCTCATTGTCTGGAGTATTGGGACCCACAAAATGTCCAATCAATGAGAGTATGTCATATCATAAAATACATATATTTTGATACAAAATAAAAGTGACCCTATCATTACCCATATGTTTATGTATCGGATATTCGAGGTGTTTAGGTACTTAGATAAAGTCTAATAGGAGTAAAAGAGTTCACTCTAAGTTTGAATTTTGTTTTATATATGTTAATATGTATTCGTTTGGTCAATGTTTCTCGACGAGTTTCCGTGTAAAGTATTTCCTCCACTTCGAACAAAGAATTCACTATTCTGTTTTAAGATATTTCAGTTAGAGAGTACTTTCAAAATTAATGTATAAAAAGTTTTGTTTTATTACTAATTAGTTATTAAAAATGTTAAATTTTAAAAAGTTTAACTTTCAAACGAGGACTTTTTGTCTGAAACGAATAACTAATATACATCCACCTTATGCCTTAAAAATTACCCTCAATCGAAAATAACACTAGGTAGTCTCGAACGTAAAATTGGTAACTAGTAAAATAAATCGGTGTAAAATTATTCATTTTTGAACTTGACATGGGCACACGAATGTAGTGGTGGTGAGCAGGGCCTATCAATGCTCATCAAGTCTGTTAAAGCCAGTGTCCATGGGCAATAAATAGTGTTGAATTTTAGATGAGTCAAATACCCACGGTTTCGAACGTTATTGGGCCTTTAGTTGCTCTCTGTCGTTATGTCCAGCCTGGCTCGTTCTCTTCTATGATAAGTTTTTAAAAATATTTTTTAATTATAGATCTAAACCAAATTTATTTATTTAATTTAAAACTTAAAAATATAGTATTCTAACTGAGCTAAACTGTTGAAGCAGTTAAGCCTATTGCAGATTGCCTTTTTAATTTTCTTATAATATAATAATACATCTAAACCTATTACTAAAAGCCTAAAAGTCTAAAACACTATTTTTTTTTAATTACTCAACCTCAAACTCAATCCTTTATTCGCATGCAAGTCAGTGATATGCTACGCACATTATTGGCTTATTCTTAATTTGTTAGTCATCACTTCATCTTTTTCATCTTAGAAAAAATTTAAATGGTAAAACAGTAAAATTATTCAAAAATATGAATAGATGGGATGAAGTTCGTGTCCGACTAACGCCCATCCACTAATGTCAATAATACTAAGCTTTTAAATATGATGTTCGTTGTCTGATGGATCTATGCCGGATATTGTCAATGTTCCCGAACTAATGGCCCTTGTACAGCCCTACTTGAATGCATGTGTTTCTAAATATGGTATTAGGCTATTAGCTAGCTCTAGGACAAGATCACATGTAGCCTTAGGGTGCATGGCTTCGGTTTCGTTGGTTTAATGCTTGATGTAAGAACACTCATCTTTTTATCTTTTTTTTTCTTTAATCATATATTAAAGGGAAAATTATCTTTTTATCATTGTATTATTGTCAGCTACCCAATTTGATCAATCATATTTCATAACTCTCAAATTGACTAATGTATTAAATAAGTTGGTACGTTGTTGTCCATGCTTTTAATATCTCATTCAATTTTATAACAGAGGTGTTAATATCGACTAATTGAGGGATTTTATGAGGGTATTTTTGTCGATTTAAATAAAAATATAAAGACAGAGCTGGGCAATTGGCAATAGTACGATGGTTAAAAAGATAATTTTTATTTAGATGAACAAAAATACCCCTCATAAAATTTCTCTGTTAGTCGACATTAACACCTCTATTATGAAATTTGATGAGATATTAACGGCATAGACCATAACGCACCAACTTATATAGTACATTAGTCAATTTGAGAGTTATGAACTATGATTGATCAAATCGGGTAACTGACAATAATACGATAATCAAAAAAATAATTTTCCCCGTATTAAAAAGAAAAAATTAAACTTCAACACTACACCCCGATATGAATTCTAACACTAAAAACTACTTTTGTTCTAAAATAAATGCCCAAGAACAATTCGCAATCACAAAAATTCGTTGCCAAATCGTCATGACCGATTGCCCCAAACTTAAAAACCGAAACGAAACTGGTTGTTTCAATTTCTCCGGCTAAAGTTAATTGATTCAATTTTTAATACTCTATATTTGTAAACAAGCCAAATAAGTTCAATATGTTAAGCAAAGTGATGAAGTGCAATTAGAGGACTCAAGTTTATTAATTTTACTTAATTAAAGGAAAAAATAGAGAGAGAGAGAATAAGGGTTTTTTTTTCCTAACGGGGCATGAGAAAGATTCAAACCTAAAACCTTATAATTTGGGAAGGTTAGTCTTAAGTCCAAATAAAAGCCTCCATAACAAGCACTTCATTCGTTTTCAAATAATCGTTTTTAACCTGGTACACCGTTTAAAATAATAATTGATTGTATTATAAATATGGATATAATGTTTGGTATTATTTAATGCCTCTTAAGCATATGACCATAATTAAAGTAAGTAGAAAAAATAAAGATAAAGTTATAAAAGTGTTATCATAAAAATAAAAATTTTAAAAGAAAACAATTATTTTGGAATTGATAAAAGAAAAAAACGATTATTTATAACATTTTTTTTAACCATGTTGAATCCTGGGGTAGTAGTTCCGGTCCCTCATTGCTACTACTAGGAAAATCGCGGGATGTGCCCGAAATGATACAAAGTTTGAGAACATTGCAACTAATAACACATGCAAGGTCCAACCTCAGAAGAAAGTAAAGTGCTTCCATCAAGTATCGAACCCACGCTGCATGCCTCCAGAATCTTATGTCTCTCTTCTTTTACCACTCGGCTATGTCCGGGGACAATTATTTAGAACATGTATGTATGTGTGTGTGTCTATATGATCAAAAGTACATAGTTTGACCGGTTTCGGAGACGGTTTGTTTTTGAAGGTTGATAAATCAAAATCGAAACAAGTGACCAATTTTTCTAGAGTTTAAAGCCTGTTAGTCTGTTACAAACTTGTTACTGTACTTTTCAATTTCACTGATTTCAAAACGATTTTTCAATTTTCGGTTTCATTTACCAAGCCTCTCCAATGTCTTTTCTTTTTGTTAAAAACTTGTGTAGAACAGTTTTATGGATATTTTTTGTATGACGGATCCTTTTACTCGATTCACCATTTGTTGATAGGTTAAGATATAAGAGGATGAAACTCCGTCTTACAATTAAGATCGTTAATACGGTTTTACAAGAGGCTTACTTTTTATTTTTTAAACAATCAAGATATATTAGTAATATCAGAAATATTTTGGGGACATGCCTATATTTAATTTTAATTGGGTTCCTTGACCAGATGGGATAAGTACTATTGCAGCTCCGCCTCGGCACCCGGCCGTGATAAAATGTTGAAACCACGGTTGCCGGTGGTGCTCTTCGTGATATCAGAAAATCTTGCACCTTTCCATGGAGTGATTCTAATGGCTATCCTGCGAGTCAACTCATGTCTACTACTCCGTATTCTCATGTCTAACGGATATAATATTTCCTTGTAGAAAGAGCGGTAGAACTTGTAGTTGGGCTAGCAAAGATGTTATTCTCTTGGTTCCTACTAAGTATATCGTATAAACATACTAACTATGCTTGAACATTTTTATAATTATGATAAACTCTAATGATATTTACTGTTAAAAATAGAATGACTCGATTCATCAGGTTATGTTATCGCATCGAAGCGATTGCGTCACTTGACAAAGCGACTGCGTCTTAGTTCGGAAAAGTCTCAGAAGTTGAGGCGGTTGCATTAAGCGATCGCATGGTTTTGGAATGAAGATGAAGCGACCGCGTGCATTGGAGCAAAACGACCGCGTCGAATCAAATCGGTCACATCTTGTGGGATGACATGACCACATCGATGCAGTTTTCATGTCTCTTTATTTAAATGTATTTTTAGGGTTTGATTTTGTATCATATATATAATTATAACCATATAACAGAAATAATGGTGATTCTAATAAATTTTAAAAGTCTGTTGACCTCAATTCCCCCTTCTTTTTTTTCATTTGATCATTCTATATTGATTGTTATTGTTCTATTCACTTCCGATCTGCACAACACTTATAGATTAATCCCTTAATGATTAGATTTTTCAAATACTTTTTTTTAGTAGAGCAATTGTAGTTACACCGGGTTAAAAAAGGATATGAGAGCTTGTACAACGAAGGGTTTATTTGGAAACTAGTATTTTTTAACCCGTGCATTAAACGCACGTCAACTAAATTATACATAAACAAAATAAGGATAATCGGTTTATTAACAATTATACATAAGTATATCAGTAATTATATTTCCTTATACACAACATTTGTTGTCTTATTAGTTAGTTTTTCATCTTCACCGCATATCAATATCTTCAAACCAAAATAATTTGTTACTCTAGAAAATACGACATATAACTGTTCATGACTAAATATTGGTTTTTTCAAAAAGAGACATACGTACAATTATTGACTTTAACACTTGTTAATTGGTATTGCATATGATACCAGCAATGTAAATTGTCTTCTTTGGAACTTGAAAGACAGTCTTACTTCAGATAAAGTTAATGACAATCTTGGGATAAAAACATTTTTTCCAACATTGATTCCTTTCAAAAATTGTGTTTCAACAATGTGATCCCCAAAATTTAGGATGATTAGTCGTGTTTCATTACACAACCCTGCATCATGGTTAATGTTTGTAAATAGCATTATTGAAACACTAATTTTAAGTGTCAATTCATGGCCTGACAACCTCAAACACTTTATACTATTCAAAAATTCTGTATAATGAATATTTTATAATAAACTTGAATTTTTTTCGCACTCAAATAAGTTCTTCATTGTGAATGATTACTTTTATTAAATTATATTTGGATTTTTTGAATAAAGAAATTTCTGATAAGAAAATAAGCTAAAATAAAAATAACGAATTTATTTTTACCGTTAACTATTTTTTTTGTAAATTATTTTGATTTTAATAACTTTCATTATATATATTTTTTGTTTTATTGACTTCGTAACTATTATTTTTGTTTTATTTTTAAGAATTAATTTTACGGAAAACTTTTGTTTCATAATTTTTTTTATTTTGGTAACCTCAGTTTAAATTGTTTTGTCTTATTGACTTTGTAACTATTATTTTTGTTTCATCAAATATTTTTATTTTACTAGCGTATTTTTGTTTTACATAACTAATTTTAAATTTTGTTTTAAACTTTTGTTCCATAAATTATTTTAATAATTTTACTAACCTCAGTTTAAATTATTTTTGTTTTATTGACTTTGTAACTACTATTTTTGTTCCATCAAATATTTTTATTTAATTAATGTATTTTTGTTTTACATAGTTATTTTTAAGAATTTGTTAAACTTTTGTTCCATAAATTATTTTTATTATTTTAGCAACCTCAGTTTAAATTATTTTTATTTTTATTGACTTTGTAACTATTATTTTTGTTCCATCAAATATTTTTATTGTATTAACATATTTTTGTTTTACATATATATTTTTACGAATTTGTTTTAAACTTTTGTTCCTTAAATTATTTTATTTTACTATCCTCCGCATTAAATCATTTTTGTTTTGTTGATTCTGTAACTTTTATTTTTATAGTGGCTTGTTCAAAAAATTATTTTTATTTTACTAATCTCTTATATTTTTTGTTTCCTTGACTATGAAACTATTATTTTTGTTTTAGTTACTATTTTTATGTTTAAAGATAAAAAAATATTTAAACATAATTAAAAGAAAGAAGATGGTGGTGATGAGAGAGAAAATATGGAGTAGACGGGAGTCGGGAGGGAGAAGGTGAAAAACAACCTGAGAATATAAGAGGGAGAAAAAGTGAAATGATAATTCAAAAATCAATAATTCAAAAGTAAGTTTTTTGAGAAAAAATCTACCATTGTTATTATATATATACACCGAGATATTTTGGGTTCTTCTTCACTACCAGGGAGAATAAAGTGGGGACCTATTAGGAATCAACCACATAAAAAGGTAGTTGAGTATTTACTATAAATCTTTTAACTAAATCCAAATCATACAAACAACCACACTCCCTCTTTCACCTAAGCAAGAAAGTGAGCCCAGACAATTTTTTTCTTTTTCTTCAGTTTTCAGTTTTTTAGCTATTCAAAAAAACAAAAAATATATTTTTAAAAATTACGTATTTTTATTTGTAAATAGAGACTTGATTTGTCTTATTTTGACACCAAATAGATTTTTTTTTCCAAATTTTGAAATTATATGAAATAAAGATGGTGGAGTATATATAAATATCGGAGTTTATACCAAGATATTTGAATGGTTTTTTGTTTGAGTAGTTTATACGTATCAAATAAATTTTTTTATTCATTTTTAATGAATTAAATATCAAATGAGGTGCAAATGAGATACTTTGTGAGTTTGGTCTCATGGGTGAATTCAAGCATACCCGACGTCGCCATTTCAAAGAGAGTATTTCTACTTATTTCATTTTGAGTGTTTCTAAAAAATTTCTATTTTTAGAAAGATTCTATAAACAAATTAACTAGTATGCTTTTATTAATTGTGAGATTAGAAAAAAAAAACATTAATTTAACATCTCAAAAGAGTATTTTGAGGGGATATAAAAGAATTACACATAATCAATGATTTTTTAGACAACAACTTGGGTAAGATGGATCCTTTTGATCCGATCCACCATGTGTTATTGGGTTGAGTTGTGAGAGAGTCCGACTCTATCTTATGAATTAAGATCCGTAAAACGATTTCACATGATACCTACTTTTTAAAAAATATATAATATAAAGTTAATAAAAATAAACTCTTGTTTTGAAACAACTAAAGTACTTCACTTGTTTCAAAATAAGTTTCTTTTTAGCAAAGTTGTTTTTACAAAATAATTGTTTTCCTAGGATTTCAAAAAGCATTTGTCTATATTTTGTTAAAAAATGTTGTTATTTGTTATTCTCAGATTAAATGTTATTAAAAATAGTGTTGTTAAGAGGAAATAGAAAATATTGGTGCAACTTAACTATAATATATGAACTTAAATAATAGTGAATGAATCTTTTTAAAATCTTTCTTATTAAAATGACACTTATTTTAAAATGGATGGAATATCTTTAAATTAAGCAAGGTGGTAGAGTCAATTGATGCTACCTAATATAAGCAAATTAGGCGGCAGAAGAACTTTCACCACACCGAAGGTCGGATTCAAAAAAATAAAATTTGTAAATCACAAATTTTAAATATTACATAAAAAATTTAGAAACCACAATTTTAAGCAGAATCTTATCCAAATTAAGCAGATCCCAAATCCCTTAGTGGATCCACACCGACCTCAGAGCATCCACATTGGTTACATCTTAAAATACACTCTATACAACCTATACATTATTTTAGAGATCTTTTAAAAAAGTTTCAACTCAAATGACTACCTTCTATAATTCTCTAAATTATTGACATCATTTAACTAACAATATAACTATCAATATAGATCCCTCTTTTTTATGTATATTTTCCTACTGTAGTCGAAATAAAATATATATACTTTAAATTTTATATTCAAAAATATACATTACATATTTACCTTTATTTAATGAAATTTACCTACCTATATTTTAAGTTATAATGAATTATCGTAAAATAATTGTCCACTTTGAAACTTACGAACATCACTTTTACCACTTTAATACTATACTTTAATTATATACCTATTATATTAATAATCCAGTATAGATTTTCTTTATAAATAAATAGTAATAGGAAAGGAGAATGATAAGTGTAAAAAACACACACACATCATTATTTAATAGAAATGGAGAATGAAAAAAAGATTATAAAAACAGATCATCATATTGATCCACCAATTGGAAAAATCCAGTGTTTGGTAAACTCACTCAATATTTTGGTGGTTATCTAACTAATTTTTGAGATAAGGTGTCCACTATGGGCCTCAAAGAAGGTGAAAACCCCTAAAAAAAAAAAAAAAGGGTTTTAGGGTGGTGATGAAGGGAACCATTGTGGATGCTCTAACTCATTTAAAAACTTTCGTTGCAATCGCCATATCAGGCTGACCACATAAGAGTAGGTTTTCTGTAAGACGGTCTTAGATCTTAATTCGTCAGATGGACCTCCACTCTCTCAAAATTTAACCCACCAACACATGGTAGGTCAAATAAAGATGATATGTCTTACAAAAAATATATGTAACACTGTCTTACCTAAATTTTTGCCACCATATAATGATATAAAACCATTATTTTCTCATTTCTTTATTTTGCGTTGCACCATGCAAGTAAAATTGTTATTTAGAATCATGTTCACTTGATGCAGCGGAGGCATGAATATATTTCGACTATAAACATAGACTAGTTTTTGTGTTAAGAGGTAGAAAGATACCACCGTGCTGATTGACCAGATTCAGATTCATAAGGGTTATTATTTTGCTCTTAAACTACACACTTGATCATTTAAAAGAATCACATTCATTGTTTAAATTACTTATATTAGTAGTTTTAACCACTCAATTTGATCGTTTGAACAACTCATTTAGATATTGGTAATTCAAACGACTCAGTTGATCGTTCAAATGACTCAATTGGTCATTTAAACAACCAATTTTTGTATCTGAATAGTTTATCATTTAAACTACTCAGCAGGACGTTTAACTAATTCATCAAAAGTATATTAGACATCTTAGGAAATACAAAGATCCCATACTTAGTAAGTAAAGTCCGAACATAATCTCGTCGTGTATCATTAACAAGAACTGAGAAACATAATTAGACAAAGGAGGTATTAGAAAGCTAGTGTTTTTAAATGAAGTAAATTGGGATTTTGAGACACTAATTTATTTATGATTCATTTATGTAATGACTATGGTAATTTTGAAATTATGTTCTTCTCCGTGAAAACATAAGAATATTATATTTATTTGTCCAATTTAGATATCAGATGAATAAGTTATAAATGTTTAAAGTATGACATTGAAAGTATTGAAAGTGGGTTATCCCACATTGGAAAAATATGAAAGACTTAAAGTGTTTATATACAAAGACTCTCTTATGTTGGGCAGGGGCGGATCCATGTAGTCCTAATTGGGTGCAAGTGAACCCAATTTTTTAAAAAAGTTATTTATTTTCACCTTGTATAGAAAGAAGTCAAAGAACTATCCCTCCAAAGATCCCAGGGGAGGATACAAATGATTCGGAGCTTGTATAGATTTCTGGCACTAGTTTAGTTCGTCGGATCTAAGAGTGCATAGTCATCCGGAAACTGTGTGATACACATGCTTCGGTTACAGCTTCCTTCCACCAGCACACGTCAAAAGTCTTCTTCACTAGCAGACTTCACAAGACTTCTTCACCAGCAGTCATGAGAAGACTTACTAGTAGCAGTTTTACTCAACCGTAACGATTTTGTTTCTTTTTTATTATTCTGTTTTATATTATGTAAGATTGTAATAGGGATTTTCCTAACAGGAGGAAGGTAAATGGTAAAATTTTGGATAAAACGGTCTTCCAGTGTATAGTCATCCAGTACCACCGTTATATTTTGGGAAACGATCGTCACGTGTATGAACTCCACGCACTTACAGAGAGTGACGAATAACTTTTCAAGGAAACTGTATGATACACATGCCTCGGTTACAGCTTCCTTCCACCAGCAGACTTCAGAAGTCTTCTTCACTAGCAGTCTTGAGAAGACTTACCAATAGTAGTTCTACTCAGCATCAACGGTTTTGTTTCTTTTTTTTATATTCTGTAAGATTGTACGTAATAGGGATTTTCCTAGCAAGAGGAAGGTAAATGGTAAAAATTTAGATAAAATGGTCTTACGGATTTTTTTATAAGATATATCATATTTATCCGACTCACATTGTATTGGTGTGTTGAGATGTGCGAGAGTAGAGCTTCGTCTTACGAATAAGACAAATACTTATATAAGACGGTCTTACGGATATTTTTTGTAAAACGGATTCTCTTTACCTGATATATCGTGTGTTGGTAGGTTAAGCTACAAGAGAGTAAAACTCTGTCTTACAAATTAAAATCAATAAAACAGTCTTATAAAAAACATACTTTATAAATGAGAGAATGAGTAATGAAATGTGTATCTTATCAATGAGTTAAAGTTATGTCGATAAAACATTGTTATAAAAAACATACTTTATAAATAAATATCCGTACAATAATATTATACTAGGATATAAAGAGCACAATATATAAGCAGAAGACAAGTTACTAAAGCTGAATCACGCGCTAAGCACGTTCCAATCACAAGCATGGATAGTGCGTCGCTGCATTCTTTTTCCCGTTTTCTACGCGCACGCATTTCCGTACCTTTCTGTGTGATTGAACTGACCCCTCATAGGGTCATTTCCAAACTGGATGGATCCCTAGGAGGCGCGTGATTACGGCGCGTTGAAAACCATGCCACCATTAAACCTAGCCTCGTAATGTCCATTTAACTGTAAATTCGAATTGATTCCCTCAAGGTTGGGATCAATACCAGGGACACCCTTTAATATTTCCATGTTCGAGTTATCCTTCATTCTTAACTCAAAATTTTCCCAATCCATCCCCTAGTTTTTAATCAATGCCATACTACTATTATTTTACTTATTTTCTCTAAAATAAACAGTAAATAAATAATATCAAAATTTAAATAGACGATTAATAAAAGTAATACCTCCTACATCGCAAACAAATAGTTAAATATTTTATTTTAAAATATACTCCCTTTATTTTTAAATTATCGTATTCCTTTGATTTTCGTATGTTTTAAAATAATTGTCATATTTTAAATTTTCTATTTAAAAAAAATATTTTTATCATTTTGTCCTTACTTTTTCTATTTAGTTTAATTATGCCCATATGCTCAATGACATTAAAAAAACGACATATTTAACTAATATTTATAACAAAGTTTAATTATTATTTTTTCTTAAACTGCGTGTCGGACCAAAAAAATGATCACTTGAAAATAGAGGTAGTATTAGTTAAAATATCCACTTTTAAAAAAATATGTTTACAATTTCCATTACTTTACATTCCACTTGTGTTTGAAGTAATATTAATTGTGCTTAGTTATTTTTATCATAATAACTAACTTCAATTATATTAATATATCCATTAGTTAGTAGATTTTTTAAACGCGAGTTCTTTCAATAAAACAAATGGAGTATAACTATTAACTAAAGTGGAATCTAGAATTCCAAACATTTTGTCTTTGTCTCCTTTTCCAATTTACAAGTTCGTATCTGGCATTATCCTTAAGTGATGTGATCCAAGCCAATCTTATCTGTTTTGATGTGTAATTTATTTTAAAGATTATGTTTATATGATTTATAATTAAAGTATAATGAAAAAGTAAGAATAAAATAGATAAGTGTTATTTAAAAAAAAATTCAAAAATGATAATTATTTTAAAATAGACGAAAAAGAAAAAACAAGATAATAATTTTAGGATAGATGAAGTATTAACTTAATGATCATAGCAATAACAAAAGGCTAAATAAACATGGATATGCACGGTTAATATAGTTTACTCTTTTATTCTAAAAGTATTTTTTTGTTTGATCTGACATATATAAGAATTAAAGAATAAATAATTGATTTGATTATTATATTAGTTTTTGGTAAATTATACATATAAAATTAAAAGAATAAATTAGAGAGACTACTTAACTAAAAATATATAACAATAAGATTAGTCATTATAGAATTTGAAAATTAATCATTTTCTACAACATAATTTTATATATGATTATTCAATTGAAAAAAAAAAAACACCAAAATGATCATTTAGTCACACTATGATTTTGACATGGATCAAATAATTCAAACTTTAACATTACTACATCCGTCCCAAAAGAAAGGATGACGATAATTTAAAAAGGGATGGAGATTTCATTTCAATAATTTTTGGATGGATCTAAAGGGAATACTGAATAATAATTTTGGGTTGGAAGAAGTATATATTTATTGATTAAATATCATCTAATAGAAAAAGGTAATAATATATACAATTGGCCCAAAAGAAGTCATTAAATACCATGTTAATTACGTGCTCCCTCCGTTCCGGATAAAAAGTCCTTGTTTGAAAGTCATACTTTTTAAAAACTTATACTTTTAGTAGTCCATTAGTAATAAAATGAATAATTGCGGGTCGATTCTTTATTTGAAAATTATAACCTCTCTCGTGCACTATTTTTTATCCAACCGCATAAGTCTTTTTTTTCTTCCTAAAATGCCCCTCCTTCTCCTGTTGATGGATATCAATCACCGGAGTTAACACGAATTCAAAGAAAATAGATATAAAAATATAAGGCTTAACATTTTAATTAGTTTCCGTTTCAAAAAAATTTCATAGATCTGGATAATTTGAGCTTGTCAATTTTAGAATTGGAATTTTCCTAAATTATATATTGAAAAATTATTTTTCCTAAATTATATATTGAAAAATTATTTCGATTTTGTTAATTTATTTTTACATCCTCTAATTTTTCAAATTTGCTTACTTAAAGCAAAGATATAGATCCGAAATTTTTAGATATGTAATCTATGAGAAGTACATAACTTTATTTTTAAGAAAATAAAATTATAAATATAGATCCTAACTTTCTAGATCGATTTAATTTATTTTTTTAAAGATCTGGGTAAACACCAAGTCAATGTATTTTAACATCGAAGAAAGAATTTTTTTTGAAGTAAAATGTAAAAACTAAATCATATATATTGGGCTAAGGAATACAATACATATTTCCCATCTACAATAGGACTTTTGACATTTGAATGATGCTCACAAGCATGATTGACATAAGTATCAAGGAATATAAAAAGTTATTTTATATGGGTTAGTGTGAAATGTAATGATACATTTAATTTTTTTTTCAAATAACATGCAAAGTTGTACCTATATTAATAAATATTAATAAAAAAATTAATTTATTGAAGCTTTATTTTATAGATGAGAAGAATATGATAGATAGGAATATATGTTTAGGTTGGGGGTAGGTGGAGTAATATTTTTTTTGTTTTTAGTTCTAAACTTGGCTGGTTTATTGCTTTGAGGTTGTTGAGAATTGAGATTAAAGGTAGGTTTGTATATTTTTGTTCATTTTACAAATATAGACAAGTGTTTGATAAAATGACAAACATAAAAATATTAAATTTGTAGTCAATGTGGTTGATCTTTGATGTAAATTATCAAAAAAGGTAATTATGCCTTAATTTATGCTCTAGGCCCCGATTATAGTCCCCTAGGCCTAGCGCGATTTTTGAGCTTGACTATCAAGGCGCTATGTAATGATACATAAATTATAACAAAGTTGTAATATTAATAAATTAACAATTTTAAATATATAGATGCATATATAATTGATTTGAATATTAAAATTATACATAAAAAATTTTAGTCATTATAGAGTTTGAAAATTAATCATTTTCTACAACATAATTTTATATATGATTATTCAATTGAAAAAAAAGCAAACACCAAAATGATCATTTAGTTGCCCTATGATTTTGACATGGATCAAATAATTCAAACTTTAACATTACTACATCCGTCTCAAAAGAAAGGATGACGATAATTTAAAAAGGGATGGAGATTTCATTTCAATAATTTTTGATGGACCCAAAGGGAATGTTGAAGAATAATTTTGGGTCGGAAGAAGTATATATTTATTGATTAAATATCATCTAATAGAAAAAGGTAATAATATGTACAGTTGGCCCAAAAAAAGTCATTAAATACCATGTTAATTATGTGCTCCCTCCGTTCCGGATAAAAAGTCTTTGTTTGAAAGTCATACTTTTGAAAAAACTTATACTTTTAGTAGTCCATTAGTAATAAAATGAATAATTGCGGGTCGGTTCTTTATTTGAAAATTATAACCTCTCTGGTGCACTATTTTTTATCCAACCGCATAAGTCTTTTTTTTTCTTCCTAAAATATCCCTCCTTCTCCTGTTGATGGATATCAATCACCGGAGTTAACACGAATTCAAAGAAAATAGATCTAAAAATATAGGACTTAACATTTTAATTAGTTTCCGTTTCAATTTTTTTCATAGATCTGGATAATTTGAGCTTGTCAATTTTAGAGTTGGAATTTTCCTAAATTATATATTGAAAAATTATTTCGATTTTGTTAATTTATTTTTACATCCTCTAATTTTTCAGACCTGCTTACTTAAAGCAAAGATGTAGATCCGAAATTTTAGATATGTAATCTATGAGAAGTACATAACTTTAATTTTAAGAAAATAAAATTATAAATATAGATCCTAACTTTCTAGATCGATTTAATTTATTTTTTAAAAGATTTGGGTAAACACCAAGTCAATGTATTTTAACATCGAAGGAAGAATTTTTTTTGAAGTAAAATGCAAAAACTAAACCATATATATTGGGCAAAGGAATACAATATATATTTCTCATCTACAATAGGACTTTTGAAATTTGAATGATGCTCACAAACATGATTGACATAAGTATCAAGGAATGTAAAAGGTTATTTTATATGGATTAGTGTGAAGTGTAATGATACATTTAACTTTTTTTCAAATAACATGTAAAGTTGTACCTATATTAATAAATGGAGAACATTCTATTTTTGAAAAGAAAGTTTTTGTGGAGATATTTCCCTTTATAGATGCATATGCCTTTATATATATATATATATATATATAGATTGGTATGATATGTAGTTTTTTTTAAGTCCATGTGTATATGATCATAAATAAAGTATGATAAAAAAATAATGGTAAATTAGTAAAACGGTTGTTCTAAAAGGGACAATTGTTCTAAAAGGGAAGGTTTTAAAATAAAACAATTATTTTGGGACGAATGAAGTATAAAATATGCAAGAGAAGTTGACTTTTACTAATACTTTAAAGACTTAAGGTAGAGATAATTGCAAAATAAACGCTGGACTATTTTATGTTTTGCAAAATTAACCTCGTGTATTGATTTCCACCATATTGAACCTCCACATATTTTTATTTTTTCAATTAAAACCTTCAATTAAAGAGGTGTTAATTTTTTTAACGGAATTGAGTTGGCTGCTGTGACGAACCCGACCCCGACCCCGAGAAGGGATCGCGGGTTGTGTCGTCCAAGTAGGGAGAAGAAGCAAGGACAACTAAACAATTCATGCTAATATATATGCACCCCGAAACCACAAACGTAAATAAGAACTAATGAGATGTTCAGTGGAAGTCTTAACAGGTGAACCAAGCAAGGCATGACTTACAAGTGCCGGCAACAAACTAGAAGTGTAAGTAGTACTACAAATTTTAGTCTACAACAGGTACAAGTTACTACAATAACACATTCTCAAGCGAAGTCTAAATGACTTGCTTTAACTCAAGCGTCCTTGCAAAAAAGAAACCAAAAGAGCCAAGAGAACCAACACTACCACCTCTAGGAAAGCGATCATGAATAAGAGCAAACAAGAATCCTCAACGAGACAGGCCTGAGTGATTCGGATCTAAAACAGTAAAAGGGAGGGGGTAAGTCATAAAGACTTTGCAAGCTACCAATATGCACGATAGGATATAATGCAAGGCATACATAACACGATATCATATTTGATTATCAAGCAAGATCATACTAGCATGTAGTTCTCATGTCGCGATGCACGTTGTTTTCACATAAGTGTTAAAGTAAATCACATAGGATAAGGATATGTTATGGATCCGGTCCCGTTTCGTAGAACCTGAAATAGAGAAGGTTATCTTGCATGTATTTGTCGGATGTACGTGTATGATACATCGACCACGATAGTATTGTTCCAAGTGCCCTTTGGTTACGACGAGATACTCTTCTGCACTGTGATCAGTAGTGAAGGGTGTGTGCAAGGTTATGGTGTGGCGACCCATCACTACCATGAATCTCATAATTCATGACGGTGATGCATTGTTGACCATCAAGACAATTAACGTATGCCAGCAAGACTAATAGTATGCCAAGTAGATATTTACTTGTCACACAAAATCAAGTAAGGAGCGAGTTCAACAAGAGCGAACTCGTCCAAGTCAAGTGGATGTTTACTCATGTAATAAATCAAGTAGGGGAGCGAGCTTGACAAGCGCAAACTCGTCCAATCAAGTAGACATGTTACTCTACGATATACAATTCAAACATGAGATCAATTACATTAAGAATTCTCAAGAGCTAGTCTACAATTCAATTGAACTCTAAACGTCATAGGGATTGATTGTAGAATCGGTATTGTTCAATGACTCTCTAAGTGCAACTCCGTTGACTTATCGCTAAATTATCACCAAGTAAAGGATGAATGTTATATGTATTTCATTGCTCTTTTCTATGTTCTCGATTTATTTACAATTAGACTACTAAGTCAATCATGACTTTAGTCCATCAAGATCAAAGTTTCCCACTAGTTATTCCAAATCCATTTTAGAACACATTTCATACTTGACACAAGTCCAAAATACCAATTACAAGTCATTAACTCAAAATTTACAAAAAATTAACTTTAGAAATTTCAAGTTATTAACATGGTGTATGTCTTCTTGAGCATGTATCTAGAAGCTATCTTGAAGGGAGCATGCTTGATATTGAGCATACAAAAATAGGTGATTGGGAGCTTACCTTGTTCGAAATCAAATGGTTAGATGATAAAACAAAGCAAAGATTAATAAACTAGAGAGCAAGGGCTTCGATTTGGTGGTCTCGAATCGAAAATCGGATGGTTGGATCTTCGGCAATCAACCAACCAAAGTAAGGGCCTCCAAGCTCTCTTTCTCTCACTAAGAACCCAGCAACAACAATGGTGGAAGGAAAAATGGCTGTTAAGTTTGAGGTTAGGGAAGGTTTAAGTCACAAAAAGGGTCAAAAATCAAGTTGGGGTTTGAATTGGGTCGGACAAGGGTCAAGGTTGCAAGCCAAAATTAAACAGGACACAAAATCCCATAGTGTTGGAATGGGGGGCTTGTGGCCGCAAGGCCCCTCTACCTTTCCCCTACAAGGTTGCCAGAACTCTTCTCCCAAGTCTCTGCCCTCCATGTGACGGCAAGCCCGAACCACCTTGCGTCTACAAGGTCTCCAGATCAAAAAGCCCTAAAATTTGGCCTAGAATGAACCCCAAACAACTCAAGCAATTCAAGGGAGTAAACCAACACTCAAAACACAATCGAAATTCACCCGAAACAAGTTGGAATAAAGGGAAACGAACGTCGAGAATGATGTAAACAACTAACAATCATGAATGCTAAACGAACTAAGCATGAAACTCAATCTAAGCATGTTAAAGACTAAGTTCAATATCAAGAAACTTATAGCCAAGTTGTTAAGACTCTCAATGACTTAAAAAGAACTCGAAATGCCAAGGCATGAACATAAGGACCCAAAACAAGCACGTGCAAAGCATAGTAGTCTTTCAACCATTATAACTTAACAAAATTCACACCACCAAGGTAGTCATGAAAGATATTTTACTAGCATGAATGGTGAACATAATAGACATGTTAAGTAAACAATGAGAGCATGTTAAACAAGTATGGTTTAGGTTCTCACATCTTCCGACACTTAAAGGAATTTAGTCCCTAAATTCTTACCAGTTATCTCGAATAAGTATGGGTGTTTCTCCCTTATCTCAAGCTCGGTATCCCACGTAGCTTCTTTGATGTCATGATTCCTCCACAAGACTTTTACTAATGGTATCCTCTTAGTTCTCAAGATTTGCTCTTTAGTATCAAGAATCCTCAACGGCTTCTCAACATAAGAAAGATTGGGTTCAAAGGTAATATTTTCATAAACAAGAACATGTGATTCATCCTTCAAGTATTTGCAAAGCATAGAGACGTGAAACACATTATGAATACCCGAAATAGAAGGTGGCAATGCAATTCGATAAGCCAAAGAGCCAACCTTCTCAAGAATCTCAAATGGACCAATATACCTCGGTGAAAGTTCCCATTTCTTACCAAACCTCTTAGTACCACGGCATGACGATATCTTCAAGAACACAAAATCACTAACCTGAAACTCAAGATCGCATCTCTGGTTATCTGCATAACTTTTCTGTCTACTCTGAGTCGTATGCAATCTATCTCTAATCAGCTTCACACTCTCAGTTGACTATTGTACTATTTCAGAACTCTATAACTTAGCTTCACCAACTTCGTCCCAGCAAATTGGTGAACGACACTTACGCCCATACAAAGCCTCATAAGGAGCCATCTCAATACTAGATCTGTAACTGTTATTATACGTGATAGATGTGTTTTATATGCATCTATTGGGTACTTTTATAGCTTAGAAATAGCAATTCCATGAGGCTTTTGGCTACTAATATGTGTTTTTGAGCTTTATTGTGAGTTTCAGGGTTTTAGGTGAAATTGTGGGATTTACAAGGCCTTTAGTGAAAAATTGAGGAAGGGTGAAAAGTGCTGAAGTTTGAAAGATGAAGAAGAAGAAATCCAGAACCCCTTGCGGACGCAAGGGTAAGGGACCTTGCTCCCGCAAGGTCTCCAGTACGCAAGCAAATTTGAGCCAAGGCCTTGCGGCCGCATTCATTGAAGACCTTGTCCCCACAAGCCCTTTCTGAAACTGCCAAAGGGTGTTGTACCCTAATTGTATCTCTTTCCCCCGAACACATTAGTATAAATATAAGCCATGTAGTCATAAGTTGAGGACGGTTTTTTACTCTGATTTTAGTGTGTAATACTTAGTTTTTAGTGTTTGTAATTATAGTTAGAAGATCGTTCATGTATTCTTTCATTCCAATGATCTGTTCGTCATCAAGGATGAACTAACCGCTCCATAATCTAGGAGTTGGAGGTAACTTGTATCGAATCTTTTGCTCTGTTATATATTTTTATTCAATCAAATCTTGTTGATCACAATGTTTATTAATCTCTTTAATATCTAGCTTTTTCCTATTGAATGGTATCACAAGTAGTAAAGACCAAAGGTGCGGATAACTGCACGGCCATATGCATATGTCGTACACTTGCTCACCATTGTGATAAATTGACCTTATCGATGCACGAGAGTGATAAGTTAGGGTCAGGTTCATATATATGTTCCTAAGTGACAGATAGGAAATTCATATGTTCTTGTGCTTAAGGGAATAGATTGGATTAATTATTTAGGATGGAGGCTGAATTATAATTTGACAATCTATACCAATCTTTAGTGAACGAACCCAAGATTAAATTGATTGATACATTGGGCAAAAGAGCATTAGAGTATATACAAGTGAATCCACATTTCTAGATTTCCCTCCACCATAAGATCTTCATAACTGTGATTATTGCTTTAAACTGTTAATTAGTTTACCTCTTTTCTAGTAGAATAAATTAGATAAAAAAAAAAACACCTTAGTTTAATTGTTACCAATTTACTTGCTCTTAGATACTTCTTGTCTCTGTGGTTCGACCCTTGCTTACTGTACACTATATTCCATATTGATTCGTACACTTGCGAAGAAAATAAATAAGACATCAATACGCAAACTCTGCCAATGGTAGATGTGAATCCCAACTTCCCTTGAAATCCATGTCACAAGCACGAAGCATGTCCTCCAATATCTGTATCAATCTCTCCGACTGTCCATCTGAATGAGGATGAAAGGTCGTACTAAAGTTAAGTTTCCTACCCAAGGCCTCTTGCAATGAATGCTGGAATCTCGAGGTGAATCTAGGATCTCTATCTGATACAATACTAACAGGAACACCATGTAGCCAGACAATCTCCTGAATATACAATGATGCCAACTGACTCAAACTGTAAGTAATCGCAATAGGGATAAAATGAGAAGATTTCGTCAACCTATCGACAATAACCCAAACAACATTGAAGCTTCTATGAGTACGCCGCAACCCCGTAACAAAATCCATAGTGATATGTTCCCATTTCCACTCCGGAATCTCAAGTGGCTGCAATAAACCGGCAGGTCTCTGGTGCTCGGCCTTAATTTGTTGACAAGTCAAGCACCTAGATACATAATCCACTATTTCCCTCTTCATGCCATTCCACCAAAACTGTCTCTTCAAGTCATGATATATCCTAGTACTCCCTGGATGTATCGTGTACTTGGCCTTGCGAGCCTTATCAAGAACCATACGCTTCACTCCATCGGTAGAAGGAAAGCAAACTCTTCCTCGAAAAGTCAAGATACCACTACTATTCATCGTAAACTCAAAAATCTTATTCTCGCCCAATCCATCAATAATCTTCATGAAATCTAGATCTAACACTTGTGCCTTTTTGATCAACTTGAACAATATAGGGGTAGCACGAACGCTAGCAAGGATAATATCACGCTTGTTCTCAATAGGACTCCACTCACAAACATCCTCTAGCATTTTCCACTCTCTCATCATCAAACAAGACATAAAAGCTTTCCTACTCAAGGCATCCGCAACAACATTTGCTTTCCTCGGATGGTAAAGAATAGTACAATCATGATCCTTAAGCTTCTCCATCCAACGCCTCTGTCTCATATTTAACTCTTTCTGCGAGAAGAGGTACTTCAAACTCTTATGATCGGTGAACACTTCAAACTTCGCCCCATAAAGGTAATGTTTCCACTTGTGAAGCGCGAAAATAATTGCTGCTAACTCAAGGTCGTGTGTAGGATAATTCTGCTCGTAAGGTGACTTCTTCCTCAAAGCATATGTAATAACCCTTCCATTCTGCATAAGCACACAACCCAAGCCTTCTAATGAAGCGTCTCTATAGATCACAAAGTTATCACATCCACTAGGCAATACTAAAAAATGAGCTGTAGTCAATCTCCTCTTCAACTCTTGAAAACTGGCCTCGCACTTATCACTCCAAATAAAAGTAGACTTTTTCTAAGTCAAGTTCGTCATAGGAGTAGCAATCTTGGAAAATCCCTCAATGAACCTATAGTAATAACCCGCCAAGCCCAAGAAACTACGTACTTCGGTCACCGTACTAGGAATCTTCCATTTAGTAGCAACCTCCACTTTAGATGTATCCACAGGAATACCAACACTAGAAACAACGTGCCCAAGAAAGGATACCTGCTCAAGCCAAAATGCACACTTACTAAATTTAGCAAAAAGTTGTTTCTCTCGTAATAGGGAAAGAACCACTTTCAAATAATTAGCATGTTCCTCTCGTGACTTTGAGTACACTAGGATATCATCGATGAAAACCATAACAAAGCAATCTAAATAATTATGGAATACCTGGTTGATCAAATCCATGAAAACTACGGGTGCGTTTGTCAACCCAAATGACATCACAACAAACTCATAGTGGCCATAACGTGTCCGAAAAGTTGTCTTTGAACATCCTCTGCCCAAACTTTTAACTGGTGATAACCACACCTCAAGTCTAGCTTGGAATACACCACTAACCCCTGAGGTTAATTGAAGAGATCCTTATTCTTAATAGTAACTTGATTCAACTGTCGATAATTGTAGACACCCCAATTTCGTACATCTGATATGTAATCTTGACATGAGATATCAAGACCTGTTAAATACTAACAAATGTCAAGTTACAGGGTTTAGATTGCAAAAAATGCAAAAGAAATGAAAGGATGCATGAATAGTGAATTGCAGGGGCCAAAGTGCCAAAAATCAAAACAAGAGAAGCCTTGGAATTACCAAGGGCCCCCCTTGGCGCCACCCATGCTCAAACTGGGAGCCGCTCCCACTTCCTATGGGGGTGGCGCCCAATAGTACCTCTGTACTGTAGCGTTCTGCTTTTGGTACAATCTCTCAAGTGCACGGTACAAACCGATGAAGCATAGAAAAAAAACTTAATGATGAAGGAATCCACACTCCCACCAATAAATAAAGGTGCCCGACTTCAGGAATGGAGACGAAAAACTTTATACACTTTCACCGTGTAGTAAGTGATCGTTTTCCCGAGAAAACATTGTGAGATCCCTCTTCTAAGCCTCAAAGCTCCGTCAAATCTCCTCCAAAAACAAAGCCACCCGGTTAAAGTGAACCTTAGCCTCCCTACTAGGATTCCACCATATTCCATTGATTCCAAAATCCAAAAAAGAACAATTGCCCTACCCGAATCCAGACGCCAAATCCACAATAAGCAAGCAAATGCTCAGCCCGATTTCCGGTGCCAAAAAGCAACTTTCAAAAGCAGTTACTCTGCCTGAATCTCGCAACATCAAAAGACTCCCTCTCCTGGAAAGATAGAGCGAGCACACCTAAAATCTACTAGAAGTTACTGGTAAGGGATAAAAGCCCACACGCTTCAAAAGGTAGGTTATTTAAAGTTTTAATATAAAAAGTGATATTTTCAGCCGGCCCGATGTAAAAATATAAGCAGTTATGATGCCCAGATTTCTATAAAAAATAGCACTGAAAAAAGCCATTATTATGGCGAAATATTTATAGATATATTCGTAATTCCTGGAAGGAGACTGCAATAAGTTTGTAATAATATGTGTACAGATATGTATATTTAAATGATTTATCTTATATGTTAAATAAATATAATAAAAGCATATTTAGCCAAAAAACTTGTTTTGAGACCGAAAGGACGAGTTGGGTGCCTAACACCTTCCCACCTCGTAACTTAGCCTCCGAACCCTTTACAAAATTTGGTTATTTTTTGTTTTTCTTTATTTCTCCTTAAAATAAAGATGGCGACTCTGTTACAACATTTTGGATCCACAGTGAGGTAGGGCATATTCCCACGCGCTCTTTGCAACATCCTTTTTGCACTTTTAATTTCGTTTTCCCCTAAACAAGGGAAGATGAAATAAAAAGGGCGTTGCGTTTTCTGAATCTTGTTTTCCCCTAAACTAGGGAGGATGAAATACAGAAAAATCTAAAGCACTAGTGATCCACAATGAGCCTGAGCGTATTCAACGCGCTCTTTACAACACTCTTTTTGCACTTTTAATTTTGTTTTCCCCTAAACAAGGGAAGATGGAATGAAAAGAGTGATGTCTTCTCCGAATCTCGTGTTCCCCTAAAAAAGGGAGCGCGGGACACAGAGAAATCTCTGGGGCACTCACAGTAGCGACTCTGCTGGGAACGTCGTTTTTATTTTAAAGAAAATAAAAATGGAGGGCTAAATATGCTTATTACATTTATTCAACAGTTTAAATATCGCATTATTATATATTTGTATGTATATTTGTGCTTAACCATGAAACTTGTAGCAGTTTCGTTCCAGATACCGTTACAAATAAATCAAAAATAGAAGTCCGGGCATGATAACAAAAAAAAAGAGGGCTGGGGCTTTATTTTATTATTGTTTTATTTTATTGATGCTTTATTATATCTTGCTATTATTCTGCTTTATTTTTATCGCAAAAAAATTAAAAAATATGTGTAAATATTATTTCATACTGTCATTTTATTTTGGGGATTAGGACCAATATATAATTAATAGGAATTAGATAGATTCTCTATTTTTCTTTCTATTTCTTGATCTGAATGGATGCTTGTTTACACTCAAACTAAATAACCCGAGAAAATCCACAATGAACAGCAAGACATGCCATATTTGTTTTATTTACTGCTTTATATCTGAAAAAAAACATTTTACTGCTTTTTAGATACTGCACACACGTGCACGCACGTAGAAATATTCCAAGCTGCTACCCTAGACCATGGTCAGCCTACCCCCTACATCAGCCAACTTTAAATTGCATATACTCAAGACACTTCATGGATCGATCGATTTTTATATCTCTAAATTATTGACCAGTCCCTGTTGCAAAAAAAAAAAAAAAAGATACATGAATAAAATATACACAGGGGCTGACCAATAATTTTCTGATGTTCGACCTAGACCATTTTGAATGGTGGATCTCGGAAAGAGTATAGGTCCTTCGCCTGAGATCATTCCGATCTTGGAGAGTCGAAAGGCAGGTGGAATACGAAGTTCCTATACTTTGGAGAAAGAATCCACTATTCCAGGAATAGTCCTGAGACTGTCAAAACAAAATGGGTGCTTGTCCGATCAATTTTAGGAAAATGAATAATAATAATAAAAAATATTAATAAGGGCACACTGTACTTAGAACCCAGAAAGACTTCAGCCAACCCCTTCTGATACCTTCAAACCATTTTCCTCATAAATCTGGCCCGAGTTTGGAAAGAAGAGATAGAACCGGTCGTTTGATACGGAAACATGCACAGAGGTCAGATCAAAAAATATCAGAATCGGTTCAAAAAATACAGATTTTGACAAAATGGCCACCGAAAATGAACAGTTTACATCGGGTACAGATACAGGGGCTCCAGGGTATGCTCTGACTCCGGCCATGCAACAGTGGTTAGATCAAAATTTGGATGCACGGAATGATCATTTATTAAACCAAATAGCAAACCTCATGCAAGGTCCAAAACCCAATGGTGAGGGAACCTCTTTCCCTACAATCCCTCAAGAAGCATCTACTTCTCATGCTCCTCTAAACCCAAACCCTCAACCAAACACTAACCTTCCACCAACCGCCAGCACCCCAATCACCAATTTCTCACCAAATACTTATTACCAAAGTTTCAACCCTTTCTTGCCAAACCCACCATATCCTTTCCCAAACACCCATATACCCCAAAATCCAAATGGCCTCCCATTTCCCATCACTAACCCACTCCAAAACAACTCATATATGGACCCAGAAGCTATACTCAGTCAGGACAAGTAATGACCTATCTACCAATCAATGATTTTGGTCGTCATGCAGAAGCTGCAAATATTCCACCTCTTCAAAATCCTTACCAAATACCGCAACCAGGAATGAACCCAGTTATTCCTAATCCTTCCAACATATACCAAAACCTAGTACCTCCTCCCACCAAAATAGAGGCAGAGATGGAGAACCTAAAAAGCATGATGCACAAAGTCTTGAACAAAGGGAATTTTATACGCGGGCATTAACGCTAAAACCTTCGGCCATACTACCCTCAAAATTCAAAATGCCCGACATAAAAAAATTCAATGAGACTGGATGCCCTATCTCCCACCTAAAATCTTATTCTACCGGCATGCAGTCAAGAGGGGCTAGTTTCGAAGCCATGGCCTCCAATTTTCACCTTACCTTGATAGGGGCTGCTAAGCAATGGTTAATGCTAGCAGATGATAGCACCATGGGCACTTGGGACCAATTAGTAGAAGAATTCATAAATAGGTACAAAGACAACACTACCACTGAAAATAAAAGAGATCTTGAGGAATGTACCCAAAGAGAAAAAGAAACATTTGCAGACTTTGCAGCCTAGGTGGAAGAGGAAAGTTTCCCAGACTTTGGACATACCTAATCCATCTTAATCAACCCGGTTGTTTATAAAAAACCTCCAGCCAATTTATCTTGAACGCATGAGGTATCTTCCCTACGGTGATTTCAATACCATTGTTGAAATAGGAAATCGTATTGATGAAGATATACGTAGAGGGTCCTTAGAAATCTATACACCTCCAAGTTCATTTTGCTATTCTTAATCAGAAGAAGAATGTATAGAAAAATTCAACGTTGTTGAAAGAATTTCTAGTAAATACAGTAATGTGCCATGGTCATATGAGACAGATAAGTTTGCCAATTCTGTTGAAGGAAGTAGTAGTACTAACAGATGTTTCATAGGACCTTACAAAGGGAACAGAAGGCATTACGATGAATTATATGCCCCAATGTCCCTAATATTACAAGGTTTAATGACGCAAGGGGTCTTGAAACCAATGGAGAATTATAAACCTCCAAAACCACTACCAAGCACATGGAATCACTCTCAGTATTGCGAGTACCATCGTAGCAGTGGCCACCCCACCGATAAGTGTTATATGCTCAAAAGTTCAATCCAAGATCTTATTGATGGCCAGGTTATTGAAAAGCCTCATCCCTGAATCAGCGTGATCAAGTCAGCCAACCAAGGACTAGTTTAAGAAAAATGATGCTACCTTGCCTTATATGATCATCCCTCCATCTTCAGAGAAAAAGACCTTACAAATAACACACTGAGCAGTGGTCGAGCATCGCCTGAGAAAGAATTCAGATAAGACATAGTACAAGAAATTATTGATCACTCAGGGAAGGACAAGGGAAAGCCTTTGAGACTCATCGAACCCTAGAATAACCTTTGAATACACCTCTAAAAGCCCTTTTTATCTTTGAATCTTCTCTTACTAAATAAAATCTACGGGAAACAATTTCTTTTCAAACTCAGCGTCAGTTTTCGTAAACTTTCTATATATCTTTTCTTTTTTAGGTCACCTATTTCCGAGTATCCATGGAAAAGTTTTCTTCTAAAAATGATAAGTTGACTCCCTTAAGAACACCCAAATCTACACAAGTTGACAATTGGTCATCTAGAAGATATGGACCCGCAAACTATTAAGAACACATAGAATCCAAAGCAGGCAAGTCGTCTTGATTGGAATCACCTTCGACCCATTACGACCAAGCTGTTAGTAGCATACTGGGGCTTCCTGCCATAACACCAAAACCACTCCGAAAACCTGAAACCCTTTTTTAGTCTACCATGTGTCGAAACCCTTACTGAAACTAAGACCTTCCAATGTCTCCAGCCAAACAAACTATCCCCGTGATCCAATTTCCCAAAACTGGGGCTGTGTCACCTTTTTATCCACCAAGAATGATTATCCTTTTGTTCCAAAAGGAGAGATTTCCCCAACTGCTATGATGATGCTCCGAAAGAAAAAAAAAGAAGAAAGAAAAAAAGAAGAAGAAAAAAAAAGAAAAAGAGAAAAGAAAAAAAGAGAGAAAAAAAATCTCTCTGAAGCAAGTCCATCATTTGTCTATCTCCCTCTTATCCAAACTAATTTTGGGGCTTCTCGGGAAAAACAACACATATATACTTGTTCAGGTGTGGATTAGAAACAAAAAGCCATAGCCAAAGCCAAAGCTATACCAAAATCCAAAGCCATGCCCAAAGTCAAAAACCAAAACCAAAAAGCCAATTATCCATCTAGAATCCACAGCCTGAAAAGCCAACCAACGATCAAACTTTTGATCACCTTTGTTAAACAGAAACCAATTCCATGAAAAGACCTTCCAACCAGAAACCTCAAAACCAATCCATCCCCAAAAACTTAAACAGTACATCCTGAACCAGTCATGATCAACAGCTCTGCTTCAATCGGTTATAATGTGATCTGAGTCAAAGATGGACTCTCTACTAAAACACGCAAAAACATCAAAAGATAGTTACCAAGTAGGGTCCATAACCCACCAAACCTGGTGATACTCGGTAATAAAGTGAACTCTGAATCCCGACTCTCTTTCTTGTTCATTAAAGTCATCCTCATATCCTGTGTCTTTGATTCTCTCTTCAAAAAAAAAAAAAAGAGAAAGGAAAAAAAGAGAAGAAGAAGAAAAAAGTCCACCTAGGGGCTTTCCCTCCATTCACTTCTGGGGTTATTCTCCATTCATAAAAATGTATCGATTAAGTATGCTAGGGGCTTTCATATCCCATCTTGAAGAATTTGTTGATTGAGTCACCCTGGAGCTTTTTCCCACCGAACTCATGAATTTCGTCCATGCAAATCTTCTATCCCATATTCCCTGAGCCGTGATTTTGTTGGTCATAACAGAAGATACTCCGGTTAGGAGATTTTTGAAAAAAAATTGAATCCAAGGTTATCACGCATAACATAGTGCAGAATTGATACACAACCACGGGGTCCCCATGATTTCTACAAGCCTAGGCGAATTGGTTTTGGATGCACTTTGCCCCTACCTGCCTTTTGATGCCAGACTGGTTGTCCACCGGTATGTCCAGAATACCAAAGGTTCAAAACTCCACTTACAGGCTTGGACTTTTTATCCGCTTTAGCATCATGCTAGTTTCCCTAGATCCTATCAGATCTTGCTGCTTGACCACCATGTTATCTCCTCATATAGGCCCGGTTTTTGAAACCCTCCTTACTTTCTTTGCCAAAAACCATGATATCTTGTTACCAAGTCAAAAGAAAAAAAATGGGAGACCTCCATTAAGAAACCCCACCAGATACCAGAAACCAAAACATATACATCATACCTCCTATATTTGTGATCGAAGCTTCAAGTAAACCCCAATAGAGCAACAACCTTAGAGTACGGTGTGTTCATAAAAGATGAATTAATTCTCTCCTAATTTGTAACGAATATTGCAGTCTAAATCAATGTCTTTCTCAAAGGTGATGCAATTAATATTGCATCAGATATTTGCACTTTCTCTGTTAGTAATGCAATGCATATTGCATCAGATCTCACATCAAGTTCGTAAAGATGCAATGAATATTGCATCGGATTTCTTGAGTTTTGTAGCAATGCAATGGATATTGCATCAGATATTTTGCATGAGGTTTTATGGTGATGCAATGAATATTACATCGGATATCGTGTTCGCTTTGTGGTAATGCAATGAATATTGCATCTGATTTCGTGTTAATACAATGAATATTGTATATGATTCTGTAATAATACAATGGATATTGCATTTGGTGCTGTGATAATGCAATGGATATTAAATCTGGTCTTTGTGATGCAATGGATATTGCATCTAATTTTTTGATAATGCGATGGATATCGCATCTAGCATTGTAATGTAATGGATATTGCATTTGATTCTGATAATACAATGGGTATTGCATTTGGTGTTGTGATAATGCGATGAATATCGCATCTAACGTTGTGATGCAATGGATATTGCATCTGATTTTGTGATAACGCAATGGATATTGCATGTGATTTTGAAGTAATGCAATGAATATTGCATTGAATATGGCCTTAGGTTCTTAATTGATGTAATGGATATTACATCTGTTTCTACATCTGGTCTCACTATGGATGATGTAATGAATATTACATCTGAGTTTGCTCTGCTTTCACTATGGATGATGTAATGAATATTACATCTGAATTTGCTTTGGTCTCGCTCAATAATGAAATGGATATTGCATTTGGTGTTGTGATAATGCAATGGATATCGCATCTAGGGTTTGCAATGCAATGGATATTGCATTTGATTCGGTGATAGTGTGATGGATATCACATTTAACTTTGTGATGCAATAGATATTGCATTTGATTTTACGGTAATGTAATGGATATTGCATTTAGTGTTGTGGCGATGCAATGGATATTGCATCTGTTTCTGTGATAGTGCAATGGGTATCGCATTTAGCGTTGCGATGCAATGGATATTGCATCTGATTTTGGGATAAAGCAATGGATATTGCATTCAGTGTTTTGGCGATGCAATGGATATTGCATCTGATCTTGCGATGCAATGAATATTGTATCTGGGTTTTTGGTAATGCAATGGATATTGCATTGACTCATGGTGATGCAATGAATATTGCATCTGGGTTTGTGGTGGTGCAATGAATATTGCATCTGGGTTTGTGGTGGTGCAATGAATATTGCAGCTGGGGTTGTGGTAATGAAATGAATATTTCATTTTGATGTTCGTTATTTTCACTAGTTTGTAATGGATATTGCAACTATCTTTCCGCATTGCAGTTTGTTTGTTTGCATGAGGCTGAACTACGTTTGGTCTGAGCCTATTTCGATAGGTCCGACCATTAAAGCATTTAATTTGCATATCTACTTAAAAACTACGAAAACCTGCTATAATCGACTAAATATGTCTAGGGTATGTGAGATTGGAGCTATTGCATTATAAACGGTTGCATCTATAACTTGCCGCATTTGCATATATCCCCATTATAATTGCACAAAATTTGGGAGTCTATTTCTTATCAACGATGTTCGTTTACTCAGTAAGCTTGGGGTTACCCGTAAACTCCATCATTGAGGGGCTCTGTAGACACCCCAATTTCGTACCTCTGATATGTAATCTTGACATGAGATATCAAGACCTGTTAAACACTAACAAATGTCAAGTTACAAGTTTAGATTGCAAAAAATGCAAAAGAAATGAAAGGATGCATGAATAGTGAATTACATGGGGGCCAAAGTGCCAAAAATCGAAACAAGAGAAGCCCTGGAATTACCCAGGATCCCCCTTGGCACCACCCATGCTCAAACTTGGAGCTGCTCCCACTTCCTATGGGGGTGGTGCCCAATAGTATCCCTGTATTGTAGCATTCTGCTTTCTGTACAATCTCTCAAGTGCGCGGTACAAGCCGATGAAGCACAGAAAGAAAAAACTTAATGCCGAAGGAATACCCACTCCCATCTATAAATAAAGGTGCCCGGGAATGGAGACGAAAATTTTTACACACTTTCATCGCGCAGTGAGTGATCGTTCTCCCGAGAGAACATTGTGAGATCCCTCCTCTAAGCCTCAAAGCTCCGTCAAATCTCCCACCAAACACAAAGCCAACCGGTTAAAATGAACCTTAGCCTCCCTACTAGGATTCCACCATATTCCACCGATTCCAAAATCCAAAAAAGAGCAGTTGTCCTGCTCGAATTCAGACGCCAAATCCACAAGAAGCAAACAGTTGCTTTGCCTAATTTCCGTTGTCAGCAAGTAAACAACAGCAAAAAGAAAGTAGTTGCTCCGCCCGTTTCCCGATGCCAGAAAGCAACTTTTGGATGTAGTTACTCTGCCCGAATCTCCACAACAGCAAAAGACTCCCTCTCCTGGAAGGATAGAGCGAGAGCACCTAAAATCTACTAGAAGTTAGTGGTAAAGGATAAAAGCCCCCACGCTTTAAAAGGTAGGTTATTTAAAGTTTTAATATAAAAAGTGTTATTTTCAGCCGGCCGATGTAAAAATATAAGCAGTTATGCTGCCCGGATTTCTATAGAAAATAGCACTGAAAAGAGCCATTACTATGACCAAATATTTATAAATATATTCGTAATTCCTGGAAGGAGACTACAATAAGTTTGTAATAATATGTGTACAGATATGTATATTTAAATGCTTTATCTTATCTGTGAAATAAATATAATAAAAGCATATTTAGCCAAAAAACTTGTTTTGAGACCAAAAGGCGAGTTGGGTGCCTAACACCTTCCCACCTCGTAACTTAGCCTCTGAGCCCTTTACAAAATCTGGTTATTTATAGTTTTTCTTTATTTCTCCTTAAAATAAAGATGGTGACTATGTTACAACATTTTGGATCCACAGTGACGCAAGGCGTATTCCCACGCTTCTTTGCAACATCCTTTTTGCACTTTTAATTTCGTTTTCCCCTAAACAAGGGAAGATGGAATAAAAAGGGCGTTGTGTTTTCTGAATCTTGTTTTCCCCTAAACAAGGGAGGATGAGATACAGAAAAATCCAAAGCACTCATAGTGATCCACAATGAGCCCAAGCGTATTCAACGCGCTCTTTACAACATTCTTTTTACACTTTTAATTTCGTTTTCCCCTAAACAGGGGAAGATGGAATGAAAAGAGTGATGTTTTCTCCGAATCTCATGTTCCCCTAAACAAGGGAGCGCAGGATATGGAGAAATCTTCGAGGCACTCACAATAATCAATACACAACCGCAAGCTACCGTCCTTCTTTCTCACAAACAACACTGGTGCACCCCACAGAGATACACTCGGTTTAATGAACTCCCTATCAAGAAGTTCCTGCAATTGCTCCTTCAATTCCCTCAACTCTGCGGGAGCCATTCTGTATGGTGCCCTAGAAATCGGCAAAGTCCCAGGCAGTAACACAATGCAAAATTCTACCTCTCAATCAGGTGGTAAAGCATACTCGGTCGAGAACACGTCGGGAAACTCACTAACAACTGGGACCTCCTCTAGTAAGTAGTAGGCATACTTGTATCAATCACACAAGCTAAATAACTCGTACACCCTTGAGATAAAAGCTTCCTAGCTCGTAAAGCAAAAATAACATGTATACTATTCATGGATGATCACCCGTAAACACAAACTCCGGAATACTAGGCATGGCAAAAGTAACTCTCTTACGATGGCAACCAACTAAAACATGATAAGTACACAGCCAATCCATACCCAAAATCAAATCAAAGTCCCGAATAAACAAAACTACCAAATCCGCATGCAAGACTCGATCACATACAAGTACATCACATGCCTTATAAACCTCTGACGCCAACAAATGATCACCCAATGGTGTAGACACCTCCAGCACATAAGGCAACTAAGAAGGTAACACGCACAAATGCTCAATGAAATACGATACAACATAGAAATGAGAAGACCCTGGATCTATAAGAACTCGAGACCTATGATCGAAGACTGAAAGAATACCTCCAATGACTAAGGTCGATTCCGGAACCCCACACTGATCAAGTGCAAATGCACGAGCTTGTGCCTTACGATGCCCATCATTATATCCCTCTTGGTACCCGACTGCTGAACGGAACCCACAAATTGAGTAGCCTTAAACTTAGGACAATCCTTCATCTGGTGATTTGCATCTCCACATCCTAGACACTGCCCAAGTCTGGTCCTACAATCATTATACGAATGCCCCGGCTTGTGACAATTAGGAACACCCAACAGGTTCACTCCGCTGGCCTTGCTGCCCTTACGAAGATGGAGCACGACTATCACGACTCTCGGACGGACGCCTAGATTGTCCATCTGACTGCTGCCTAGACTGGCCACCGTTGCAACGGTTGCTCTGATAACTGGACCGATTACCCAAAAACTGACCTCTCCCAGAATGTTGCGAGGTCACCTGAGATGACTGGTGTGTTGGCTGCTAATGCGAGGACTACACAGTAGGCTTCTGCCTGTGCTCCTCTATGTCTCTCTCTATCTCATAGGCGTGATCAACAACACCCCAATAATCTGCCAACTGCAAAGATAAGAGTTGTCTCCTAAACTCGGTCTTCAGACCCTTCACGAACTAGAGAACCCTCTGGGACTCATCCAGTACAAGATGTGCACAATAACGAGACAACTCGGTGAACTTATCTGAAAGCTGGGCCACTGTCATAGAACCTTGTTCTAGATCCTGGAATTCTTTCTCTCTTTTTCGCCTCACTACCATAGGTACATAGGAAGCCTTTAACTCCCTCTCGAAATTAGACCAAACCCTCGGAACCTGATTCAGATTCCAGCTTGTTAGCAATACTCTCCACCAATGGTTCACGGTCCCTCTTAGCTTATACACAGCTAAAACAAGAGCTACAAAGATTTTCTCCAAGTCCTCTAGCCATAACTCTGCCTTACCAGCATCTGACTCTCCCTCAAAAGATGGAGGTTTCATCTTCAAGAACCTTTCCAAAGTAGCATTGTTTCTGGCCCTAGGTTCTGGTGGTACATCATTACGAGGTGACGAAGTTCTCGCCTCCACTTCGGGTGGTGGTGGTGGGGGATGGTACACTGCCTGCCTGACCTCCTTGTGCCAACTCAGCCATAACAATCATCATCCTATGAAACAAGCCTGCCATACGAGCATTCTCTTTATCCTGATTCTATGGTGGGGGTATCATAACCTCTAGTTCATCCGGAACTCTAGCCTCTAGTTCAACAGGAACCCTCCTAGACCTGCCTCTACATCGGCCAATACCAGATCCACCGCTATTAGCTCCTGGTCTAGGACCCACCGTGATACACCTATAAGAAATCACTCAACGTTAGAACATCACACAAGTACTTACCCCCCCTAGGCCATGGAACCTATCCTGGTCGATAGCTAACCTATAGCTCTGATACCAACTGTGACGACCCCACCCCGACCCCGAGGAGGGATCGCGGGTCGTACCGTCCAAATAGGGGACAAGACAGGCGAGCAAGGACTCAATTATCAAAATTAATGTGACGCAACATTAGACATGTAGTACAACTCGACACTAAAAAGCCAGAATAATTTAAAACTTTGGAACCTGATATAGCAATTAAAAGCATGTAAACAATTCTTCGGCGAATTTACAACCAGAACCCAACAACTAAACAATTCATGCTAATATATATACACCTCGACGGCTAAATACGCCGGAGAAACAAAAAAAGTAAATAAGATCTAATGGGATGCTCAGCGGAAGTCTTAACGGTGAACCAATACATGAAAGCAAGGCATGACTTATAAGTGCCGGCAACAAACTAGAAGTGTAAGTAGTACTGTAAGTTTTAGTCTACAACAAGTACTAGTTACTACAATAAAACATTCCCAAGCGAAGTCTAAATGACTTGCTTTAACCCAAACGTCCTTGCAAAAGAGAAACCAAAAGAGCCAAGAGAACCAACGTTACCACCTCTAGGAAAGCGATCACGAACAAGAGCGGACAAAAATCCTCAATGAGACAGGCCTGAGCGATTCGGATCTAAAATAGTAAAAAGGGATGGGGTAAGTCATAAAGGCTTTGTAAGCTACCAATATGCATGACAGGATATAATGCAAGGCATACATAACACGTTATCATATTTGATTATCAAGCAAGATCATACTGCCACGTAGTTCTCATGTCACGATGCACGTTGTTTTCACATAAGTGCTAAAGTAAATCACATAGGATAAGGATATGTTATAGAACTGATGCCGCTTCGTAGAACCTGAAATATACAAGGATTATTTTGAATGTATTTGTTAGATGTACGTGTATGATACATTGACCACGCTAGTATTGTTCCAAGCACCCTTTGGTTATGACGATGTACTCTTCTCCACTGTGATCGGTATTGAAGGGTGTGTTCAAGGTTATGGCGTGGCGACCCATCACTACCATGAATCTCATAATTCATGACGGTGATGCATTGTTGACCATCAAGACAATTAACGTATGCCAGCAAGACTAATAGTATACCAAGTATATATTTACTTGTCACACAAAATCAAGTAAGGAGCGAGTTCAACAAGAGCGAACTTGTCCAAGTCAAGTGGATGTTTACTCATGTAATAAATCAAGTAAGGGAGCGAGCTTGACAAGTGCAAACTCGTCCAATCAAGTAGACATGTTACTCTACGATATACAATTCAAGCATGAGATCAAATACATTAAGAATTCTCAAGAGCTAGTCTATAATTCAATCGAACTCTAAACGTCATAGGGATTGATTGTAGAATCGGTATTGTTCAATGACTCTCTAAGTGCAACTCCATTGACTTATCGCTAAATTATCACCAAGTAAAGGATGAATGTTATATGTATTTCATTGTTCTTTTCTATGTTCTCGATTTATTTACAATTAGACTACTAAGTCACTCATGACTTTAGTCCATCAAGATCAAAGTTTCCCACCAGTTATTCCAAATCCATTTTAGAACACATTTCATACTTGACACAAGTCCAAAATACCAATTACAAGTCATTAACCCAAAATTTATAGAAAATTAACTTTAGAAATTTCAAGTTATTAACATGGTGTATGTCTTCTTGAGCATGTATCTAGAAGCTATCATGAAGGGATCATGCTTGATATTGAACATACAAAAACAGGGGATTCGGAGCTTACCTTGTTCGAAATCAAATGGTTGGATGATAAAACAAAGCAAAGATTAATAAACTAGAGAACAAGGTCTTCGATTTGGTGGTCTCGAATCGAAAATCGGATGGTTGGATCTTCGGCAATCAAGTAACCAAGTTGAGGGCCTCCAAGCTCTCTTTCTCTCACTAAGAACCCAGCAACAATAATGGTGGAAGGAAAAATGGCTGTTAAATTTGAGGTTAGGGAATGTTGAAGTCACAAAAAGGGTCAAAAATCAAGTTGGGGTTTGAATTGGGTCGGACAAGGGTCAAGGGTGAAAGCCAAAATCAAGTAGGACACAAAGTCCCATAGTTCTGGAATAGGGGGGGATTGCGGCCGCAAGATCCCTCTACCTTGCCCCCCGCAAGGTCACCAGAACTCTTCTTCCCAAGTCTCTGCCTTCCATGCGAGGGCAAGCCCGAACCACCTTGCGTCCGCAAGGTCTCCAGATCAAAAAGCCTTAAAATTTGGCCTAGATGAACCCCAAACAACTCAAGCAATTCAAGGGAGTAAACCAACACTCAAAACACAATCGAAATTCTCCCGAAACAAGTTGGAATAAAGGGAAACGAACGTCGAGAACAATGTCAACAACTAACGATCATGAATGCTAAACGAACTAACCATGAAACTCAATCTAAGCATGTTAAAGACTAAGTTCAATACCAAGAAAATTATAGCCAAGTTGTTAAGACTCTCAATGACTCAGAAAGGAACTCGAAATGCCAAGGCATGAACACAAGGACCCAAAACAAGCATGTGCAAAGCATAGAAGTCTTTCAACCATTATAACTTAACAAAAGTCACACCACCAAGGTAGTCATGAAAGATATTTTACTAGCATGAATGGTGAACAAAATAGACATGTTAAGTAAACAACGAGAACATGTTAAACAAGTATGGTTCGAGTTCTCACAACTACCATGTTGGCAACTAACGTGGACACGGGTGGTCTCAAACTTAGATTTCTTGATTTTTTTCATTGCAAATTAAACCTTATACATTTTTATGTCTTGCACAAAGAACCCTGGTCAAACTAGAATTTATTTCCCGCCATTTCTATTGCACATTAAACCTTATACATTTTTCTCTTTTGCAAAACGAATCTTAGTCAAACTAGATTTTTTATCTTGCCATTTTTATTGCAAAGTAAACCTTATACATGTTTTTGTTTTGCAATATAAACCTTGAGAGAAAATTAGATTTTGTACATGTGAGTTTCACGTGATCAATTAAAACTAAATTCCTAAACTCTAACATTATCAGGTTTGGTGATATTTTGGGAGAGAGAAGGAGAGCAATTTCTAGGGTTTTTTCATCACACCAAATTCTTCCTTCCCGCTTGGAGAGTAGAGTGAATCGTGAATAATAGTTAGTGTAATGCGGTCTTTGAGGTTGTTCAATGATCATGAAGCCCCTAATTATGGTAAGTAAACTATCCCTAGAAATTTTTATTTCGTTTGTGTTGTGGTATTCGATTTCCTATTTACGAATATGGAATTTTGTTTATTCCATGTGTGCTTTGTGTCCTCTTTTGTGTCCACAATATTAGAGAAGTGTTTGCTGAATTTCTTATTTCATTTGTGCTTTGTATATTTTGTACTTTATCCATTATGTGGTCCTTGTTGTGTTAAAAATCAGATATACTTTCTCTTTCTCACTGTACTAATATGTGTGTATTTTGTTATCATGTGCTTTGTAGCCCACTCCACTTGGAGAAATAATGATTTATGTCATATTGAACTTTTTCAGATGTTGATGGCCCTTTTTTTACTGTTAAAGTGTATCATGGTGGTCAATTTATGTGGGGCAAATATGTTGGGGAGAAATGTGAATATTTTTTATGACTGTGATATAGATGAATGGCCATTGATTGAGCTGAAAGATATGGCTGAAACCTTAGGCTATGATCCAAGGTTCATAGATTTTTACTACAAAAAAGTTGTCCACGATGGGGATGAATTTGTGCAAATAAAGGATGACAAAGAGTTGATGGGTTTAGTATTTGGGAACAAATTATTGTCCTTTTACTTCATTAAGGCTAATGGTAAAAATATTGAAATATCAGAGGTTGGGAGGATTTTGATATAGGACTTGATATAGATGTTGTTTTAGGATTACAAAATGAGGATTTCAATATAGGGGAAATCAATACATGAGAAGTCAATACTGGAGAAGTCAATGCAGGGGAGGTAAATACATTGCAAGTCAATACAGGGGATGATGATGATGAGTCAATTGGTAAAGATGATAATTTTTATGACAGTGATTATGATTTGGGTGATGATGCTTTGTTTGATACAAAAATTGATAAAGATGCTGAATAAGGTGGTGGTGTAAATAAGAAAAAAAAATGACAAAGGAAAAGGGTCCATCGATGTGGAAGAAACTGAGGATTTTAATGATAAGTTTCCTTCAAATGATGATGATTCGGCTAGTTTTGATGGTGAAACTGATGAAGAAACAAGAGAAAAAGTTGTAACATTTGCTGAATTCAACAAAAATACTGATATGGAAGACCCTAGGTTTAAAATTGGGATGGCATTTAATACTATTGCAGAGTTTGAGGATGTTGTTACACAACATTCTGTTAAGTGGGGGAAAGTAATAAGATATGCCAAAAGTGAGAAAGATAGGGTAAGGTTAGTGTGTAAGGATGGATGTGATTGGATGGTTTATATATCCAAGGTTTAAGGCAAGAATCAGTTTCTAGTGAGGACATACAATTCAATCCACAAATGTTATAGGACATTCTATAATAGAAATGTGAGAGCAAAGTGGATTGCTAAGAAATTTTTGGGCAAATTTAGGTTTAATTAATCCTCATATGCCATTAAAGACATTGCAAGCTAATGTTTTAGCTGAGCACCAGGCAAAAGTGTCAATTTATAAGTGTTTCAGGGTTAAGCAAATGGAACTAAAGTTGATACATGGTACAGAAGAGAAGTAGTATGGCAGGTTGAATGATTATTGTGAGGAACTAAGGAGGGGTAGCCCTAGTTCAAATGTGGAGTTAATGCCAGATGACTGTAATAGATTTCAGAGACTGTATATCTGCCTTAGACCATTAAAAGAAGGGTTTTTAAAAGGGTGTAGACCTATAATTGGGATGGATGGCTGCCATTTGAAAGGTCATGGGGGAGGGATATTACTGACTGATGTGGGCATAGATGAAAATAATTGTACCTATCCATTTGTGTATACTGTTGTGGAAAGTGAAAATAAGCAGTCCTGGTTGTGGTTTTTTGGTTTGTTGAAGAAGGGTATCAATATTGTAAACTCATGCTCCAAGAGGTAAGTCATGTCCCCATAGTTATTTATTCTAAGTCTATAAATAAAATGTAGCTATGTAATTAGTTTTTTTTTTCCTGCTTTTTACTTTAATGTAGAAATAGTTATATTTTCTTACTTTTAATTAGTTTCTTTCTTGTTTTTACTTTAATGCAAAAGTAGTTATGATTTCTTACAGCTTAATTAGTTTATTTTCTATTTTTGCTTTAATGTAGAAATAGTTATATTTTCTTACTATTTAATTAAGTTCTTTTCTATTTTTACTTTAATGCAAAAGTAGTTATGTTTTTTTACAACTTAATTAGTTTCTTTTCTGTTTTTACTTTCATGTAGAAATAATTATATTTTCTTACTATTTAATTAATTTCTTTTATGTTTTTACTTTAATGTAAAAGTAGTTATAATTTCTTATTATTTAATAAGTTTCTTTTCTATCTATACATGTAATATAAATAAGTTGTATTGTTAGCATAGCTATTTTATTATTAAGATAGCTATCAAAAAATGTTGTTATTATTCTCTAATTTTATTATTTAAGTTGTATCTTTACTTTATTTTATTTAGCAAAATATAATGTAACTTCTTTTTATTTCTTTCTATTATATATAAATATATATTTCTGGATCAAAGTATATAAAATAAAACAAGCATGTTGACAAACTCATTTTGAGACCGAAAGGGCGAGTTGAGTGTCTAACCCTTTCTAACTCGTAACTTAGCCCCCAAACCTATACATTTTGGTATTTTGGTTTTTCTCTGTTTAACCATAAAATAGAGGTGGCGACTTTGTAAACACACTTTTGAGTCTACAACGAGGTCAAACGTATTCTGCGCACTTAAGTTTTGAAACCACCCACTTTTCAATAGTGAAGAAAGTTCGAAACGGATTCTCACAAGGGGTGGGATAGTCACTTGTTCTTATTGTCAATTACTTGGACATAGTACAAGAAAGTGTTCAAAGAAACCTGGTTAGCTTGATAGTAAGATGAAAAACATGGTTTTTTTTGTTTTGTTTTGTTTTGTTTTTTTTGTAGACCTTTCCGCTAAGGGGGCATGGGAAGAGATCGAACCTGAGACCTCAGGATTTGTAAAACCCCAACTCTACCACTGGACCAACCCTCAGGGTCGAAAAACATGGTTACATACTCCATTTGTAAGGAAATTGGACATAACAAAAGAAAATGTCCAAGTAAGGAAGCTAGTCAATCCCAAACTGATCTTGAGCCAATGGAAGACCAAGTGAATGAGCCATAAGAAAATGTACTGCATCAGCCACAATAAGACCATGTAACTAAGGAATTTACTATGAGCCAGCTTGTTTCAACACCACCACTACCTTCATAACCTAAACCTACTCAAACACAAGCAAACTTCTGCTCCAACACAGATCCCTGAAGGTCTTTCAGATTGTTGAATGTCAAGTTCTCAACCATATCTGGATTCAAACCTGGAGAACATATTGACCTTGATGAGTAGACTCTTAGGCAAGAAACTGTTTTAACTATTGCTTCTTGTTGGTGTATATATATTTTTTATCTCATCTGACTTATTTTGATGAATTTTCTATGTTTTGCAGCCATCAGAGCATTCAGGGTGACTGCTACTGGGGATATATTGTGTTTTGCAGTGAAACTTAGTTGTAATACAGGGGATTCCTTTTTGGATATAGTGGAAAAAAGGGGTGACTAGGGGATATTTTGTGTTATGCAGTGAGGCCTGGGTATGATACAATGCATAATACAGTCTATGTTTTTGCAGTCATTTGTATATTTTTGTATAGACTAAGAAGTGTTATGGAGGCAGTTTGGTTGATTACCCTTGATATGTTAGTTGCACATTGTCTAAACAGTTGGTTCCTGCTTGTCTTTGTTATCAGAATATCTAAGTAGTTGGATCATGTTTGTGTTTGTGTTTGTGTTTTATTGTCTTTGGATAAACCTGTAATTCTGTGTTTGTTGCAGTTGATATATATGAAGATTGCTTACATAAAAAAACATTTCATTCATTTCTAATAGGCAAAATAAAGAGAATATATTAGTGGTTTAATAAGTTTCCATTTTAACACATATCTAACAACAAAATGTACAACACCACAAAATTAACCCCGACCATTTCATTAATACTTCCATACTCCGATAGCTTAATCATATCCAATTATGATTAAAATGAAAATGAGGTTGAACACGAAGGATAATACAAAACAAAAACCAGAGACATTTGTTGCTTTTTTTTAGTTTCCACTTCAATTGCCTTCAGAGGATGATCAAACCAAAGGACAAATCGGCATTTCCCTTCTAGCTGCAAGAAAAGAAAAATAAAACAAGTAAATGAAAATAATTTTCTTCGAAAATTAAAATTTTTAAAAATATAAATAACTGACGCCATATCTTTCACAACCATTACATCCTTCTTGGATTTTGATCGGTCTATGATGTTTGCATAACGATTGTCCTTCCACAATGACAGTGAACTGTGTTCATTGTGAAATAAAAAATATAATGAAATGGATTGTTAGAGAATGAGATGAATTTTTTAGGATGAAATGGATGTATACATAGCCAAAATCTGATTTTCTCTCAAGGTTTATATTCCAAAATAAAAACATGTCTAAGGTTTACTTTGCAATAAAAATGCGGGATAAAAAATCTAGTTTGACCAAGGTTCGTTTTGCAAAAGAGAAAAATGTGTAGGGTTTAATGTGCAATAGAAATGACGGGAAATAAAATTTGGTTTAATCAGGATTCTTTTTGTAAGACATAAAAATTGTATAGGGTTTAATTTGTAACGAAAAAATCGAGAAATCTAAATTTAAGATCATCCGTGTCCACGTCACTAGGGTGACAATTCATACTATCATGTCGTGTTCGTGCCTCATTATCGTGTTTTCATGGTATTTATCTTATTTAATCATAAATATAACAATAAATACTAATTGAATATATTAACAATTTTGTGTCATTCGTGTCGTGTTCTATCGTGTTGGTCTTATCGTGTCATTTGTTTCTGTAATCGTGTTTTATAATCGTGTCGTGCTGGTCCGTGCTATCATATCGTGTCAGTTATTGCCATCAGTGATGTCAGATACCAACATGACAGCCAACTCAGCTTTTCGTTAAATAAATTAACATCTCTTTAACGAAAGGTTTTAACTACAAAAATAAAAATAGGTAAAGGTTCAATATGGTGAAAATTAATACACGGAACTAATTTTGCAAAACGCAAAATATGCATGCGTTTATTTTGCAATTATCTCCTAAAGGTGAGGGAAAAAAAGTCATTTGGTAACCAATGAAAAATCGATAAGATGAGTTCAATAAAGTTGCTAAGAAATTTCGAGCTTGGGATTGGAGTTAGATTTAGTCGACTGAGACCGGGCAGCGGGGCCTTGCGTGGTGCCACGTGTCCAACAAAACTTTGAAGTTGTGCAGATTCTCTTTTATAATTTGTTAATGAAAATAAGAATTTAGTACTTCAATCCATCTAAATGAATACAAAAATTTGGGTAAGACGGTTTTACAGATGATTCTCTTTATTCGAATGATTGTATATTAATGAGTTGAGTTGTAAAAGAATAGAACTCCGTCTTATCAATAAAGATTTGTTAGATCATCTAACATGAGACTTACCCAAAATAAAATACATACGACATCTGTCCCAAAATAAATAAGTTTAGAAATTTGCACATAAATTATTAAAGCTTATAAAAGACTTATGTACCTTATTTAAATGCAATTATTGTAGATGAATTCCATGATAATTATTTTCATTTTAGGTACTTATATAAGCAAAACTAAAGATTTCACACATATTAAGAAAATGAGTTAAATTAGTTATTGTCTTGATTTTAATAAAACAAAAGTTTAATACAACAAACTTTTATAAAATATTTGCCTCCTTTTATAATTAGTGGCTCTTTGTGTATAAAATGTGTACCTTGAAAAATAAAAGAATTAACAAGGGGTATTTTTTACCAAACGTAAGTTTTATGGTTTTTTGTTTTTTTAAATTAATATAGGTCGGGAGGAAGTACATCTTTAATTAGAGCGTAATTAATAAGTATAATTTTGACCAAATATGAATAAATTTGTTGTTTCGAATCTTATAACATTATTTATTTTGGAACTATTTTTTTATCTTAAAATATTACGGAGTATTTATTTTAGAACGGTAGTAATAATCGTTTTGGGATCCAAGAAATATATTAGAGCATCCACCATAAAATCAATTCCTTTTCTCTTTGAGTTAGCGTATCACTTTATTACAGTTGGTGTTAATGAAACACTTTTGCAGGGAAGAAGTCTTCAACTAAAATCACTCAATGCTTTGCTTTTAAAAAGCAGATAATAAGGTCTCAAATGATTTTTTCTCCAAACTTTGCAAGTTATCGGGGATAAAGATAACAGGGTATATAAAATATTAAAGTTTTTGCGAGGCTATTGGAATGATTTTTTGTTTGAGTAATTTATAGAGTATCAAATAAATTTTTTTATTTATTTTAATGAGTTGAGTATCAAATGAGGAATAATATATAATTGTGTTAAACTTGGTCTAATTCAACATTGTTTGTCTTACATCAAAAGTTTTTAAAAACATTTCTTGGGACATCGCAAAATAAAAAGTATGAATATTTATTCGGGATAGAAGAAAAATTTTTATTCTCTCTATCCCAAAATATATGATATTTTGTGGCTTTTCATACAGATCAAAAAAATATATTGTCAAAATCAAACTGTCCCTATTCAAATATTAATAAGATGTCTTGATATTCTAACCAAAGAGCTAAACATGAGTAACTGAGTTAATAAATATGGGTAGAATTAAACTCCCTCCGTCCCTAAATTATAAAAAGGAAAGGAAACGATAATTGTGGGACGGAGGAGTTGAAACTTACTTTTTAGCAAAAAACATCATTTTACCAAACATTACCATTTTTCAGGTATTTTAATTATGGGCCATAATGGGCTTTAAAAAGGAAATTACATATTAAACCAATATAAATAATTAAAATTATTTTTAAAAAGTGTCGTTTATTTTATAATATATTTTTAAAAAACATCATATATTTTGGAACGAAAAAAATAATTTGTTTGAGATGAAACATGATAAGCCTTTGAAAATTTAATGGGAGTAGTACAAAAACATTTATATTGAAAAGCGTGAGTCATCGTTTGTACCCCTAAATAAATGTAGTGTGTGTGTGTGAGAGAGAGAGAGAAAGTGGGGGGGACTGGGGAGACACGGGAATTACATAGGAAGACTTAAAGAGGCGTCAGGGGTTAAGGCAGTGAGAAGGGTAACTTACTTGTTTAGCTAAGTTCCGACATATTATGACGTTGTACAGTCGTCACCCACTCCATTCATTTCCTGTCTTTTCTCAGGAATACGGTACCATCTCCCTCTCACCCACCACGCGCCCTCTATTATTCCTTCAACAATAATTATCATATTTTTAAACTTTCATTTTTAAAAAAATACATTTATTATTTTGTATTTACTTTTTTTCCCTATTTTAAACACACAGACACATGGACTTTAAGAAAATTACAAACTATAATATTTACACTCATGTTCCAAAATTATTATCTTATTATCTTTTTTTGTTTATTTTAAAATAGTTGTCTTGTTTAAAACATTTTCTTGGACATAATTTTTACTATTTTACCTTTAATTTTTTATCATACTTTAAATATTAGCAACATACTCATGAGTTTTAAAAAAATTACATATGAAATCAATATTAATAATCAAGTTAATTATTTTTATTTAATCCGTATGTCGAGTTAAATATAATAATAATTTTGGGACGGTGGGAGTATATTATTTCCACTATATCATCCACGACATTCATTAATAATCTTTCAAATTAGTTTATGTTATGATATAAAAACCAAAATAACCGCTTACTTGAATTATGTGGAGTATAATTTATTTTCCAAATTTCTTTTACCTTCCTTTTCCATACATATTTGAAATCAACATACACCGATTATGTTCAAATATTATTGTAATTATAATCAACTCTAATAATAGTTATATCACTTTTAATTATTAAGAAAATGCTATCATTACTACTAATCCTACAACTTTACTTATAATTAAGCCTTGAATTGAGAAAAAAATGTTTTGAACAAAGACAACTTTATCCTTCTTCAAAACTTAATTGTAGAAAAAGTTGTAAAAGTAATTGTAAAGCTAACAATGTTGTAAATATTAAACTTTTCAATCATGGACTATTTGGTTGCAACGGATGGTATATTTAGGAACAAGGGGTAGTAGTTCATTTTTTATACTTGCCATTTTCCTAAAATATCAATGTTTTATTTTGAGATCATTTTTTTAAAAAAAGTCTTCTTTTTATTTATATATATAATAAAATCAATTATTATTTTTTTAATATCAATGTTTTCTTAATCAACACACCAATAAATCAATTATTGTTTTCTTTAACACGTGTGTCGAATCAAACAAACTACTCTTAGTCTTTGCTTAGCTCATAATGTGGTCAAAAGTAATCATTTATTTTAATAGTAAAATTTCCATTTGTCGGCAGAATTTTTTTATACATGCGTCTTTTGGATTAAGATATATGTCAATCACAATATTAATCTTGATTTTATAAATTTTGGTTGACCACATGTTAAATCAAAGATTATTTGTGTAAAAAAAATATAAACTAACGATTAATGAAAATTTAATTTAATTTTCAATAATAATAGTAGTTATAATACTAATAATAATAATACTCCATTTGTCACAAAATAATTTTCATGTTTTCCTTTTCGTTCGTCTTAAAATAATTATCTTGAAACTTTTCTTTTTAAAACAATATGTTTTGTAAATCCAGTTGGCAACAAAATAAGGCTAGAGAGAGGGTGAATAATCTTTTAAAAACTTTTAGAGTTGTTTTGAAAACCTTTAAAAGTTGCAGCGGAAAAGATAAGTTTTTCAGTAAGCTGATGTAGAATAAGCAGGTACCATCTGCTAATCGTAAAACATTTTGGATAGTAGTTGATGAATGTAAAACAATTTGGTTTAGTTTTCTTTTGATCACTTTTAAAAGACTGAATTGAAGTACAATATATAAGATCAACTAAGTAGATAATTCATGAATGTAACTGTTAAACACTTAAGTAAATAAAAGATGCTTAAGTGTATGAACAGTAAAAATAGCAAATAGAATGACATAATATTTTGAGTGGTTTACAATGTTAAAACTGTTACGTCCACTATCAAATTGGTCAAATTTAGATTTTGAGATGCACTAAATATATTGAAATTCTAAATGATCACTAACGGATCCATGTACAACAAAAACCAGTGTTTGAGGAGTATGATTGAGCAACAATCATACTCGTGTAACAATCAAGTATTCTTTTAAGATTATAAAAAAGCAAGGAACAACACAATAATTGTTGAAACAAGAACTAGAAATGAATAAAAGATGAAAAAATATCTAGTAAGTGTTTAAGAAGCGGAACACATCAATGGAAGAATTGCTTGAAGGAATCAAATGAATGTCTAGCCATAGATTGAAGTAAATCAAAAAATGAATATCATTTGAGTGATAAATGAATTCTTCAATCATTCTATCATATGTTCTCTTATATCTTCTATCATGAGAACTAGAACATTTTAAAAAGAAGTAGTTTGAAGGGAGAAGTGAAATGTCTTTCCCCAACTCCATGTTCAATCCTTACATCAGTGTCTTTAAATAGAAGTCTTGAGTTTGGAGCCGTTGGAAAGCAATGATAGTCTTTTTAGAGTGATGATCAAATATATATTTTGAGACTTGGAGATCTTGAAGACGATTTCTGATTCGAAAGATATCACCAATCATAAGATTATAAACTCATTAATAAAAATGATTTATTCCTCATTGGTTACAAAGAATTATTTTAGTTTAAAAGTTTTTAGATAAAATTAGTTTACTAACAATAGAAGAGACATATCTCACATTAGATAGAAAATAATGTTGGTTTCAATAGCTTTAAGATAAAATATTTCTACTATTATTATTAATAGAATAGATGTATCTCACATTCGTTAGAAAATGATGTTAGTTTCAAAAGTTTTTTAAATAAAAAACTTCTATTATTATTATTATTATTATTAATATAATTAATGTATCTTTCAAAAGTGTTAAAATAAAAGATTTTTACTAGAATTATTAATAGAATAGATTTATCTCATATTGGTTAGAAGATTTTCACTATTATTACCAATATAATATGTATGTTCCATATTGTTAGAAAATGATGTTGGTTTTATATTCCAACATTCTAATCATAATGCCTAAAATTTTAAAAATTATACTATTACTATTTACCAAAAGAAGAAATATATGTCACATTAATTTTTTTGATAAGTATGTCACATTAAAAATTATAGTAGTATTATTACCAAATGAACTCGTGCAGAGCACATGCTTTTTAACTAGTCAATATTAATAATTAAGTCAAGTTGTAAAGATTACTCTATCCATTTCAATAATAAGTATTTTTATTTTTATTTTGAGAAATTTTTTAAAAGAAAATTTATATACAACCCTTACATTTAGTGAAACAATATGAAAAAAAGGAAATTCATTAATTTAATGCTATTAAGGATTAATGAATACTTTAAAACTATTAAAGGAAAAATTACATAGAATCAATTACTTTCTTTGGAGTCGTATAAAAAAAATTAAAAAAATACATATTTTGGAACAGATAGAGTAACATATTTTATACTCCCTTCTTAGATAAATGTTCAATTGCTATCTTTCAAAGTCAAATTGATTGCTTATTAAATAAAAAATTTGACTTTTTTTTCCAAAATCATAACACATATTTGATAATACTTTCAAAAGTCAAAAAAAAAAAAACACTTATTTATGAATAGAGAAGTGAGGCCTGTCAAATTAAATCATCAAACAAATCAAGCAAAAAACCTTAAAAGAGGATTAATAGACTTTTTTAATTTTTTACGTAACATTTTATGCTTCTATTGCTGGTAATTTTGTAGGTTATTCTGAAACTGAGTTGTCTCATAGCTTGCAAGTACATGCTACTACACTAGGACTCCATGCAATTGCAACCTAGGCCACACACACACACGGAGTGACACACACAGAGGCATTTGCTGTCATAGCCATTGGCCCATTGCCCAGCAAACGCAAGAATTGAATCAAACCCTACCCATTCACTACATAACAAAGGGCAAAACGACAGAGAAACAAACGAAAAGAAGCAAAATCCAAAGTGAAACATCAAGCAATCCTGCAGAAAATCGCCCAAAGTTTGTAATTCAGATTTCCGGGCAAATACAAAAGCAGCAGGTAGATCGATGACTGCGAGTATTTAGTTGTGACACTGCAATACATGAGCTACAACAGAAATATAAACTAGAGTTAGAAAAAAAAGGTTCGTATTCATGTATTGTGGCCCCCACCCTTGCTGGACATAATTTAGAAAAAACCTACAATTATCTCAAGAGGTCTGATCAAAGAAAAAGGGGCATGCATTTTCATTTTCCCTTAGTATTCATTTATGTTTCAGTTCTAGTTCGTTAAGAGCGACAACAGGGGAATATGCAAGAGTAATGAATTTGATATCATGAAGAACGTTATACAATGTAACTAAAGCTTCACACCAAGAAACCATTTCACACAGATTGAAAGCTGCGTCCCTCCAAGGCTTCTTGAAGGCAATTCACTGCACCATCGTAGTTAAGAAAACCCATATACCAGAATTCATGATTGTCTACGGATATAACCTGGATGTATTTTTCAGCAGTATTGCCTCTACCAGACGAAGGATTAACTGCCTTGAGTTGATGTAATGGGATAACTACCTGTTCAAAATAGTAGAGCAAGCAAACAAAATGTCAATAGATTTTGAAGTACATCTCAAATGAGTAAACTCGTTAAACAGTTTAAATAGCAGTTCTAACATTAAGCATCAATATGTTGAATGAGACACATTACTCTCCAAGATCCATATGGAACCTAAATCATCAAGTTCTTCATTGCTAAACATTTCACATCCCGCGGAATTAGAATGAAAACAACATAACAAAACATTCCATTGGTTCTCACCTGACCTTAATCTTGAAAAAAGGTGATATGCAGAAGCAAGAATCAAGGACTGATCAATGCTGACCAACACTAGAAAAGGTGAGGAAACAATTGGCAGAAAGCAAGTAATTCAGATATTAGAGCACGAGTTGAAGACCTATCACCAGGGAAGGGGGAATGAATAACAGAAAGATGCTTTTTTTCTCATTGGAACCTCATAACATATATTAGTAAATAGTAAAATAATACAAACACGTGAACGAATGACATAAATGAACTTTACTAAAAGTCACAAGCGTGAGGGAGAAATTTCAAGGTGAAGGTGGAAAAAAGATGGCAAAAGAGAAAAAAAAAAAGAAAAAAGAGAGAGGTAGCTTCACAGCCTTTGATTAGCTTATCTTGAACCTAAAATATTGCAAATCGCGAAGCATATCGCACATTACACTTGAACAGCTCAATAAAGATCAATTTTGAGAAATTCCAACAACCATACAACTAAAGTCAAAGACTCGCATGCCACAACATTCCACACTCAACATCAAGCCGAAAATCTCCATGATATACATACCCAACTGTGAAACTGGCCAACTGGGTCTCTCTGCCTCAAACCTACATGACCTCTCAATACAGCTTTCAAGACACATTCACAATAAGAGAAATGAACTACAGAAATACAAGCCCCAATCAACTTGTACCACAATTTGACCAAACCAATTCTATCGCGAATAAGTGAGAAAACCCCCAGTTACATTATTATATGCATTTTCTCCATCCAAGGTTACATACAAAACTTAAAACCAAACAGCAGCAAAGTCTATAACCAACACAAGCTCAAGGTTTTCAAGACAACACCTATTGCCATCCCTAACAAAATGTTGAGGCACATATACAATATTTTCCTTCGCATAAAAATAAAGGAAGCTGGAAGCATTAAGCTTCTCACAGAATCACCCCTCATAAAGTGATTACAACTTTTGCATATCACATTCCACCACCTCCTGTAGCAATGAAAGAAAGTCTTCGGGTGCATTCAGATCCATGGTTTTGTCTTTGTTTTGTGGTCTTCATCTTTCCGTGTCTTTAGTCCCACCATCTTTCTCTCTATCTCTCACTTATTTTTGAACTTAATCATCACAAAGTTCAAACCAAAACAACAAAACACAAAACAAACCACGTACCCTAAATGCACCTTAATATCTCTTCACCTCGTATGCTACAGAAATCTCTCCACAACTGAATCTTACTAACTAAAAAAGTAAAGTGTTCCAAGCACGCCGTATCTCTAATAAAGGAAGGAAAGCGCCTGTTGCCGAAACTCAAAGAGAACCCAAGAACATGGCTCTATCCCATAGAAGCATCAACGACATAGCCCAAGCCCTAAAAGTTCTGAAGTTCCTAGTCCAAAATCCCCAAAAACAACAACCACCTAACATTGCGCACAATAAGGACCTATACCAATCTCTCCAAAACCTCTAACTTGCATCTCAAGAAATGAAGACTAAGAACCACGACTAACCCAAGCCTTCCCAACCACCCCAAATAGATGGTGCTTAATGAACCAAGCACCTCCATAATGTAAATCTAAATAATCATGAGATTCTGAGGAATTCTTCACCGACTCTTGGACTTCAACAAGAGAGGTACAGAGCGAGAGCGAGAGAGTTCGACTTCTTTGACAAACTCAAGAGATAGAGACACCGCCAGGACTTGGGATTTCTTTACCGCCAACCACAACAACTTTGTCTCAACCTAGGCGAGAGACTTTGGTCTTCATCTTGAGTTCTGAAACAGGCAACTTTCCTCCTCCACCTCTTCCTCCTTTTTTTTGTAATTTGTATTTCTTTTTTTTACCAGATTTTTTTTTGAAATTTTGTTTCTTTGTTTTTAGTCTGTCCTTTTTTGTTTACTCTGTTTATAAGGTCCCTACTGTTGTATTTACTCTATTTTTGTTGTGTATTTATGAAAAAAACAACATATCAATGACTTTACTCTATTTTTTTTGTACTCTATTTATATGGCCCCTATTGTTGTGTTTACTTTGTTTTGTTGTGTATTTATGAAAAAAAATGATATTTCTTTGTGCGTTTATGGAAAAAAAAATCAATATAACTTCCTATGTTTTTTTCTTTCTAAGTATTGTTTTGGTAACTTTCCCTTTTTTTAAATGTAAAATTGGCGAGATATTTTGAGCCTTTCAAACACTTCTACTCTGCATCTTTTTTCAATATTTCTACCATGTAATTTAGTCTTTTTTCCCCAGTTTTGTATACTATATTCTTAGTCTTCTTCTTTGTTTACTCTGTTTATGGCCCATATTGTTGTATTCACTCTATTTTTGTTGTGTATTTATGAAAAAAAAATAGTTATTGCCTACTGTATTTATGAAAAGACAACATACTTACTCTGTTTAGAAGGCCCCAATTGTTGTTTTTACTTTGTTTTGTATTTATGAAAAAAAAGATATTGCATTGTGTATTTATGAAAAAAAAAAAAACAAGTATGACTTTTCTCTGGTTTTTTTATTTACTGTTATTGTTTCTTGTTGTTTCCTTTTTCTGTAAGCTTTTGCCTAGAAAATGTCTACCTCAACCAGAAAAAGGAATCTCAAAAAATAGAACTGATCCGACATGGAAATAGGTCAAATTAGAAAATGAAAAGAACAACAACAATACAATTTGCAAATTTTGTAGCAAAAAATAGACCTGAGGGATATGTAGTGCCAAACAACACATAGTTGGAGGGTTTCCTAATGTTAAGGCTTGTGATAAAGTACCCGATGAGGTTAAAGAAGAGATTCAAAATTGTATGAGCTCGAAACAAAGAGATAAGATTGGATTCTCCTCCTTCACCTCATCAGGTACTTTATCACAAGCCTTAACATTAGGAAACCCTCAAACTATGTGTTGTTAGGCCCTACATATCACTTGGGCGTATCTTTGGTTACAAAATTGCAAATTGTGTTGTTGGTGTTCTTTTCAAAGGAAACCCTCACTCCGGTTTTTTTCTTCTTAATACACAAAGCAATCTTTTTTTCATCAATAAACAACAACAACAAACTAAAGTAAACACAACAATAGGTGCCTTATAAACAGAGTTTAAAAAATAGACTAAAAACAAAGCAAGTCATACTGACATGTTGTTGTTTCTTTTCATAAATACGCTAACAACAAAAATAAAGTGAACGCAACAATAGGGGCCATATAAACAGAGTAGACAAAAAAGTAAAACAGAGTTTAAAAAACTGGGAAAAACAGAGTTAGAAAAATGAAAAAAGATGCAGAGTAGAAGTGTTCGAAGACTCAAAATATCACGCTAATTTTACAACAAAAAAAAGAAGGGATAAGTTACGTGTTTCAGAACTCGAAGACACACGAAGACCAAAGTCACTTACCTTGGTTGAGCAGAAGATGTTGTCGTCGACGGTGAAGAAAGCCCAAGTCGTTGACAATGTCCCTGTCTCTTGAGTTTGTGGAAGAAGTCTCATTCTCGCTTTGTATCTCTTTTGCTATGTATCTCTCAGTCGGTGAAGATGGAAGTTCGTGCAAGGGTCTGATTAGGCATGTGTACATCTCTTTTAAAATAAATGGCTAAAAAACTAAGACGTTGACACCAATGAAGGTGTGAAAGGCAAACATCCTATATGTGAAGCGAAATCGCATATGTCCACCAAGGAGATAAGCTGCCGCCTCTCGCCTCGGGCGGTCGAGGGCGTGCCTTAAATAACCATGGATTCTGAGCACAAGAGTCATGATGACTTGACATTATCCTCACTGTCACGTGACATTGGACGAATCACCTAGTTACACAAGTGTGACCGTCTATAGAAAGGTAAGCCCAAGTTCATGGGACGAGGAATTGAAAAAGAACAACCTTGTTCAAACATCTTGGTTCAGCCAGGACTCACTTAAACGTCCATCTTCACAAACGATAATCGACTCCTTAAATTTTTTTAAAAAACAAAACAAAAAACAACTCTCAAAGGACCTCAAGAGCCCAAAGAGCCAAAAGAAAAAAAGTTTTGGTTCCCGTGCTAATGCGGATGTTCCTTATGATGATTAATATTTACATATTTTAATTACATGCAAGCTGGAAAATAATGAGCTTCAAGACGGGGAGAATCATTCAAGACTGGGGTTACGTATGATGTGCCACAATCTTTGAGAATGCTACAAGGGAACTAAAATTGCCAATTTGAGCCACACCCTTGCCTTAACATGTGGGTTGACAAAGACCAAGCTTTTTTTGATAAGTAAATAATATTAAAAAGCATCAAACGAGGTGATGCGTCCTTTGTACACTAGGAGTATACCAATCCAACCATTAATCAGTGTCTATGCTATTTACAAGATCTACAAAAACATTGTTGGACCTAGGAAGAGATTGATCAGTCTCGAAACACCAGAAGTAAAGAGTACGAATTAGCAAATTCTTCAATTCCGGGATTGACATTTCCACATTCTCGAAAGCCCTGCGGTTTCTTTCCTTCCACAGAATCCAACACACTCCCAAAAGAGTTGTCCCCCAAGTGCGATATTTCCTCTTTCTATACCCCGCATACCAGCTTCTGACGTGATCAATCATCGAACTCGACATGACCCAAGACATCCTGAACATCCCCAACACAAAATTCCAAAGCTCTGAAGCCACTTGACAGTGCAGAAGCAAATGATTAACACTCTCCTCACTCTTCTTGCACAAATAACACCTATTGACAAGAATCATGTTGCGTTTCCGTAAATTGTCCATGGTTAGGATAGCTTCAAGAGTCGCTTCCCACATAAAAAAAGCCACTCTCTTAGGGGCTTTGGAATTCCATACCGCTCTCCACGGGAATGAAGTACAACCACAGTTGAGAAGCTTGAGGTAATACGAGTTTACTGAAAAAAGAGGGCCTCCTTTTCCTTTCCAAACCACTTGGTCCTCCAACCTATCCATATTCTGTACATAAAGCCTCCCCAAAACTGCACACAGCCTCAACTTCCCAATCCACGAAAATTCCTTCGAAGGTGGGGTTCAGATTGGCTTGCCCTCGACCGACGAGTAGATAGAACTAACTCTACAACCTTTATCCAAGGATAACTCGAATAAAAACTGGAACGCTTCCTTCAAACAACTATCCCCACACCACCTATCTTCCCAAAATCTTACCGAGGTCCCATTACCAATCTCAAAAGCGATGAACCTTTCAAAAGAGTTCCACCCTTTCCTTATACCGCGCCAAACTCCCACCCCATATGGAGAATTGACCTCATTAGGGAACCAACAATGATCCCCTACTCCATACTTGCATACCACCACTTGCCTCCATAATGCCTCTTTATCTATGAGATACCTCCACAACCATTTCCCCAACAGAGCCTCATTAAACAATTTTAGTCTTCTGATATTCAGACCCCCCTCTTGGACCCTAGAACACACCTTATCCCACTTTACTAAATGAAACTTGTGTCCATCTATCGCCTCTTCCCACAAGAAATCCCTTTCCAACTTTTCTAATCTTTGCCTTATTGAGACCGGAATCACAAAGAGCAATAAAAAATAGGTCGGTAAGTTAGCTAGAGTGTTCTTGATTAGGACTAGTCTCCCCCCCTTGGATAAAATTTGACGCTTCCACCCCCGCTCGCCGAAACGCACAACCACCGGGTTCCACAACGCCCGCTCTTCGATCGGCTCCCTATAGGAAGACCAAGGTAATAGGTGGGGAGAAAACAGATTTGCACCCAAAGAATTCACTAGATCCCCAACATTTTCCACCGCCTACAGAATAATTTCACTCTTAGAGATGTTAATGCTTGCAGACTGAACCGCTTGAAAGAATAATAAAACCAGACGAAGGTGTCCCAACCGAGCCTTATCTCGCCGCAAAAAACTAAGGTGTCATCAAAAAGAAGGCGGGATACCGTCGCCACCTCTCCCTACTCCCCACCGAAATCCACTAATAAAGCCTTCCAACGCAGTTTCTATCAATCGCTAAGGGCCTCCATAACTACTATAAACGTAAACGGGGACAATGGATCACCTTGGACGGACCTCTAGAGTGGAGAAAAATCCCGATGGATCCCGTCGCTCACCAATACCGAGAACTGGACCATAGAAATGCAGAACTTAATCCATTGTATCCACTTGGTACCAAACCCATCCTTTCCAACATATATAGCAAAAGTCCCGCTCACATTATCATAAGCTTTCTCTATATCCAACTCAGACAACAACCACGGATCTCCGCTCTTCAACCTGTCATCCACCACTTCGTTGGCAATAAAAGACGCGTCCAAAATCTGTCTATCCTTCACGAAGGCATGCTGCGACGCCGAAATTATACTACCCATAACCCTCTTCATACGATGGGCTAACACTTTAGAAATCAACTTATAGATGCCACCAACTAGACTGATAGGTCGAAAATCTTTCAAATCATTAGCACCACTCTTCTTTGGAATCAAAGCTATGAAAGCGGCATTAAGGCTTTTCTCGAATCTCATCCTGGAGTGAAAAAACTGAAACACTTCCATAATATCCCCTTTAATCACCTCCCAACAATGTTGACAAAGACCAAGCTTATTGAGACTTGACAAAGACCAAGCTTATTGAGACTTGACAAACACCAAGCTTATTGAGACTGCTATGTGTGATGATTTGCCTATTAAGCATCCATCATATACTTTGGGATAGACCCAGCACTAACTCTAGTATATTACAATAGTACAATGACATGATCTCCAACTTTAGTTAAGAATAGAATACATATCTACCCTTTCTTGTCTATCTTCCTTTCAAAAGTCAAAGATTCCAATATTATAATTCGATTGTTTTCCCCTTTTGAGCCATTTCTAAAGTTGTGCAATGACAAGAACTACATACCCTAAGAAGCAAAATTTTCAGGATACCAAAACAAATCAAGAACATTGTTCAAAAGGTTTAGTCTCAAATATATTGAGTCATCGTCTGGTTGGCCTACACCTTGGGGGATATGCTTATTCATACACAAGAGGTGCCAAGATAAGAAGACCGACGTTGCACTCATTAAGAAGTTGTCTTCAGACGCTTCTCAGGAATTTGATTTATTCACTGGTTAGCTCATCTAATTTCACACAAGTTAACGTTTTTGTGCTTCATATGCCCACTGCAACAAACACTTAAAATCCATTTAGCATCAACTTACTTACTTACCTAATGTTTGCCATAGTTCATCTAGGAGTTCAGTAGGCCATAAAATTGTTGGCCGTGGCATTCCATAACCCAACTCCTGTGGATCACTCAAGTACCCATTGCACTTTAGTCGAACAAACTAGGAGTGGAAGGAGCTCAACAAAGGTGTCAAAGCAGGTACTCGAACATCAGAGTAAGCATTTGAAACATTGTGCCCACATCACAAGTTAAAGCTGTTTCTACATCAACTTGCGGGAAAAGGTTTGCTATACATCTTAGCCGCCTTCAGTCTCAAACTTGCCATTTCCAGGAGGGTATTGACAGTAATTTACAAAATAACCCATTGTACTTTGATTATGCTCCAAGTTTACACCCCCTAATTTTTTTAAAATCATTTTACCACTATTCTTATAATTAGGGCTCGTTTGTCGCGGCTGATGGCTTATGGTTTATGACTTATAGCGATAGTTGATAGTTTAAGCCGGTGGCTGATTGGCTTATGAGTTATGACTGATTTACTATTTCAAAAGCTGCCTATGAGCTATTATGATTAGTTGTTAAATAAGTTGAAAATGGTTTATTTAATTCAAATTTACCATAATACTTTTGAAAAAAAAAAGGTCTCACCTCTATCTTAAAAAGTCAACATAGAATAATATTTCATTAATATTTATATTCTTAACCATGCTTAAAACAAAAAATAAATATGTATTTTTTTAATACCATTAGTGTGTGTAGTTTTTAACATTTAGCTTTGGTTTTTTCGTTTCAAATTTTGAATGTGAGTAGCCAAATAAGAGGAGATTGAAAATGTTTACCCCATAAAACTTTTATAACTAAAACAACGAATAAATTATTTATTTTATTCCCCATCCCACATTAAATGTTTATACATATTTTTTAAAATATCTTAAAATTAGTTTTCTTTTTATGTATATTAGAGAAAAGGGTAAAATGGGAATATCAAAAGTTTATTAGCGAATAGTTGTTTCTATGTTTTAGAGAGGATTTTGGCTTTCAACTTAAAGAGTGGTGTACCTTACTTATTGGCTTTTAGCGTATAAGCTGAAACAAACACTCTAAATACAACTTATTTTAAGTTGAAAGCCAAAATCCTCTCTAGAAAAGTGGTAACAAACGAGTACAAGTGCATCACATAAACCGAACATCCTAATTAAGTCCCATTTTTTAAATGGAGATCCTACATGGACACATTAAGTCAGCTACAATGCCGATGTTGGAGCTGGTTTAGTCACATTGAAGACACTTGAGCTTATGTGACCCGTTTAACAATTCGATAATGGGTAAAATTCATTTAGAAATTGGTTTTCTTCCCTAATAGTCATAATTACCAAGTAATTTTACCCATTGTCAAATGGGTTGAACCGGTCACATGACCGCACGTGACATCAATGTGACTAAACCATCCTTCAAGGTCAGCACTGTTGCTGACTTAATTTGTCCAAGTAGGATTTCCGTTAAAAAAATTATCAGGTTGATGCGAGGAACATAATATAAGAATAGTGCTAAAATGATTAAGAAAAAAAGTAGAGGGCTTAAAACAGAGCTTTATCAAAGAACAATGTTTTTTTGGTGATTACCCTTTCCAGGAAGAGAGCTAAAGAATATGCTTTTGATTTCTTCGAAGCTACGAATAAGCTCATACATATATTGTCTCATTTACGGTTGCAGTTTATCACCATTTAGAAGCGTTGAAAATGATCTGCCACTTACAGCTGACATTTTCCTTTCAAGGATCAGAAAATTTTCTAGATTGAAACATAATATCAATTGACAAAGCAAGATATAAGTTCATTTTCCACATACCTTATAATAGCTCCACTCAGTCTTATCATTAGCTTTATATGAAAGTGGACTATCACTACAGAATGCAAGTTTTTCTGTAGAAACATATAAAACCCCCATGACTGGACCAGCTGATGTGGATAAGTAACAAGCATATGAGTTTTGAAGTTGCTCTTCTGGAACAGTATCAAATGTCTGTCGAAAAATCTTCTCGTAACCTCCTTCTGCCAGAACCTTTGTTCCTTGAGCAATTCTTCCCAAGGCAGCATCAGCAAGACTAGGACCCGTTTTCACTATTTAAAACAACCATAATAGAAAGAATGGATCAACACTCCATGGAGGAAATAATGCTACATCGAAAGAGGTTAGGGTATGAAAACAATAAAAGGGTGCTGCAGATTGATAAGCACGAAGATAACCAGAGAAACACGAGAGCAATTAACCTAACCTCTTTTGTCACGCCAAGGAAATGATAACCTTTACCTTATCCTAGAACATGAAAGAACTATAAAAACCAAGTATGAAATTTTCAAACTTCATAACGTGTATTGATTAAGAGCTTGTTTTGCAGAGTTTATGGGGAGAACTTTTGCTCCAAAGGCTCCCTAAGTGGTGTTTGGTGGAGCTCTCAACAAGCACAATTTTCAAAAGTTGAAGCATTTGACAAACCAAAAATGGGAGCTTCTGATCTATGTTACAGGATCCTCACGACACGCCATGGGGTGTGGCTGCTTTACACAAAATTAGTGCAAAATCCTAAAATATTGGCGGATCCAACACCTGGATCCACACATGAAACTGATCCTTGTACCCGAGTCCAGGTAACATAGTTATTGATCCATAAGCCAGATTTTCAAAAGCTAGAATGAAAACCAAAGACAGTAACACAATCAATTGTTTTATAAATTAGATTTTTTCCATCCAAAACTAAAAATTTTGATAAAATTTTTTTAGATATACATTATATTGATATAAAACTAATCACCTCCTCATACATTGTTCATAGCAAGGGAGATATGGAATTCATTTTTTCTGATGGTGGGTATTCCCTTGGGTTATGCCATAGTCTGTCTTGCAACTGCGGCGTGGATGGTCCCTGTATAAGAGAAGATGGAGAGACATTTACTGGGATACGGCTCCTCTGACTATCTGGTGGGTAATTTGGATGGTGAGGAACTGTAGGATCTTTGACAATGAAGAGTCAGACCTTGACCATTTAAAGAAGAACATTGTCCATACTCTTAGCTTTTGGTATTCGGACGGACTCAAATTTGGGGGATTCTTGGGTGAATATTATGAATAGTTTTTCGGTTTCTTAATTCTTTTGGCTTGTATACCCCCCCGTGTTCATGGACGCATCACCTGTTTCTTAATTCTTATATATATATATATATATATATATATATATATATACTTTTGCTTATCAAAAAGAAAATATTGATTTAAAATGATACTCTGCTCATACATCAGAGTAGGTCACGAAAGTAGAAAAAAGGTGGTCCCTTTTTATAGGAATGTATAGAGTAAATCTTTGGAAGTCATGTAAACATTAGAAACAGGGTATGGAGAATTCTTTTTTTTTTTTTGAAGCGATAGGATAAAGTGTCAGAAAGATGAGAGAAAGCTTACCCAAAAAAAAAACAGAAAGAAAGAAGGAAAAGGGATGTGCATAAGAAGTTTTTTCAATTTCCATTCAAATTATATTAGTGTGGCAACTGGGAAGCTACAGTAATTCCACAGAAGGTTTTTCACAGATCATCCAGTGGTAACATCATTCTACCGCTTGACTAAGACATGAAACAATTTAAGAGCTTGGAAGCCAACAGACAATTTAGTTCATGACAATTATTAAAAGACCGAGGGCACAAGGGACTGGGGAGCCGGAAGTTCCCACTTCCCCAGTGCACAGGTGTAAGGAGGTGCAACAAAGCTGTTGATTGTTGTTACATGCCTTCTTACCGTCTTGGCGTCAAAGGATGATATTCAACATGTCTCCATACAATCCAAGGATGATTTCCTCTCAGTCAACTCCTAATCATACTACTTACATAATCTCCGGTTACCAACAGTGTTGGTAAGAAACGGGTTTCTGCTTTAGGTTACAACATGTATCAAATATAAACTAATTTACCTTTCCTAAGTTCAAATCTTAAGGTTTACTCAGCTATCAATGCCATCAACTAGAAGTTTCCACATATTAAAAGAAAGAAAAGTTTATATCACCATAAGTCTCATTCTACAAGTTTCTGAGGTCAGTTAATCCAGAGCCCATCACAATATCTAATCAACCTATGAAATCTGAACGAGCCAAACTCTAAGTTGAAGGAATGGAAAAAAGGGAAACTTACAGTGTTGCCAAGTATTTCCAGCAAGATCCTCGGCCTTTCTAGTAGCATCTCCAACCTTCCTTCCCCATCTTCCTAAAACATCTCGAACACTCTCCATTGAATCTAACAACACATTCATAAACCACAACTTATCAAAACAACATAAAGATATACATATATCAAATACTATAAAGCATGATTACATTAATAGGTAGATAGAGAGAGAGGTGCAAGATTGGAATTTTAATTTCTAGAAGATGTGCATTTCACTATTTGGAATCTCAAATTTGCGTTTATTCAAATACAAAAGGAAAGAATGAAACTTTAAGTACACATCAACCACACACACACAGAGGCAGAGGTTTCAATTTGGCGGTTGTTTTATGGAAACCTAAAAAATCATAACATTACAATCAACAATCGAACAGATGTAACTCAACATTATAACGGCAAGAATACACTAACCTTTAAGATTAAACGACGATGAATTCGAATTGGAAGCCGCATGTGTATAAGAAACATAAGAATTCGATCCGTCGCCACCACGTCCAGTAGCAGAAGACGGTGGCATGGTTCGCTCTTCCACCAAATCCTCACTCCAACGCACCGACTTTTTCGATTTCGTCGCCGCCAAAGACGGATCGTTTGTAGTATCTAGTGAATTTACCTTCTGATCTCCATTCATTTGCTGCGGACGTCCTTCTGGTTTCGGACCCGGTTCCTGACCCGACGTAGCCGAGCTCGGCGAATCCATCATATTATTAATTGACCGTCTGTGTTTCTATGGGATGGTGGTACTACGGCGCGTGAGGTGGCGCGTAGGGCGGCGTGACAGGTGGTTTAATAATTTGGTGTTATAGCGAAGAAGGATTACCGGGAAAGAAGGTGGCGAAGGGGAAAAGTTGGAGAGGGAAACCGGCGCCGAAAGCGGTAAGCGAATCAAAGGACGGTCGTATAATTATCAACCTTTGATTAGGAAGAGAAATGGATATAGTTTTTCTGTCGATTGTGATTGATTTTAATATTTTAAAATTTTCTTTTGGTGTGATCGTAGGAATCGAGGGGTTACTTTTGGGCCCGAAAAATGAAGAGCAAATTAAACAAATCTATTGATTAGTTTTATGTGATTCGTCCTTGTACAAAACTTTTTAAATTTTTTGTCCTTGTACCACTCAAATTTAATTTAATCGGGTATTCCATCCGATCCGTTAATTTTCAACGGTTAAGTTTACCCACATGCATAACACGTGATATTGTCAAGAGTAAAATTTTAATCTAATTGATATAAGTTTATGGATCATTTATGGAGGCGAACAAAAATTCTATCTATTAGTGGTAAAGATAACATTTTCCTTCAATCTATTACCATCACCATCACCATCACCATCACCATCACCGTCGCCACAAGTCACAACCCAAATCCACCATTGAAAAATTAAATCATGCTTAAAATGATCAATTTTAACCCATCAATACTATCATCCATGCTTGGTTTCCAGATCGATCACTTTCTATTTTCAAAAAAACGAGTTGAAGCATAGTAGAGGATTCAATATGTCCATTCAGATCGTGATCAGGTGGGGTTTTTTAACTCTAGTTAAAACAATAATTAGAGATCTTTGGTGGCAAAATCATCACCGTGTTCCATGACTTGATTGGTTGGAAAAGAGCGAGAGGTGAATAAGAGAAAGGGGTTTAGATATGTGTAAATGTGGGACATTGATATAGTGGCCTTCGAATCCTCAACATGTCACTCTTTGATACCGCAACTATCATGGGATTCAAATGCATATGACAAACAAAGAGAAAGAAGAACATTCAAGAATCAAATCCATTGCAAGCGTAGAAATTAAGGAAATTTCAAGGAAGGAAGTTGTCCAGTGATTTCTTGAACCATTTGGTGGAATTTTGTTGTGTATGTGATGAGTACGGTGGTGGGTGCATGGCGGGAAGCTCGAGTACGCTTCTTGGAGTTCTTTGCAACCACCACTTCGTAATGATGATTAGGTTGCGGAGAAACAACACGCGTTGTGGGATTTGATGGGTTTGGAAATGGATCTTGGTCCAGCCTAGATTGAGAACATAAAAGAGGTTGGTTTGTACTTGTGACAAAGTCAGTGTAGTTAGTCAGATCTTAAGTTTTTTGACAAAAGAAGATGAAGATTGTAGGGTGGGCTTGGTGGAGAGTGTGAACCAAAAAAGGTGATGAATCAAGAGGGTGATGGGAAGAAAGATCAAAGAAATAAGAGAGTGGTGTGTTGGTGGGTGAATCGGGTTCGGGTTAGAGATGGAAGCGAAATGGATTGATGAATTCAACCCTTGAAAGGCTTGAATCATATTCTTGATCATCTTCACCACTCGATGGTTGTAAACTACCACTCCTAAAATCCATATGTTGTTGTGTTTCTCTGTGCACATGTGTGTGCGCGTTTGAGAAAGAGAGAGATAGGGAAATAAGATTTTAGAAAGTGCAAAATGGTCCTTGTGCTTTTATAGGTAAAATGACAGTTTTAACCCTAGCCAAATGAGACGCACGAGGTGGACTTAATAGCTGAAAATTGACAAAATTGAACAGAATCATCAGTTGCGTTTTACTTCATTAGTCTGATGATCATCAGGGACCAATCTCAAAAAACCAAAAAGTACATGGACCATTCGTGTAATTTTCCCTAACTTGAATGAGAGGATAATAGGGGAAATGAGGAGGGAAAGAATACGAGAAATAAATGGAGCACTAAAAGTTGTTTACCACGATATTCTTGATCATATTTGATTTTATACGGATATTTTAGGATAAGTTTTTTTGCGGATAGATATTATCGCATTTGATTTACTGATAAAATCATTTACTAATAAAAGTTTAAAATTACGGATATGATAAGTTTGATTTTACATTACTATATGATATTGTGATCACATTTATCACATTTAATTTATTGATAAAATCGTTTACTAATAAAAATTTAAAATTGTGGATATGATAAGTTTGATTTTACGTTAGTATATGAGATTTTTTATCACATTTGATTTTATATGGTTGGTTTAAGATAAGTTTTTTTTGCGGATAGATGTTATCACATTTGATTTCCTGATAAAATTGTTTACTAATAAAAGTTTAAAATTGTGAATAGGATAAGTTTGATTTTACGTTAGAATATGATATTTTTGATCACATTTTGATTTATACGGTTAGTTTAGGATAAGTTTTTTCATTTGATTTACTGATAAAATCAGTTACTGATATTAAATTAACATTGGAGCTAGTACCCAGAAGATTAATGTCTATAATCGATTCTCTCTCCAATTGTACTACTGGATACCCGATAATATTCTCAAATATGTCATTTTCCCTGCCTTATTTTTTCCCCTAATTTAGACATACTGCTATAAATTAATTTTATGTTTTGAATTTTGGCTCACTGGCATCGAATTTGAATTTTCCAACGATTTGTTGAAGCATCAGTGATTCCTTCTACGATTCCATTATTACGTACCCACCTCTAGCTCCGGTTTATGTCCAGAATTATCTAGATACTATGGCTCTTTGCAAGTAGTATGGATATCCTGATCAATTCATAACATTCACTTGCAATCCTAAGTGACCAAAAAAATACTAGATTTATTCAACATCGACACCTTAAATTTGAGGATAGACCTGACATCCTATGTCGAGTGTTCAAAATTAAACTGGATCAGCTCATTAAAGATTTGAAAGGACAAAAGATTTTCGATCGTGTCCAAACAGGTATATTATATATAATTATAACAACTTCACAAAAAATTTAATTTTTTTATTATTAACTAATTATATTTTTGTTTACCAATATAAGAAAAACTCGAACAAATTTTTGCAGTTATTTATACTGTGGAGTTCCAGAAGTGTGGGCTTCCTCATGCCACCCACGTATTGTTGTTCATGCATCGCGATGACAAGTTTCCCAATTCAGAGGACATTGATAAAATTATATCCGCAGAGATCCCTGATAAAATATCCTGAGTTGTATAAAGTTGTTAAGGATTTCATGATATGTAGTCCTTGTGATGCCTCAAATCTCCGCTCACCATGCATTCAGAATGGAAAATGTTCAAAACATTTTCCCAAGAAATTCCAAGAAAGAACCACTATTGATGAAAATGGTTATCCTAATTATAGAAGACGTGATAACGGAAACACAGTGGTGAAGAATGAAGTTGTTTTGGATAACGATTTGTGGTTCCATGTAATCTGTATCTTCTAATGAAGTATCAAGCTCACATCAATGTTGAATGGTGCAATCAATCCCGATCAATTAAGTACTTATTTAAGTATATAAGTAAGGGACATGACCGTGTTATTGCAATTGTTTGTCGAGGTCGTGGCGATGATGAAGATGATAACAATGAAATTATCGATTAGATCAATATGTACTAAGATTGTAGGTATATTTGAAAATGGAGAGAGTACTATATATTTTCACAATAACTTAAGATATAGGTAGTGAGAGCACCACCGTAAAACTCTTAATTTATAACATATTGTTATTTTTGCTAAACCATAACAAAACTTATTTGCTATTAATTTGAAAATCTTCAAGTTTTAACAAATTATCTACAAAAGAGAAAATAATAAATTGAAAATCCATGATCTTAGTCTTACAGAGAAAAATTGATCGACCACTTTGAAAACAAAAGTATTAGAACAATAGTTCATCAGTGTACTATTATTACTTTTATCAGTGTCTCATTGAAAATTACATCTATTTTTGGATTTTATGGTACATTTACTTGAAGACACAATGCTCATTTCAACAAATCTTCTAATATATTTTAGTCTCCTCTATTTATTTAATCTAATATACATACAAAAATTAGTTCCAGAAACAACACTAAGTCAACCGTGCATTGCAAAGGTAATAACCTAGTTAACTTAACATATCTAATCCATTTGATAAACAAAAATCCTAAATAGTGGTTAATCTATGATTAGTGGTAAATCTAGCATCGTTGTTTTATAAAATCTCATATTTATGATTAGTTTCTCCAACTTCTTCTTAGTTTCAAGTTAGATATGTTTACTCTATTCTTGTAATTCAAATCAATTAGTATTACTCCTTCCGTCCCAAATAAATAACTTTTTATATAAAAAAATTGTCACAAAATAAATGTCGTTATAAGATTCAAGAAAAAATTATGCACATTTTTTCAAAATTGACCTTATTAATTACTCTCTAATTAATGTACACATATTTTGATTTTTTTTCTTCTATTTCTTAGATTTGTTTGGATATTTGAACTAGTAATAGATTCATATGAAATTAATATTAGATATGTCAAGATAACAGACTTGATATAAAATTTCGAATTGAATTCAAATGTACTTATATCCGCTTCACGACTTCATAGCCAATCCATCGACAAACCTAACTCCAATGAGTCGAATGGGCTGTATATTGGAAAATGTCTTACTGAGATGGAGGTTAGGTTTATTTTGGTAATTTTTATATTTATTTTTTAAAAAAATTATTGACTCAGAATCATATCCAAATAGTGGGTGTGAAATTACGGTAGAAATGAAATGTGAATTACTCATGAACTGCTCGGCCCAAATAGGCCCAAGCCATGAGTCACGTGTCAAGCATGTGGGCTTCGTCCGAATGAGCGAGCAAAGGTTTCATGCGAGCAGGCGAGCATAGCTTTGGCTTTTATCAGGTGAGTTGCCTGTGAGCTGGGAGCTTGATTAACGAGCAAGATTGATATACGAGCAAGATTGATATACGAGCATGATTACTTATGCTCGGCAACTCGAGCCGTCATTAGATGAGGACATTTGTGTCCGGGAAAGATCGAGGTAACAGTTGAGGGCGGTTGCGTCCGAGCAAGAGTTACAGTTAGCAGCATCGATTGGGGAATTCCTTATTTAAACCATCGTTATTAGTGGGCTCGTTAATGTGCCTGCCATTAAAGGCCACGTCCATTTATGGGCAGTTAATGACGATAATGGGCAATTAATGGCGATCATGGGCAGTTAATGTCAATTATGGGCGGTTATTAATGATTACCGGCAGTTATGCCTTCCGGTAAGTATAAAAACCTTGGAAAATGTAGGAAAAAGGTATGCACAATCTAATTCTCTAGCTAAAACTCTGCCAAATTGCTTTCTCCTTATTGAATCATGTATTGATTCTTGCATCGGGGGGCTTTTGCAGGGAGTGCCCCTGCCCAGTTTACGTTTATTCTTTCCATTTGCAGAGTTTGGCTTCGAGGATTCACGGACACGTTGAAAGCCATGTGTTCAGATTGGGTTTCTACAGTGCATCCATAATTCTTTGGACGCATCAGTTGGTTCCGTTGCTGGGAAAAGAAAATTTTACGGTAGTAGAGTTAGTTATTTTTGTTTCTGAAGTTTCGTCAATGGCGGAAAACGGAGTTAACGGTGGTAGTGGCAGTCGTAGGGAGGAGGTGCACCCGAATCCCAGCCTTAATCAAGTAGCTAGAAACAATGTTCCTCCGCCCCATGATGCACGTCACCAGCTTAATCAGAGGCGGGGAGTCGATTCGTTGGCTCGAAGTGCTGAAGCCGCAGTTGGTTTAGCTCATGAATTTCGTGAAGAGGCTTTGCGTCAACGAGCTATTTATCTGGGCCAGATGCATCAACTTAACTTACAGTTGATTGCGATGGGTAAGCCGCCATTGCCCATCGAGCTAGATCCATTACGCCTTCGCCTCGAGCCAAGCCGGGTTTCACGGGTGGGGAACCGATGAATCCCTTGCTCATTCATTCTCACCACGAGCACACGCACGTGGATCCAAGGGGCGAGCCGGAGGCGAAAAGCTAGCCATAGGGTGGTCCCCAGTGTTCATTCAAGGTTGGGTCCACGAGTTGGAGAGGATTTGGCTCAATCTCGCTGCCGAAGCTCGCCCTCGCCACCAAGGTCACATGCTCGCAGTTTCGTTCACCCGCGGCGATCTCGTGCTCATAGTCGCCGCGATCACCAAGGGGTCATACGCTCATCGACGAGAACTCCTCTCCTAAGCGATCTCATCATTCCCAAGGAAAAGGGACCCGCATCAATCACCGACAAGCCGCATGGGCGCCTCAGAGTGGGCGCAGTCGTGGGGGCTCTTGCCAAGCCGCGCGCTATGGGACCCCACTGTGCCCCTCCTATGGCTATGACACAGCCTCAGCTCGGGGGTGGTTTGCCTGCAACCATAAATATGCAGGATTTCGAGGAATTGAAACGTCGAATGGAAGCTTGGGAGCAAGGCAAGGCTCTAGATGGTAATTTCTTGGGAACGTCAGCCAGCCCACTAGCCCCATGGATCGAGAATGCTCCACCAGCACAGGGGCTTATATTCCCAAATATTAAGGAATATACAGGCAAGACAAAGGCCAGGGATTGGTTGATGTCGTTTGAGTCTCAAATCGGCCTGGTGACTTCAGATGAGGCTCTGAAGATTAGGGCTTTTGTGGGTGCGTTGCAGGGGAAAGCTTTAGCCTGGATGGGGGCATTACCACGACGCTCGATTAATAACTGGGCTGATTTGCGAGCAAAGTTTTTGGCTGATTTTGGAACGGCGGGTACACTGGCAAAGACAAGGGCCGACTTGTCGAAAGTTAAACAGGGGGCACATGAGTCAACAGCGAGCTACCTTGAGCGGTTTACTAAGGTATTGGAGCAAGTTCCAGGACTGACCGAGCAAGAGGTAACCTTATGTTTCGAAACCGGCTTGCTTGAAGGTGAAGGTGGCCTGCGATCAGAGTTGAGCATGCGTGAACCAAAGACGCAGGCAGAAATGCTCATGCGAGCACAGAAGTGGTGTGCCGGGGAGACGGCAAAAAAGGAAAAGAAAAAGGAGAGTAGCGAAGCTGTGGGAAGTGCTAAGGGAAATGGCCAGGCAGGAAGTGGAGGCTACAATAAAAGCAAGTCCCGGTATGATCGGCCAAAGGAGTTTCTTCGCGAATCGATTTGACTCCACTAAACCGGAAGACATCATGTATGAGATAAGAAATGAGCTTCCCAATCCACCTCGCATGAATCCAAATGCGCGGTGAAAGGGATCAAACGAAGCGGTGTGCTTATCATGATGATTACGGGCACACTACTTGAGGAATGCCGCCATTGAAGAAGGCTATACAGAAGTTGATCAATGAGGGGCGGCTAGATCGATTCAAGCGAGATGGAGGCAATAGAGGGAATGCTCCTAGGCGAGAAGCCCCGCCGATCAGGGGGGTGATCAATGTGATAATGGACGAAGAGCCTACACCGACTCAGCTCGGCAAACAAATATATTCTTTGTCCAAAGCGTGATCGACCGCTACTTTACAAGATGGGGAACAAGCCATTCGCTTTACACGCAGCCGAGCTAGCGAAGTAGTGTGGCAAAGTAGCATTCCTTGATAGTATCAGCGTTAGTGGATGGATGGGTCGTGCACAGAATTTTGGTGGACACAAGAGCGTGCCGAGATGTGATGTACTATTCTTGCTTTCGTGGGCTCGATTGAGTGATGATCGGTTGAAGCCGTATGCGACGTTGAAGGATTCACCAACCATAAGGTCCCCTAAAGGTACCGTTGAGCTAGAAGTGTTCATCGGCGAGGGGAGCAAAACGCGAGCAGAAAAGATCACTTTCATGGTGATTGATTTGAAGTCCCCGTATAACATAATCCTGGGTGTGCCGAGCATGGCAAAATTTCAAATGGTGGCATCGATCCCGCATCAGCGAGCTAAGTTTTACACTGACCAGGGAGTTGGGACGTTACGAAGCCAGCCGAGAGCAGTGCTCGAGTATGTGCGTGATACCCAGAGAAAGAAGCAGAAGTTGACCTTAGAGGACGGCGAGCAAAAGATAACCGTTAGCACTAAGGAAACTTCACATGTGACTGTAGGACCATCAGTAGTTGCAATGGTACAGGAGGATTTGGAGAAGGATGCAAGCTGCAAGCTCTACATTGAATTGAAGTAAGCGAGAATGAAGCAATGGATGGCCATGAGCCGTTGACGCCGAGACTAGTTTCATCTTGCCGACATTGAAGTCGGGGATCAAGTTGAACAACGAAGAATGTGGTTGAGCAAGGCATTGATAATCCTTTGCATTGACGTCTGGGATCGGAAGAACATTGAGGATCGGATGAGCCGAGGCCATGGAGGTAGATCCTTGATAAAGGTTGAAGGATCGGCCGAGGAAGGATGAGAAGGTGGAGTGTGACACACTCCAAATGCGAGATGAGCCAGAGTTTACAGCTCAGGATGAGCTTGAGGAGGTTATCATCAATTCTGCTTATCCCGAGCAAAAGATAAAAATTGGCAAGGCCTTGACAGCGGAAGCGAGAGCGAATTTGATTAAGCAATTACAAGACAGTCTAGATGTTTTTGCTTGGCGACCCGAGGACATGCAGGGGGTAAGCGAGACAGTGGCTTTACACCAATTGAATGTTGATCCAGTTTTTCGACCAATCCAGCAGCGACCTCGAGTTTACTCGGTGGAAAAGGATCAAGCGATCAGGGAAGAGGTCGAGAAATTGCTCAAAGCTGACATAATTGAAGAGATACATTACCCGACATGGTTGGCTAATGTAGTTATGGTGAAGAAGTCCAATGGAAAGTGGCGGATGTGTGTTGATTTCACGGATCTGAATAAAGCTTGCCCGAAGGACTGCTATCCTCTGCCGAGAATTGACAAGTTGGTGGACGCCATTGCGGGGTTCGAGCTCCTCAGTTTTATAGATGCTTATTCCGGGTATCACCAGTGAAGATGAATGAGCAGATAAGGCTCGACCTTTCCGAGCAGCCAGGGGGTTATATCGTTACAAGATGATGCCTTTCGCTTGAAGAACGCCGAGCCACCTACCAAAGGATGGTGAATAAGGTGTTTAGCTCGCAGCTCGGGAGAAATGTGGAAGCCTATATCGATGACATGGTGGTCAAGACTAAAGGGCGTGAGCACACAGAAGACTTGGGCGAGACCTTTGCCAATCTCAGAAGAATAGTATGAAGTCAACCCGAGCAAATGTGTGTTCGGGTAAAGGCAGTGCAAGTTCCTCGGTTTTATGGTGACTGAGAGGGGCATTGAGGCTAATCCTGAGAAAATCAAGGCATTGGTCACTATGAAGCTTCCCCGCTGCATTAAGGATGTACAGAGGCTTAATGGTAGGGTGATTGCTCTTGGACGGTTTATCTCAAGATCGGCAGAGCGGTGCTTGCCTTTCTTCAAAGTTCTCCGAGGTAACAAAGGGTTTGAATGGACTTCGAGTGCCGTAAAGCTTTCAAGACTTGGTGAAATATTTGGGAAGTCCACCTTTGCCGAGCGCCCGGCTTCTGTGAAAAGTTGTTTGTTTATCTAGCAGCTACCGAGCAGGCGGTAGCCGCTGTTCTGGTTAGGGAGGAATGCAATGTACAAAAGCCTGTCTATTATGTTTCAAAAGCCCTCACTGATGTAGAGGGAAGATATTTTAATGCAGAAAAGTTGGCTTATTCGCTTGTTGTTGCTGCTCGGAAACTTCGAGCTTATTTTTCTGCGCACTCGATTGTTGTGTACACTGATTTGCCTTTGAGAAAGATCTTGCACAAGCCAGACACTTCTGGTCGCTTACTCACTTGGTCGATCGAGTTAACCGAATTTGATATTGACTATCGCCCTCGGCGAGCAATCAAGGCACAAGCTTTAGCGATTTTGTGGTCGAAACAAGCTTCAAGGATTCTCGCGAAGAAGTAGCGGTAAAACAACAAGGACGAGCAAGTTAGTCCAAAGCCAAGACCGTAATATTGTTGGGAGCTTCATGTTGATGGCTCGCCTAGCCGATTTGGAAGTGGCGCCGGTTGGTGTTAGTCCCACCAGAACAAGATGTAGAATTTGAGAAAGCATTGCGCTTCAAATTTCCAGCTTCCAACAATCAGGCCGAATATGAAGCTTTAATTGCTGGGCTCGAGCTCGCACAGGACATTGGAGTGCGTGCGTTGGTTGTATATTGTGATTCTCAGTTGGTGGTGAATCAAGTCAAGGGCGATTATGCGGTTCACCATCCGATCTTGGTTCGTTATTGTGCGATGGTGAAGGAAATTTTAAAGGACTTTGATTATCGAGCCGTGAGAATTGCCCTGAAGATAACATGCGAGCCGATTATTTGTCGAAGATGGCCGAGGATGAAATTCAGTCCCTTGCATCCCGGAGTCATGATCGAGCATTTGGAAGTTCCCGTTATTGAAAAGGAAGCGATTATGGATATTGAGCCGGCTCCAAAATGTTGGATAGATGATCTACGGGCCTACATCGAGCAGGGGGTGTTACCCGAGGATAAAAAGGAAGCTAGAACCATCCAGAAGCGATCATGTCGCTACATTGTTCTGGATAACATTTTATACCGGAGATCCTACACTCGACCTCTGTTGAGGTGCGTGCGACCAGAAATGACAGAAGGAATCCTGGGAGAGGTGCATGAAGGCAAATGTGGAGGTCATCCTGGACAGAGATCGTTGGCCGAAAAGATTCTGGCAGCTGGATTCTACTGGATAACACTGAGGCGAGATGCCGAGATGTACGTTCGTCGATGTGACAAATGTCAGCGTTACGCGGATATTCCACGCTTGCCATCTACCGAGCAGACTCCTGTTATAGCCTCATGGCCGTTCGATATGTGGGGGATAGACTTAATTGGTCCTTTTCCCGTAGCTCGCTCGAAATTCAAGTATGCAGTGGTTGCTGTTGATTATTTTACTAAATGGGTGGAAGCAAAACCCCTGGCGACCATCAGTGAAGTGAATGTAATTGATTTTGTTCATGAGCACATATGGTGCCGGTTTGGGGTCCCGCGAGCAATTGTGTCTGATCATGGGACTCAATTTTCCGAAAAGTTTACCAAAGCATGCGAGCAAATGAGGGTGAAACATTGGCAATCATCTGTGGCATATCCTCAAGGCAATGGGCAGGCTGAAGCTGCGAATAAACAAATCCTGCACGTTTTGAAGAGGAATTTGGAAGAAAAAGCAGGAAGATGGGTAGACGAGCTGCCTTCAGCCTTGTGGGCGGTTAGAACGACAGTAAGGGGTCCAACAGGAGAAACAACCTTTTCTTTGGCTTATGGGTCTGATGCTATGGCTCCGGTGGAGATGTATCTGCCCACTCATAGGGTTTTAAATTACGCCGTTGAGTCTAATAACACAGCCCGAGCAGCTGATTTGGATTTATTGGAGGAAAAGCGATTGGAAGCTAAGATGAGAATGGCTAATTATAAGCAGCGAGCAAAAGCCCACCACGACAAAAGGGTTCGTGGTAGGTCGTTTGCTGCGGGGGATTGGGTTCTCCGTAAGATTGAGGCAACGGGTCATCGAGCTGAATGGGGAAAGCTTTCACCAAATTGGGAAGGGCCCTTTCAGATTTCTAGGATCATTAAGGAGGGCACTTACATGTTGCGAACAGAGGATGGTGACGAGCTAAAACATCCTTGGCATGCAGATCATCTAAAGAAATATTACCGTAATTGATATTGGCAATATGTAGTTTGTTGATTCTCCATTCTGTGAAAAATGATTATAGCAAAGTTCAGTTGTGCTTTCCTAATTTCATTTTGAAAGTTGATGATTTTATCAGTTTTATCTCGATTATTCTCTTTATCGAGCATGAGATGATTTTTGCTCGTTTAATGAGTTGGTGTTCGAGCTAAATGTTTCCTCAATCACTTTTCTTCTTCGAGCATAGAGGGCTTTATGCTCGAGAAGAGAATTGGCTTGAGGGGTGATATTTTCCCGGTATTCGATTATTCTCTTTTTACGAGCATAGAGAGCTTTATGCTCGTAAAGGGAGTTGGTGTTAGAGTGGGATAGTTTGGCTACTAGTGAATTCTTTTGTACGAGTAAATGATATCCTTGCTCGAGAAAAAGTTAGACATACAAAAGCAGTATTCTTTCAAATTGAGCTAAAAGCTAAATCTAACAATAAGCATTCATTCATCTTTCAGTCAACCGCATGTGGTCTTATTTTTACTAACGGAACATAATTATTTTTTATCTATTTTTTCAACAGCGTTCACATTATAATCAGGAGTGATTAAATTTAATCAATTTTTTTTTAACGACAATATAAAAATTTCCTTAACAACATTTTGTGAGAACCCGTTTCGACACCGTGTACCTCGCTGCTAAAGAGCGAGTGAGTTTCAAAACATTGAAGCGCGTGAAATGCACTTGACCTCGTCGTGAACTCTAAAATTGTGTGTACAGATTCGCCACATTTATTTTAAGGTTAAATAGAGAAAAACTCAAAATATTAGAAAGTGTATGTTCGAGGGCTAAGTTACGAGTTGGGAAGGAGTTAGACACTCAGCTAGCCCTTTTGGTCTCATAAATGGGTTTTGTTAAGAACATGCTTAGTTTTGTTTGTTTAGTCTAGAAAAATACTTTATTATTATTATTATTATTATTATTATTATATTGAAAATTGAAAGAGATTTATTTTATATAACTATTAGGGCATAATAACGGTTATTTTATGATAATTTATCAATTAAAGTGTGTTAGCCATTATTTGACCATGCTAATACTATTTTAATATTTTATAGACATTTTAAATAAATACTACTTTATTTAATATTTTAAACAAAGAAAAGTTTATTTTTGTTACTTTTGAAATAAAAACTAATTACTATATTATTTACAAATAATATTTATAAGCATGATAACATTATTTATATCTACATTTATTCCACTTTATTTAACTGCGGGACATAATAGTAGGTCGATACCTATCACTTGTAGCGTTAGTATCTGATCCCGGTATACGCCTACGCTTAAGCCTTTTAGGTGTTTTTTAGTGTGCTTCATCTGTCTTCCCAAGAGAGAAAGTCTTTTTTCTTTGTTGTTGTTGTTGTTGTAGTTGATGTTGTTGTTGTTGTTGATGTTGATGTATCTTCGTTATATCTGGGCAACGTAACCGAAGTTTTTGTCTTTTTAGATCGGCTCGCCGGGGCGAGGACGGAAAAGGTTCGCTTGCTCGGGCAAGGGAGGAGGCTGCCGAGGGGGCAAGAGATAGAAGCCAAAGGCTCGAGGGCTCGCTTGCACAAGGCAAGGGAGGAGGCTGGGAGCCTTGATCGCTTGCACAAAAGGCAAAGGAGAAGAGAGAATAGAGAAGATGGAAGCCAGAGACAGGCTTGGGGTGCTTGAAATGAGGGGCTGAAGGCCTCTATTTATAGGCAGATATCATGCCATGTAAACGGTGAAGGCTGGGTTGAGAATTGTACTTTGTGCGTAAAAAGATGGACCAACAGATATACAAAGTCAAGCAAGGGAAGGAAGAAACATAACGGGGCGCGACACATGCAGGTTTGGGCATCGCACCCCGACTTGCATTCCTTAACAAAATCTTCAATTTTTCATTATGTCATCTGACTTGTTATCTTTTCGTTCTTTGCATTATGGCCCCCGGAAAGGTTAACAAAGGTAACGTTCGTTAGTCCATTCAGTATATGACATTTTATGAAATGTGAGATACGAAATTGGGATGTCTACACATTTGAACGAAAAAGTGGAGCTAAATGCTTAAAGAATGCAGTCATTTTTAATATTTTCGTGTTTTTTCATTAGCATGCTGGAAATGTTTCAAATAGTACTAGATGGAGGGCTTCCCGCAACTGAGAAGACCTTTCCAAAAATAGGCATACATACCACTGTAATCACGAGCACTTGATTTTATTTGGCATTCTAGAGGTAAGTTTTATTCATTTATTAAGGTTTTTCTCTTCTCCTTTCTTGTGCCAGAAAATACATATTACGGCGAAAAACATCCAAGGTCTTTCTACAAAGAGAAAAGAATTACAACTTATAAACCAGCTTGAGCTGGACTTCCGGTAACAAGGCAAATAGTCCAAACAACAACACAATCAAGCTCTTTCCTTTTGTCTTCTTCCTAATACAATAAAACTCTAAATGTCTTTGTGAAGCTTTTACGTACTGTTCCATTCATGGAGTCTGAGCTTGGGCCACACCACCCACCTTTACCCTCCCATTTTCTTATAGGGAAGGAATGAAGTTGATGGCATGGTGATAACCTTTCTACAATGGGTTGGTTTTGTGAGCCCAGTTTGCTTGTTTCTTTTGTTTGTGACATCTCTTTATGGGTTTCTCAAGAGGTGGCTTTCGAGGTGCTCTATTCGTTTTTGTTTACAGACCGACATCAGCATGATGGAAATGTTTCAAATAGTACTAGATAGAGGGCTTCCCGCAACTGAGAAGACCTTTCCAAAAATAGGCATACATGCCACTGTAATCACCAGCACTTGATTTTATTTGGCATTCTAGAGGTGAAGTTTTATTCATTTATTGAGGTTTTTCTCTTCTCCTTTCTTGTGCCAGAAAATACATATTACAAGCGAACAACATCCAAGGTCTTTCTACAAAGAGAAATGAACTACTCCCTCCATCCACAAATTATTGTCCTGCTTTCCTTTTTCGTCCGTCCCAAAATAATTGTCTTGTTTGAAATTTTCCTTTTTAGGACAACACTTTTACCACTTTACCCTTACTTTTTCATCCTACTTTAATTATGGGCCACATACACATGGGCTATAAAGTAAACTACACATCAAACTAATATTAATAATCTAGTCAAATGTATTTTCTTAAACCGTGCGCCAAGTCCACCAAGACGATAATTTAGGGATGGAGGGAGTACAACTTATAAACCTACTTGAGCTGGACTTCCAGTAACAAGGAAAATAGTCCAAACAAAAACACAATCAAGCTCTTTCCTTTTGTCTTCTTCATAATACAGTAAACTCTAAATGTGTTTGTGAAGCTTTTACGTACCCTTCCATCCATGGAGTCTGAGCTTGGGCCACACCACCCACCTCTACCTTCCCATTTTCTTACAGGGAAGGAATGAAGTTAATGGCATGGTGATAGCCTTTCTACAATGGGTCGGTTTTGTGAGCCCAATTTACTTGTTTCTTTTGTTTGCGACATATCTTTATGGGCTTCTCAAAAGGTGGCTTAGAGGTGCTCTATTCGTTTTGTTTGCAGACCAACATCAACTGAATAACTGAAGGTCTTACATAATGAACTGATAATTCATACAAGGAAATTTTTGTTGGAGAAAAAAAAAATTGGACCATTTCTCGATTTGTGTGTGTCATCGTTGCATAGGGGCCATGCTAATCTTCTCTGTATCGTTTCAATTTTATCGGATGTCCCCGAAGGAACATTTGAAAGTGCTGCCTACAGTGCTATATTAATTTCTCTAATGTTCGATAAGTTTTCAATATGCGTAAGACTTGAAAAAGGCAATACTAACAAGTTGCTACCGTAGTACCTATGCAAAAGTATCATTTTTTGATATCTTAATTTTTATGACCATTTTAAATGAGAACTTGTCAGAAATTACTTGATTTTTTTTCTTTTATTTGTAAAGAAAGGAAAACAGTACTCCCAGAATTTTATTAATAAACATAATCATAATCCTTACCCCTAGAAAGTAGAAACAAAGTACACATAAAAAGAGTGTAAACTAGCAAATTGGTCAGTATTATGTATTACAAGTATTTTTTTTACAATCGATGCGTAAGAGAAGTCTCAAGTCTACCACACCTTCTCTCCCAATATGTTTATGGCTCAAGGGGATGATATCCAAAACATAGCCCTGATCTCAAGGCATTCCGTGCACGAATGCCTCAAAAAGTTGTTTGTACCATTATTGTTGATTGCAGTCAATTTTATATGTGTATTAGCAAAACATATTTTACTTCAAAAAAATTGTGAAGCAGTTGTGTTGGGCAACACAAAAACACTGATGTTCAAGACCAAAACAAGCTTGATGCCTATCAACTATACTATATCGAGTATGCGTTTTGTGACTTTTTAATAAATGAGATTGTGCTTTAATTTTCATATGGGTTGTTGGACTTATTACAGATCACATAGGAAATTTGAGTAAATGGGTTTAAGGAGTGCATTGGCTATGCTTCTGTGGTGGAGGCAGAACTTTGAGCTATATGTAGGGGTTTGATGGTTATTTGGGAGCATAGGCTCAGTGTAGTACTCTTAGTCATATTTTCTAAAGAGGATCTTGATGCTACTCATGAGGATAGCATTGATGATCTGAACTAGAATACTGTGCAATGTTACAAGGAGTTGCTCAATAGGATCGAGTTGCTCGGCATGGAAACAAACGTATGCAAATTGGTATGCTAAGGGAAGTCTAATAATATATTGCATTTTCTTCAACGGGATGAGGTTGGAACTGTTGGTCCCATCGATGAGGCTGGAACTATTGTATCTGAAGATGAGGCATGTCTATTGGTAGTACTAAGTAGCTAGACTTGTTCGAAGCTGAGTAATGAACTATGTTGACAGATTGTAGATAAACTATTTGCTAAAAAGAGGTTTTGGCAGCAGAAAGGTTCAGGCAAAACAGATTTATCTTTCGAAGGTTTAAGCAGCTGTACACGAATATATGTTCAGAACAACAACATATTTAACACTTCTTCAAGATGCAGGGCATAAGGGTTACAGAATAGATAACTTTAGAAAATCAAAACCTTTTAAGAATTGGAAAGAGAGATTCAAAGCTGAGTTTGAAGAATATATAATGTTTGCAAATACATCAGAGGTTTACTCAATGGCAAACATGCTTAATACATCAACTAAGACTCTCTAACCTAGTTATCTACTTCGTTCCCCTGGATTCCTTCCCCAGTTAAAAACTGGTCTTTCAGAGTTTCTTAAATAAGTCAGGAACATGTGGAGTCAAGTAGATTCGACATGAGAAGACAATTTTATGGGTTGCTCAAATAATGAATATTTGAGCAACTGAGTGCAGAGCACTTAACTCCCTATGATGGCCTATTATTGCACAACCAACAGCCCTTGCAATGGAATACAAGTCTGATAATATGAATGCAATGCAGATAGACAACTCTTCATCTTCCTTGGACATCTATGGAGGTTTGTCTTCAACGAAATTTGGAGTGATTGATCTTTACCAAAGGATTGGATTTCTGAGGTGCCGTTGAGAATGAGTTCTTTGAAGGAGATCAAAGAGCTCAAATCAAGAAATGGCTTTCTTGATCAAGGCAATGTTCTCTATCGTTGTAGCTTTTATAGATCACTCTTCCTTGCTTCTTACTTTTCTTCTCTGAAATCCACAGAATGTGTTTTGCAAATGTCTGGGTTTTCAACTGTAATCTTTGAGATATCTTGGTCGAAGATCTTGTTATCTCTTGCTCTCACACCGTGTATGAAGAAAGGAGAAGAGGTTTATTTTATAGATGAAGATCGATAGATCCGTTGAGACTGTCTTCGAATGATCTTTTTATCTGTTGGATTGCTGGATAAGAGGAAATCTTATAAACTGTAGGATAAAGATATTCTAAAAGATATCTCTCTGAGAAAGGTTGTCCAAAACTCAGACTGTGTGGATGGGTCACTGTTGAGCAGGTCTGACGGAATAGTACAATTATTTTTACTATATTATTATTATTATTATTATTACTTTTACTATTATTATTATTTTATTATTATTATTATTAAGATTATTACTAATATAATTATTATTATATTTATTATTAATAATAAATTTTTTATTATTACTATTATCATTATTCATATATTTTTTTATTAATATTATTATTATTCCATATTATTATTATTATTATATAATTATTCATTATTATTATTAATTTAATAATTATTATTATTAATATTACTTTTTGTTATTATAACTATTATTAAGAAGGATAATATTGGAATATATAAAATTTCAATGAAGAAGAGGACTTACATGGTTTTGAAAAGTATAAATAAGCAATATGCTTAGTGCTTACAATTTATGACCTTACATGTGCTTTAGTACATGACTTATGACTTATATTACCATAAGCGAAATCAAACGCTTCAAAAACAACTTATGGTAAGTCATAAGCACATTCAGTCATTCAGATAAGTCAAATCAAACAGGTCGACGCATAATTTGATAAAATGATGCATCGATTGATATCAGATGATAATACACATTTATTTCTAAATATTGAAGTATGAATTCGGAAACCTTATTAAGGGTCTGTTTGATTTAGCTTATTGATATGTGTTGATGACTTATTATTTATGACTGATAACTTATTACTTATGACTTATGATTGATGACTTAATAACGGTTGATGACTAATAACTGGTGATGTTTTATTTAGCTTTTTAAAAGTGCTGATTAACGTTCATAAGTTAGTGTGTATGTTTTATTAATAAGTTGAAATAGTGCTAAAATCAAATATAAAGACTAAAATAGGTTCATCACAAAATTTTATTTACATTATTATTATTATTATTATTATTATTATTATTATCACTATTATTATAAATAATAATATTAAGTTTAATCGTATTATTATCATTATTATTGCCTTTATTATTATTATTATTTTATTAACATTAATATTACTTTTTTTATTATTATTACTTATTATTATTACTATTATTTTTACTATATTATTATACATATTAATTTTTAGTATTATTATTATTATTATTATTATTATTATTATTATTATTATAGGTATTAATAATAATAATTATTATTATATTTATCATTATTAATACAATATTATTATTATTATTATTATTATTATTATTATTATTATTATTATTATTATAACTATTATCATTATTCATAATATTATTTATTAATATTATTATAATTCCTTTTATTATTATTATTATTTATTATAATAATAATTATTATTATTACTATTACTTTTTGTTTTTATTACTATTATCAAGAAGGGTAATCTTGGAATATATAAAATTTCAATAAAGAAGATGTTTCACATCTTTTTTAAAAGTAGAATTAAGCACTAGGCTTAGTGCTTACAACTTATGGCCTTACATGTGTTGTAAGTGGCTTGCTAATACAAGACTAATGACTTATTTTACCATAAATTAAATCAAAAGCTTCAAAAACAACTTATGGTAAGTCATAAGTCATAAGCACTTCCAGATAAGCCAAATCAAACATGTCATAAGTTACTCAGCACGATTCTTTTAACGATAGTGCTAGATATATCTTACCACCCAATTTGGACCAAATAAGCCTTCCCTTTTTGGTGATAACCGGGCCAGTCCCCTATGGAAAAAATATAACCTCAAAAATTCACGATAACTTTTTAAAATGACAAAGATACATTTAATGAAGGAAATACACACATATAAAGTCACTACCCAAATTTGGGTATCGTTCAAAATTTTGGTCATTTTTGGTGTCGTTCAAAATTGAAATCATTCAAAATTTTAGTGTCGTTCAAAATTTTGTCATCTAATACAAAAACCACTGCCTAAAATTTTGAACGACGCCCAATTTTTTTTAACAATGCACAAATTTTGAAAGGTATGATGCTAGAAAGAGAGAGAAGAAAATAAGATATCACATCTGTTTTACTCCCACCAATAAATTCAATAACAGTATCAAAACAACATTGGTAATGCAAGCAATCTGTTCAACAAGCATTTCTCCTAATTTTTAATTAACTATTGGACTGAGTTAATGGATAATCTACTTCGAGCAGAGGGGTTGTGGAGCGAGAATGGTTTTGAGGAGCCTAAGGCAAGAACAAGGTTGACAGACACGCAACAGGAACCGCCGGAGAATGCAAGGATGAAAGATCACAAAGTAAAGCATTACCTCTTCAGAGCCATATATCGAGCAGTTTTCGAACAGATTTAGGATGTGCGTCTATCCTAAATTGTTTGGGATTCGTTGAAGAAGAAGACTATGAGCCGAATGTGAAGAAGACGGGAAATATTTGAATTTTTTTTTTATAAAAGTGGACTTAAGCGATTTAAAAGAAAAAAGACTAGTATATATGTCCGTGCCATAGGTACGGTGTCGTTATGAGATTAATTCAATCTCATAACTGACGGGATAATTCAAACAAAACGCACAACTGAAAGATTTATATGCAATTGTAGAGAGGTAATTTAAACATAACTCGTAACTGAAGGGTTCATTTGTAACTCATATATTTACGAATCAATCTGGATCATCAGTTGTGTTTAATACAATTCGATTAGGACCACCCGTCAGACCTTTGACTCTTTTATAATATAAATGATAAGAGCATCACCATTGTATTGGTAAACAAATTCTTAGTGCTTTGGTTGGTGTGATAGTGGCCACCTAGATGGACACATAGGAAAGAGAGAGAGAGATAGGTTCTTATGGAAGAACCTGCAGAAATGGAAGGGAGCGGCAGGTGCTGTCGGGTTGTGTGGGGGAGGGAGGGAGGGAGAAATTATTATTTTATTTGGGTTGATGTTAAATTTAATAATTTTTTGTGTAAGAAGTTGTGTAAAAATAGTATACAATGGGAAGATTTATTCTTAAGTGTTTAAGAAGAGAAAAACGTGTAGGTGGCAGTGGGACCCAGTTAAGAAGTTGTATAAGAAGTTGGTATAAATTTATACATTGAGGATGCTCTAACATGGCGATTACAATTTGAGGAAAGTGCCCGTCCGCCGTTAATCTTTCCATTTTCCCTTCCATCATTCCCGGCGGAAATAAAAACCAATTCATACCTGCTCAAAATAGAATATACTCTCAAACCAATTTAGAAATAGTAGTCCGTTTACTTTCTAGATAATTAATAGCATTGTTTATGTATTTGTTGTGCAGTTCCTTGTCTCCATTGATTACGCTAATCTTCTTGGCTGTTTCTTTGTAAATCTTCCCCTCATCCTCAACCATGACCAAACTCAGTGTGTCAGCCACCGAGTTCCTTGTAAACGACCCGTCTTCTTCATTTCTTTCCACCTCTATCCCCATCTTCCTGTCCACAAGTACCCTTGCATTGATACCTTGATCCCCAAAGAAAGGCAACATAATTAATGGATGCCCAAACATCAGCCCTTCTACAAGTGATCCCCAACCACAGTGAGTCAAGAAACTACCCACCGAGTCATGACCCAGTATCTTCAACTGAGGCACCCAACTCGTCCACACCATTCCACGACCTTTATTACGTTCCAAATAACCATCAGGCAACTCAACTGAGTCAGACTTTCTTAGAGCCCAAAGAAAGGGCAGTCCAGAGAGTTCCAACCCAAGAGCCAACTCAGTGAGTTGATCATGTCTCAGCGGCACCTCGCTTCCCATTGCTACGTATACTACACAACCTTTGTTTTGCATATCAAGCCATTCCTTGATGGCTTGCCATGCTTCGTCATCATCGTCGTCGTTATCTCTGCTATCTTGCACCGAGGGCGGGATTAAACCCAGCGGAATTACAAGTTTACTGTGAAGCTTTTCAAGGAGGCTTAACCATTCCGGTTCGAATTCCATGCAGTGTCGAACAAATATAGCATCACAACCCTTAACAACCGATCCAGCACGAAAAACCATAGAAACCCCAGACGGGCTCGAACTCGTCCTAGCCGTTGATATTACTTTGAGCTCGTGCGCTCTGAGTGCTACTTTTGAAGGAAACGGGATCCAAGGTGGTGGAACCATCCAGTCTTCCGGCTTCTTTCGGACATCAGAGCCGTTGATCATGGCCTCATATGATGATCCCCAGTAAACCAAGCTCCAAGCGTTGAACGTAGCGAAAAAGACCCGGGAGATGCCGAGCTTAGCAGCTACGGTGGGAACCCAATATGCAGTGAAATCGTAAATAATCCAATCGGGAGACTCGGCCTCGAGAAACCTAGTTAACTGAGGCTCAAGGCCGTCTATGGCTTTAGTGAGGTACGGGATCTCATCTGGGGTGAGATCCATGGTGGCCTCCGCGTTATCCGGGAGGCCTTCCACTTTGGGAAGTGTGAGCTTTACAAAAGTAATGAGAGATGCTAAATTTGGAGAGAGGTTTAGATTGTGAAGGCGGTCGATATTTCGAGTGGTAGAAACAAAAGAGACTCTGTGACCCTTTTCGGCTATGAATTTGGAGAGTTGTAAGTAGTTGATGATATGACCGAAACCAAACCACGGGAACATCACTACGTGTAGCTTAGCTTGGTGATCGGCCATGGTAATCGATCCGCCGGTTTAAGAAGAATATATAGATTATTTTGGTTCATGGTTGGACGATCTTAAATAGTCATATATGAGGAGGTACTGCCGGGCCTTTCCTTCATGACGATTTGGGTTTGCCATTTAGAAACAAGGTACTTTTTAGTAATTCTTATTTGATAAAAACTTAAAAAATAAGGTTTTGACAAATATCTATATATACATTCAAAGTTGGTTACAAATATCTATAACGATTTTTTAGAACCTTGTAATTACTAATAGAAGAGATGTATTTCACATTGGTTAGAAATTGATATTTGTTTTAAAAATAATATTATTAATTACCAATTGAAGATATGTATCATACATTGGTTAGAAAATGATATTGGATTTCAAAGTCTTTTGATAAGACTTTTACCATTATTACCAATAGAAGATGTATATCTCACATTGGTTAAAAAAAGATGTTTAGTTTTAATTAATTTACAATATATAAAAGATTTTTACTATTATTAGCAATAGAAAATATATTTCACACATTTGTTATAAATTGATGTTGGTTTTAAATTACTATTGTTACCAATAAAAGAGATAAATCTTACACTGGTTAAAAAGTGATATTGATTTTAAAAATCTTTAAATAAAAAGACTTCTACTTTTATCATCAATAAAAGAGAAGAGAAGAAATGTATCTCATTATATAGAAAGAGATGTTGGTTTTAGATTTTTGTTTTAGATAAAAAACTTCTACTACTATTACCAAACAATGAGATGTATTTCACATTGGTTAGAGAGTGATGTAGATATTAAAAGTCTTTTTATAAAATGCTTAATACTAATAGAAAAAAATATGTATTTCACATTGGTTATGACAGTGATATTGGTTTAAAATATTTTTAGATAATGTTTTTCACATTGATTTTAAAGAGATCCACATTATTTAAAAACATATATTGGTTATAAAATTCATAAATAAAAGAATTATTATGTTATTATCAATACAAGAGATGGATCACACATATTGTTTACAAAGAAATGTTGATTTCAAAACTCTTTAGATAAAATACTACGACTACTATTATTTTTATGTTATAGCCAATAGAAGAGATGTATCCCATATTGTTTAGAAAGAGATGTTGATTTCAAAAGTTTTTATATAAAAGACTATTATTATTACTATAGAAGAATGTATCTCACATTTGTTAGAAATTAGTGTTGGTTTTAAAAATACTAATTACCAATAGAAAAGATGTGTACCGCATGGTTGGAAAGAGATGTTTATTTTAAAAGTTTTTAGATAAAAGTTTTAAACTTTTAATACCAATAGAAATAGAAAAGAAGTATCTCACATTATTAGAATATGAATAATTATTTTAAAAGTCTCAAAATAAATATTTTAATACCATAAAGTCCAAAATTTAAGGTGTCTACTAACGCAGATATGTTAAAAAGATATCATTTGGACGAAATTTTATTTTTCTTTTCATTTATAACACTGATGATAAAAATTGTAAAATATTATTTTTATTATTACTATTACTATTACTATTATTTTTTTTATATAGCAATAATACTATTATTATTTTTCAAGCATTCATGTGTGTCTCATTGTTTCTCAACTATTACCTATTAATAATTAATAAAATAATGAGATATTAATCTCATCTATTGTTAATAGTAGAAGTATTATATATATATATATAAATTTATAGCCAACATTATTTTCTAACCAATGTGAGATACAACTCTTCTATTAGTACTTAAATGTTGGATTTTTAATCTAATGACTTTTAAAACCAAAATGAATTTAAAACAAATATGAAATACATCTCTACTAATATTATCAATAGAAAAGATGTATATTACATTGGTTATAAATTGATGTTAGTTTTGAAAGTATTTTGAGAAAAGATTTATACTTTTATCACCATAGAATAGATGTATCTTACATTGTTTAGAAAAAGATGTTAATTTGAAATATATATCTCACATTGTTTAAAAATATATGTTAGTTTAAAAAGTTTTTAGATTAAAGATTTTTTTGTTACAAATAAAATAGATGTATGTATCTCACATCGGTTACAAAGTATTCTACTATTATTATCAATAGAAGATATGTATCCTACATTGGTTATAAATTAATGTTGGTTTTAAAAATATTATTATTACCAATAGAATAGATGTATCATACATGTAGCACCCGAGAATTTCCTTGCATTTATTATGATATTTATTTATTAATCATAAGTTGATTAGTATTAAACTTGCAATACTAGCATGTTAATCAAATAGTATTTTGACTTGGGTTTTGAGTTCTAATGAGAACTTGGTTATATCGTGAGTTGAACTTGTGCAATAGAACATTTGAAGTTCAATTGTGTTATTTATGTATTTTGCATTATTAATGTATTTTAGGTTGTGGACTTTAGTAATTGCCTTATGAAAGTTCATTTTAGCTAAAGATATGTTGGGTTTAGTGTGTGACGTGTTTAAAGTTCATATTGAACTTTGGTTAGAGCATTCTCAATGTTGTATATTCTTATACAACTTCTTAACTGGGTCACACTGCCACCTACATATTTTTATCTTCTTACTCACTTAAAAATATATCTTCTTATTGTATAATCTTTTTACATATCTTCTTACACAAAAAATATTAAATTTAACACCATACCATATAATAAATACAAAACCCTCCCCCCCCCCCCCCCCCCCACAAACACAAAATAATAATATCAGGCGGTCAAGCCCCCTCCCCCACACACTCACCGCCTCCCTCACAGCTCCATTTACAAGACCAACTTCCTATTTAGAAAGTAAATAGCATTTCTCTCTCCTAGTTGGTTCCTAGGTGACCACTCAACTCAATTCTCAATACATAAGAAGTTGTTTCAAAACTAGATTTGGAATGTTCTTATATTAGTTATGATTTATAATATTTGAATATAAAATGACATGTTAGAGTTAGAAAATATATATTTTCAGTTAGATTGACGCGAAGTGTATCGTATGTTACGTGTTTCTTTTTATATTGACAAAATATATTTTTATTTTAACCTTAACTAATTAATAATAATTAATTAGTAATTAATTTAATCTAATTAGTGATTAATTGGTTTTGACAATATGAACTTTTGACCCACTAGTGAGGTTGATACCTCAAAATAAATTATTCATGTATTGGTCATCATCATGTGATTCCTTGGCATGTTTTTCGGCTGAAGACTTAGTCTTAAGTCAAACAACTAGCTTTTTCCTTTTCTTTTTTTTTTTTCATTTGGTTTTACTTTGGGCTGTTGGTGGGGTAGCAGCCTCCGTCTCTTAAGTTAATTTGAGTGAGAGATTCTCTCTTTTTTTTCTTTCTTTCCTTTATTAACGGAAAATTATTCGTTTTTAATTTCGACTCCGCAGGCACGTTGTATGTGTTGATGGCTTTATATATTTGTATACCCAAATATTACATGTTTTTATCGATATTTTTCGAAAGAGGTAACTTATTATCCTCTTCCACTTATATGTAAGATTGACATACATGTACTGTAGGGCTACCCCACGTGATTTGTTTTGAATTTAGAGTAAAAATACTTTCGTTATTAATTATTTAATATTTGAACTGATATGTGTATTTAAATGCTTGAGACTATTATTTGGACTGAATTAATTATCGGTGAGATTGTGTTAGGACGAATCTTGCAAATCACAGTAATACCCGGAATTTATAAATAATACATAAATGACTCAACGGAGTCAATTTCGGCACAATAAAATATAAAGAGTGTTGTATTGAATTCCTACGATATTGGGGAATATTTTGGGTTTGACATTTTATATGAAATATCATATACTCCCTCCGTCCCTAAATTATTGTCCTGGTTGACCCGGCGCACAGATTAAGAAAAAACAATTGACTTGATTATTATATTGGTTTAATGTGTAGTTTCCTTTAAAGTCCATGTGTATGTGGCTCATAATTCAAGTAAGTTGAAAAGGTAAGGGTAAAGTGGTAAAAGTGATGTTCTAAAAAGGTAAGTTTCAAAGTGGACAATTATTTTGGGACGGACGAAAAAGGAAAGGAGGACGATAATTTAGGGACGGAGGGAGTATGTGTTAATTGTGTTTAAACAAATAAATGCTTCCGTGTGTATTTTAAGCAAATAGATGCTTACGTGTTTTAATTCAAGCAAATAAGTATGCTTGTATGTGCGTCAAGCCCCTGTACTTCGGACTCGATGATTGCGTTTTATTACAAGTAAACAATTACTTGTGAATCGCATTGAGTCCAGCTGGCATATGTGGTTGTGTCGGCAATGGAACGACAGTAGTCTTTACGAGAGTTAAATCTCGTGATTGCTACGGGTCATTGCATGGATCTCTCCCTTGTTATTGGTCATAACAAGAATGTAGCCTTTGTTAAAGAAATTCGCATGACAGATAGAAGGCTAGACTCTTAGGTAAAAGTCGGGGTAATGAGACTCCTAGTTAAGTCCCAAGGTCATTGGTTCTGGATACTATTGGGTTCAAACATAATTTCAACATGTGTACTGCAACAACAATGCAACTACGACTCTTGGGTAAAACTCAAGGTAATGAGACTCATGGTTAAGTTCCAAGGTCGGTGTCTTCTGGATATTATTGGGTTCAGACATGGCTTTGGTTTTCAGTTCTGGATACTATCAGATTCAGACCGTATATTATGTGTATCACGACAGCAACACATCTACAGTGTTCTTCTGGATTTCTGGTGCAGTTATATATGTGCATTGTTTCAGCAACACAATTACAGTGTTTATAGCAGGACAAGTCAAAAGCTCTCATGCAGATAGAGATTATATTGAGATACTGATTTATATCTTGACTATGTGTTTATATTACATTGAGTCAATGTGCATTATAACATGATCAACGTGAATTGTGTGCAAGTATATGAATTGTTATACTTGGTGTATCATGTATTGTGTATTATATATTTGTTATATGCGCATAACAACATGCCATGTAGATCACATAGTAACTTACTGAGTTTATCACTCACCTCGTTCCTTTTGTTTTCCTTAGATTCCAGCCAAGCAGAAAGTACTCGGTGAGGTCGGTGAGATTTATTAAATGTCGATAGTCTTTGGTATGCAGCACTTCAGGAGGCCGTATTGTGTTTTGTGAGGGCAGGGGTTTATAGGTGAGTTATGTAAACTCTTCCTTGGGTTTGTGTTTAGTATGACATTATTCATTTGTCGCCAACGTGTAATGTCGTGCTTGTGTATATAATGTTATTGGTTGGTTGGCTTTAGAGCCTTGTGTTAGTCCGAGCAATGGCTCGTTGACTTTGTTATTTGGTTTTCTCGGCCTTTTTAGAGTCGTGGTGTTTCTATTATCATATCAGGGATTATTGTGTTTTAATCAGGTTTTTTTGTTTAGCCCACTTTTAACAAGGGCTTTGCACGTGTTTTATTTTGAACTAGTGTGTTTTGTTTTGTTGTTACACGCTTGACCCAGATTTCGTATAGAGATTTGGGGTCGGGTTGTGTCAGTTGGTATCAGAGCTATAAGTTAGCTATCGGTCAGGATAGGTTCCTCGGCCTAGTTCGGTTTAGTATGGGTTTGGTGTGATTCTCGAGTTATTACGCTAAGTGTTTATGTGTGGTTATAAGAATGGGTATTCAGGGTGCATCCAGAGGTATTGAGGGGGCCAAGAATTATGACTGCGAACATAATTGGTGTTGTGAACAGGTACAAAATAATCAGCCAGATAATTTGACAAGAATGTTTCAAAAGTTTACAAAGATGGGCCAACAAGGTAATGCAGGGAATGTGTTGATTATTTTGTTAGATTTATATATGTTCAGTACATTACATTAGTTTTATACTTCAGTGGCTAATCGGGCTGCGTATCGATTAGCGTGACAACTGTGTATAGAACTTTGCCAAGTATAGTTTTTATAGGACTTTACAGGTTCAGCGGAAGACCTCTTCACAGCTTTACCGGAAGACTTGCTCAAAGCTTAAGAACGACAGACCTTGTGTCCACCTGGTATCTTATGACGTGTCCTGTCCAGCAATGACTCATTAGATTAATTCAAACTTATCCTAATCTTTGTTTGAATTAACCTAAGACATTCCCGACATGTCAAGCCGAAAAGCAACTTTCCGAAAAGCAGAAGACTTTTTCGTCTGAAAGCAGAAAAGCGCATCGCCCCTACTTTCTGCAACTACTCTCAGATCTGACACCTAAATCGCTCACCTTTTTGAAGATCTCAGAAATCATTCTCTGCCCTAGATATCTGTGAAGACGAAAATCCTTGACTGACAGCCCCATGCATTTAATGCATTCATAAAAGAGCTGTTGAAGTATTCGTCTTCTCCAACAGATCTTTTGAGATGCACCTGCTATAAATGCTGCCATTGAAGACTGGAGAAAATAGACAACTGTACAGAATCAATCGAACACTTAAAGGATTGCTTTGAAACTTCACAACTCCAAGTCTTACAGCTCAGTGCAATCAAGAGATCCTAAACAGATCTAGAAGTCCTCGTCAACAACAAGAAGCTGCTCATTAAACACCTATTGTTTTATCTTCTTGTTGTTTACATTCATTAACTATACTTCTGCACTAATTAAATATCTTGTATTTACAGATATTTAATTCCATAGACCCCAAACACAAGTCAATATTTTGTACACGATCCATTAGGAATATTCTTGTAATAAAACTAGTGGAAAATATAGTGCACTATTTAAATCCAAGGTTGACTGCCTTGGTGGTGGACGTAGCACTCTTTATAGTGTGAACCATCTCAAAATACTTGTGTTATTTCTTTACTGTTTGTCTTCCAATTGAACTGTTTAATATTATTCTTATCTTTATCCGTTTACAGCAGAACTTAAGTATCTTGTAAAAGGTCTACCGGTAGTCCTTATCGGTAGACCTGGAACAACTACTTTGAAGGTCTTCCGCTACTTCTATCTTTTCTATAGATTGCAAGTACCCTTCAAAGAATTTACTTAAAAGTTTTAAGTGTTTAATAAGCTATTCAACCACCCCCCCCCCTTCTAGCTTATTATTGTGCCCATTGGGACCCACAGAATGTACGGAAACCAAGGGTTCGTGCACACATTCAGAAATTCTTGTACCACAGCTAAAGCTGTGGGATGTACCAATGAAGACAAAGTCAAATTTACTGTGTTTGTGAAAGAAGAGAAATCCAGCACATGAGACATGTATTGTTTGCTAACAGGGAACATAATAGAGAACTGTAGACTTGGGCAGATCTTTCGAATGAGTTCAAAGTACAATACACATTGAAGTCAATTCGAGGTAAACATGAATCTCAACTTATTGCAGCGGAACATGACAACATGATACTAGTGTAATATTTGGCCTAGTTCACAGAATTGGCAAGATATTGTGCCTACTCGGTTCCAGATAAGAAGCACAGATGGAAAAGTAATACAAATATAAGGAAACTGTTGTAGTGTCAAAGCCAATGTTCGAGTAATCAAGGAAGTAATTATTATGAAGAAGGGTAAGTGAAACCGAATACAAGTGGACATGAAAAAAATAAGCTAATGATCAGAGTTCTAGTTTGATTTGCAGCTAGTGTCTAAAGGTGGGTCACACAGAGAATGAATAATACTCAACAGAATTTGTGTTATAAATTTGGTGGTATAGATCACTTTAGAAGAGATTTCCTGAGAGTTTAGAATACCCTATCGGGTGGTTCAGTGTTGTAGAGTGCCCGTACTAAGAAGGTAAAAAGTGGTAAGTCTTGAGTGCAGGGTCGAGTGATCGCTCTTGATCAGTAGGAAAAACTCTGCTTTTAGTATGAGAGTGTGTGTTCTTTTTGACCCATGATTATTGCATTCATATATTGCATTGCATTGTTGTGGGAAAACTTATTCGTCATCCCCGGTTTGGCTTGTGTACTTGAGATGATTACCCTAGTAGAGGGTGTACGTGTTGGCTATTGATGGGCCATCGGTGTATTTTGGCATGTGACATACCAGTAGGTAATCACACACTGCATGTTTTAGTTGTTATGATTATATGTGAATTTCACATAATACTCGACTTGATTTGATTCTATGTGTATAGAAAATGTGATATGCTAGTAAGTAATCACACGTTGTCTGTTGACTTGACAATGTAGCCTATGTGTGGTTTTAAATGTCAAATTTGGAAAGTAAGAGTTTGCATGTGTTAATTACCATAATAAGATGGCTATTTGTTATGTAACGAGTATACTTGAGTAACATTCATGAGTAACAGATAATTAGTGCATATATGTTGTTTTACTTTAAGAACTCGTAAATTGTTCTAGTTGGGTCTTGTTGATTAACTGAGATTTTGTTTGGGTTGTAAGTAATGCTACACCAGAATAGAGGATGTCCTTGTTATGTCTACAGATTTAGATATATTTATGTTGGATCCTCTTTATCACCAAGCATGTATTGAGTTGTATTGAGTTTTTATCAAAGATAACATCTACATTTAAACCATCTTATTGAATGGTGTTGGTTCAGTATGAGGAATTGAAAACTTCACTGCAAGGAATATTTGATTAATGATCTGACAGCCTAGTGGATAACCACATGATGTTTGATGAAGTTTATTTAGAAAAGAGATATCTTGTTATTGTTGAAAGATGATGATTGACTTTCACCGGGTAATGAATAAGTATGAATACATATTATTACTCATTGATGGATTGATTAATTAACTACAACAATTTGTTCTGTTTTCTGAGTTTTGATTGAGAGATGATCTCTTTCAACACCATGTGTTGAAACAAATTATGGAAAGATGACCCGAGTGTTTAGGTCATACCTTGATTGTTGTGTGTGTGTTCCTTATGGAAGATATCCTTGTTTGTTTTGAGTCATGGGATGAATATGAATAACATCCACAAGTTATGGATTCTCTATGAGATAACGATGGTTTATCAGTTCAGTAAATGTGTTCCTTGCTTAGAGGAAATATAATTTTTGTGACACGTGGTTTCGAATACCGGAATTACAGTTGACTTGTTGAGACTTGGCATAGTATGAAATGGAGATTATCGAGATTGACTGATTATTATTGAAAAGTTATCGAAGGATATTTCAAGATAATTTTATCCATGAGTCACTTGACATAGTAGAGATTGTTACATGTATGAAATAAGAGTGTGAAACTAATCTCAAGAATGAATGACTGTGACCATTGTGTTATTTAGTGGAAATGATGACTTGTTGTCTACAATAGTGTATCCAACGAAGGCTTCAGATGTGATCTTGTGCAAGACATGAATGTGATATATTAATATCTCGAAGAAGTCGTCATTTGTATGAATATACAAATGATTTCAATATGTTTGATGATTTGAATTGATTTCAATCTGTTTGCGATGGCTAATTGTGAATCTTGTATTGATAGAATTAAAATCAGAACATGACATGAACTGACAAATGTGTTGAGCAAAATGACTTAACCCTTTTACTTGAAGGATTATAAGTGCAAGATACCAAAAGACTTGCGAGATTTGAGTCCCTGTAAATTGAGATATGGTATATTAACTGTAACTATTTGAAATTATGTTAGTTTGTTCAACGAGATTGAAGAATGCACCGAATGACCTTGAATTGTGAAGTGTTTGGTTGACCTAGTAAAGTTGAGATATCAAACCTTGCAATATATTATAATGGAATATAACTCGTAAAAGCTGAGTATGTGTTTCTGCTTTTGATGAAATGGAACAATATTTCTGAATGAAATTTATAAGACTACGTATGTGGTTTATCCAGTGAAGATCTGCAGATTTTCCTTGATTGGTATGATTACTTAACCTCCAACAGATGACTCTTTGAGAGACTGGTTAAGATCTTTAAGATAATTTCTTACGGTGAATGTCACCAAGTAGGTATTGAGATGTCGCTATATGAACCATTATATGTGTATGCATCGCTATCATACGAGGGACGAATCACTGTGTTAGTGTATAAGAATATATTATTCAACTTAACATATCTTTCATGGATTGAGTATTGAGAACTCTTGACATTATAGAGTAAGTTTTGCGAATTTTAACGGAAAAAACTTGTTAAAGTGTTACAAGAAAAACCAAGTGATCTTTTTGAGTCAGGTTGTGTGTTATGCGATGAGTACCTCCCCTTTTGTTGGATTCGACTTGAGAATTTAGGGACTAAATTCTTTTTAGGGGGAGATGGTGTAGCGCCCGAGAATTTCCTTGCATTTATTATGATATTTATTTATTAATCATAAGTTGATTAGTGTTAAATTTTGTTGCTTGTAATGCGGAGAAGGAATAGCATGTTAGTCGAAGAATAGTTTTATTTTAACTTGGGTTTTGAGTTCATTTTACAAATATTCTAATAAGACAAACATAAAAAAAATTAAAACTTGGTTATATCAAAAAATGGTGAGTTTAACTTGTGCGATAGCCATTTTAGAACCTTGATCGTGAGTTTAATTTGTGCGATAGCACATTTGAAGTCTGGTTGTGTTATGTATGTGTTTTGCATTATTAATGTGTTTTAGGTTGTAAACTTGGGTAATTGTCTTAAGAAAGTCCATTTTAACTCAAGATATGTTGGGCTTGGTGTGTGACGCATTTAAAGTTCATATTGGACTTTGCTTATCTTAGTTATGATTTATAACATTGGAATATAAAATGACATATTAGAGTTAGAAAATATAAATTTTCAACTAGATTGACGTGAAGTGTATCGTATGTTACATGTTTTTTTTTATATTATCAAAATATATTTTTATTTTAACCTTAACTAATTAATAATAATTAATTAGTGATTAATTAGGTCTAATTGATGATTAATTGATTTTGGCAATATGAACTTTTAACCCACCAATAAAGGTCGATGCCACAAAATCAAATTATTCATGTATTGGTCATCACCATGTGATTCCTTGGCATGTTTTTCGGCTAAGACTTAGTCTTAAGTCAAACAAGTAGTTTTTCCTATTTCTTTTCATTTGGTTTTACTTTGAGCGGTTGGTGGGTAGCCGCCTCCATCTGTTTAGTTAATTTGAGGGAGAGATCTCTCTTTTTTTCCTTCTCTCCTTTGTTCTATCTTCAGCCGAGACATTAGATGAGGGTTTTCACGTTCGATTCGATTTGTTAACGAAAAATTATCTGTTTTTAATTTCGATTTTGTAGGAATGTTGTATGTATTGATGATTATATTTATACCCACATATTACGTGTTTTTATCGATATTTTTCGAAATAAGTATGTTACTATCTTCTTCCCTTTATATGTAAGATTGACATACATGTGGACTACACCCACATGATTTGTTTTAAATTTAAAGTAAAAATACAATTATTATTAATTATTTAATATTTGAACTGATATGTGTATTTAAATACTTGAGACTATTATTTGGAGCGAATTAATTATCGCTGAGATTGTGTTGGGACGAATCCTGCAAATCGCAGTGATACCCGGAATTTATAAATAATAAATAAATGACTAAACGGAGTCGATTTAAGCACAATAAAATATAAAGAGTGTTGTATTGGGTTCCTACGATGTAGGAAAATATTTTGGGTTTGACATTTTATATGAAATATCATATATGTGTTAATTGTTTTTAAGCAAAATAAATACTTCCGTATGTATTGTAAGAAAATAGCTTACGTGTTTTAATTCAAATAAATAAGCATGCTTGTATGTGCGTCGAGCCCCGTACTTAGGACTCGATAATTGTGTTTTATTACAAGTAAAAACTACTTGTGCATCGCATTGAGTCCAACTGACATATGTGGTTGTGTCAACAATGGGACGACAGTAGTCTTTATGAGAGTTAAATCTCGTGATCGCTACAGGTCATTGCATGGGTCTCTCCCTTGTTATTAGTTGTAACAAGGGTGTAGCCTTTGTTAAAGCAATTCACATGACAGACAGAATGCTAGACTCTTGGGTAAAACTCGGGGTAATGAGACTCCTAGTTAAGTACCAAGGTCATTGGTTCTGGATGCTATTGGGTTCATACATGATTTAAGCATGTATATTGCAACAACAACACAACTACGACTCTTTGATAAAACTCGGGGTAATGAGACACCTAGTTAAGTCTAAAGGTCGGTGTCTTCTGGATACTATTGGGTTCAGACATGACTTTGGTTTTCATTTCTGGATACTATCAGATTCAGACCGTATAGTATGTGTATTGCGACGACAACATATCTACATTGTTCTTCTGGGTTTATGGTGCAGTTATATATGTATATTGCTTCAGCAGCACGACTACAATGTTTATGTTACGTTAAGTCAATGTGCATTATAACATGATCAGCGTGAATTGTGTGCAAGTATATGAATTGCTATACTTGGTGTATTGTGTATTGTGTATTATGTATTAGTAAGGTTCTAAAAATTGTTAGGTGGCCGCTAGGCGGCACACTAGCGCCTAGCGATTAGGGGACTTGTCGGGGCGTAATCGGGGACTAGGCGGAGCCTAGAATTAAGGCATAATTATCATTTTTTAAATAATTTACATCAAAGATCAAACACATTGACTACAAATTTAATTTTTTTTATGTTTGTCATTTTATCAAACACTTGTCTATATTTGTAAAATGAACAAAAATATACAAACCTACCTTTAATCTCAATTCTCAATAACCTCAAAGCAATAAACCAGCCAAGTTTAGAACTAAAAAAAATAGTTACTCCACCTACCTACTACCTCTACAGCCCACAATCTAACATATCATTCCTAATCCCTTCTCATTCTAAATTATGAGTCTCGAGACAGCCTCCTTCTTCTTTATCTTTTTTTTATTCTTTCTTCTATCTATCTGGCAGACCGGCAACGTATGCACCGACTTGGTTGATTAGGCGGCGATTAAGAAAGTCGCGGCGGTAGAGAGAGGCCTAGCGCCTAGGAGGGGCTTAGGCGGAGCTAGGCATGGAGTTTTAGAACACTGGTATTGGTTATATGTGCATAACGTCATGCCATATAGATCATGTAGTAACTTATTGAGTTTATCACTCACCCCGTTCCTTTTGTTTTCCTTAGATCCCAGTCTGGCAAGAAGTATGCGGTGAGGTCGGCGAAATTTATTAGACGTGGACAGTCTTTGGTATGCAACACTTCAGAAGTTGTATTGTGTGTTGTGAGTGCATGTGTTTATAGGAGGTTATGTAAACTTTTCCTTGGGTTTGGGGTTTGTGTGTAGTATGACATTATTCATTTGTTGCCGAGCAATGGCTCGTTATTGGTTAGTTGACTTTAGAGCCTTGTGTTAGTCCGAGCAATGGCTCGTTGACTTTGTTATTTTGTTTTCTCGGTCTTTTTAGAGCCGTGGTGTTTCTATTATCATAGCATGAATTATTGTATTTTAATAAGGTTTTTTGTTTAATTAACTCACTTTTAGCAGGGGCTTTGTACGTGTTTTATTTTGAACTAGTGTGTTTTGTTTTGTTATTACACGTTTGACCCAGATTTCGTATAGAGATTTAGGGTCCGGTCGTGTCAATACATTTGGTAGAGGCTAATGTTGGTTTTAAAAATCTTTAGATATAAGAATTCTACCATTATTACCAATAGAAAATGTATATCTCACATTGGTTAGAAAGTTATGTTAATTTTAATTTTAGATAAAAAAAACTTTTACTATTACTACTAATAGAAGAAGATATATCCTACATCGGTTAAACATGATATTGGTTTTAAAAGTCTTTAGATAAAAGACTTTTAATTTTATTATCAATATAATAGAAGAGATGTATCTCACATTATTTAGGGAGAGATGCTAGTTATAAAATTTTTAAGATAAAATACTTTTATTATTATTACCAAATGAGGATATATATGCATTTCACATTGGTTAGAGAGTGATGTTGATTTTAAAATTCGACCATTATTAACAATTGAAAGAAGTATTTCACATTGGTTAGAAAAGTGATAATGGTTTAAAAAGTTTTTAGATGATGTATTTCACATTGGTTATAAAGAAATGCATCTCATATTATTATAAATAAATATTGATTATAAAAATCATTAGAGAAAGACATTTTTATGTTAATATCAATAGAAAATATGTATTTCAGATTGTTTAAAAATGAATGTTGGTTAAAAAGTCTTTTATCTACTACTATTATTATTAATAGAAAATATGTATACCACATGGTTAAAATGTAGTGTTGTTTTAAAAATCTTTAAATAAAAAACTTAAACTTTCATTCACCAATAAAAATAGAAAATAAATATCCCACATTGTTAAAATGAATTATGATTTTAAAAGTTTTTAACAAAAAGATTTCTAATATTATTATCAAGTTATATGTTAATTTTAAAAGTCTTTAAATAAATTTTTTTACTATTATTACTAATACAAAATATGTATCTCATGTTAGTTAGAAACTTATGCTACTTTTAAATGTATTTAGGTAAAAAAAATCATTTAATATTGGTAACAATAGAGAAAAAAAATTATAACTATGGAAAAGATTAACAATCTAATTATAATGTCTAAAAGTAATATTATTTTTAATATATATATATATATATATATATATATATATATATATATATATATATATATATATATATATATATATATATACCCGTGCGAAATACAGACTAAATAACTAATATTTTATGTAAAATAGGTTTCTTGACCCGACTCACCCGAAAATTTTAGGGCTGAGTTTTGAAGAAATGAATATTATGTTTTACGAAATTAAATCGCTAAAATATTATTCTTATTTGAATAGCCGTTACTATTTCTATTTTTTATTACTCTACATGACTAAGCTACAAGCCTACAACCTTCTTTTCTCACTAGAGTGAACTGGAGAAGAACTTCTGGCTTCTGTTGAGTTTTCTCTATTTTTCCTCAATTTTTTAGTCATTCAAACCCTGCGCATGCGAATGAAATATGTATTCGTTTCGTGCAAACAACACTCATTTAAAAGTCAATTTTTTTAAAAAAATAACATTTTTAGTAGCTCTTTAGTAATAAAATGATATTTTTTAATCTTAATTCTTAAAAATAGACTTTTTAAATGAAATATCCCAAAATAAAATAATAGACTATTTGTCAAGAACGATGGAAGTATATGTTTAACAATAGCTTTCAAGTCTTGAACTAAAAATTGACAATGGTGTCGTGTCATAATAATCAAAAATGTTTGAGTATAATTAATATATCAATAGCAAATGTGAGAGTAAAATTAAATTTTTATGAAGATGGTAAATATTTTTTAAAAAAAAAGGTTCTAAAAATCGTTAGGCGACCGCTAGGCGGCATACTAGCGCCTAGGGGTCTAGTCGATGCATACTCGGGGCCTAAAATTAAGACATAATTACCTTCTTTTTTGATAATTTATATCAAAGATCAAACACATTGATTACAATTTTTTTTTATGTTTGTCATTTTATCAAACATTTGTCTATATTTGTAAAATGAACAAAAATATACAAACATACCACTAATCCCAATTCCCAACAACCCCAAAGTAATAAATCAGCCAAGTTTAAAACTATATATATATATATATTACTCCACCTACCTACTGCCCTTACAACCCACAGTCTAATCTATCTTCCCTAGTCCCTCCTCATTATAAATTCTGAGTCCCAAGACAGCTCCTTCTTCTTCATCTTTTTTCTTCTTCTTTCTTCTCTCTATCTAGCAGACCGGAAACCTCTTTTTCTTCCTTTCTTTTTTTTTTCTTCTCTCTCCGGCAGACCAACTCTGCTCATTTTTTCATTCTTCATTCTCTTTCCTCCTAGATCTAACCCTTTAATATATCATCTCTCTCTCTCAACCCGCAGAATATCCACAAAATCAAACTTATTTTCTTTCTACCTCCCTCTCTTCCTCACCATTACCACTCCCCCTTCCTTTTTCAGTTCGCCTCCATTCCTTCTCCGGTCACCGCACGTCATAAAATCAAAGCTACAAAAATAAAATATGGTCGGCGGGATTTGACGTAGGCGGCGACTTGGCTGATTAGGTAACGAATAAGAAACTCGCAGTGGTGGAGAGGTGCCTAGCGTCTAAGCGAAGATATTTAGAACACTGAAAAAAATAAACTTTTAAATTAAAACATCATAAAATAATATAATGAACTTTTCGTCGAAAGGAAGGGAATATATATAAGTATTAAGGTAGTCTGATATACTTACAAACAATATTTATGTATGATTAAATATTCTCCAACCCCTTGGGCTCTCCAACCTATTGTCATCCACACAGCCACAGCGTACCCTCTATTTCCTTAATTTTCACTATACAAAATCACCCCCTGTTTGTCCTTAAATCAAATCCAATTAGATAAATGATTTATTTATTTATAAATTCAGAATCCTTAAATGTTACACCGAAAAATCCTAAATGCAACATCACTTAATAAATTAAATTATCAAACTATACTCCTTTGATTTTAAAAGAAAAAATACTTAACTTTAAAATAGCTCTGTTTACCAAACTACTCTTCTTTCATTAAAAAAAAAACTCAATTAAACTAAATTAAAACACATGTCTAACCCCTAAAATCAAGAGCAACGATGAGGTATATAGGTGGAGAATTAGAACCACTTTCTCTCTTTTAGCAATTCAATGAACAGCGACGATGGTTTGTGCAAATAGAAAAATAGTAGCAATGATATTGGGAAAATAGTAGGAGAATGATAGAGTACTCACGTTGCATTGATCACGGGTTTGTACATCCACCATACATAGCTCTCGAAGATCAAAAAGCAACTCCCTCCCATTGTTTGCTGTGTTGAGCTATGGAGTCGAGCTTAACGAACCACCTCAGTACAGTATGATTAGTTGCATGATCAGAGTTAGACTCCACTAGGAAAGGAGCCCAGTAGAACTCAATCGATGCATTAAACTCCTGAAATCAGACATAGACCATTAAGCTTCATTCAACAAAAGTCTTCCTCGTTATACATTTCTTAAGAAAAAAAATGGAAGGAGAGGAAATTCATTTAGTACCTCGGGTCCTCGGCTCTGAAAATCTTCCTTGGGGGGACTTTCAGGAGTGATTTCTTTCCCTCATTTTGTTTTCAGACTGGTTTCAAAATTCCCTTTGAAATACTTTGGCTGTAAGTTGACCAAATAAAAATAGAACCACTATTGTCTAAAGAATCCAAACAAAATCGCCAGTTTATTTGGAAAACAAAGAAAAAAATCGCCACCTTTAAAAAAAAAATTCAAAAAAGTCGCCATGTGTTTTAAAAAAACATAAAAAAGTGGCCACCAAAAATCGCCATATTTTAAAAATTTTTTCGCCACCTTTTTAAAAATTTTTCTGTTTTTAAAAAATATGAAAAAAATCGCCATGTTGTTTAAAAAAAAATTAAAAAATCGCTAGGTTTTTTTATAAAAAATTTAATATATATATATACAATGTAGGTAACAACTTACTGTAAAAGAAGAATTCGAAGAATCATCATGAACGTTGTTATTCAGATCGGAATTCATTAAATAAATTGTTGGAAAGGAACAAGTTTAGGGTTTATAGTTAATTGTGAAGGAGGATTTGACATATATTTATAGGAGGATTAATTGAAACTCTTTTATATAAAAGGAAAATGATAAGGATTAATTAGTAATTAGAGTTTAAGGTTAATTATAACTCCTTTTTATAAAAAGGAGTAATTAGTAAATAAATTATTTAATGAATGTGACATTTAGTGTTTTTTGTGTGACATTTAGGGTCACTCATTAGTTTTTAACCTAATTAGACACTATAAATATGTGTGTCATTGAGCTTTTCTAATAAGAGAGATAATATAATTTTCTGCCTTAAAAAAATTAACAGTGTACCCCTCCTTTCTTTCTCTTCGGCTTCTCCTCTTCTGTTCTAGTTCGGTGTCACAGCAACAACACAATTCCAATTGATTCCTCTCCTTCTATAGTGATGTGTACATCAGTTTATGTGAGTGTTTGATTACTTGATGCTCCACTACAATTCCACTACCGAATTCATTATACTTTCTTCATAATTAATTGGTTGTTTTGTATATTAATAATACTAATTAATATATTAGTATTATTATTGTTTACTCTATATTTGGTATTAGAGCTAGCTCGTGATCAAGATGGTTTGTAGCAAAGTTTATATGAGTTCCAAATTGATGAAAAAAATTAATTTTCCTGATTGAAGATGTCAGATATACAATTTTTTGGTGGTCTGTGATTTAGAAAAATACGTTAATGAAAAATTTGCAGAGAATGCAGCTAAAGGGGAGAAAATCAAAGTCTGCTAAAGCACTTGATTATATTTTTAATGGAGTTGAAGATGGTGTACGGAATAGGATTATTGGTTCTAAATCAGCACATGATGCGTTCGATGTTTTGACAAAAACGTACGGAGGTGATGATAAAGTTAAGAAAAATTATTTACAAGTTTTGACGAAGAAATTTGAAAATATAATTATGGAGAAATCGAAGAAAGTTTCATAGTATATCTCTCGTGTGAGCAATCTTGCTTCATATATGAAGGCAATCGGAGATGATGTTTCGAATGAAAGAATTTGTTCAAAAATTATTCGTTCGATGACGAAAGCTTTTCAAGGTGCTGCAGAAATAAATATGGTGGCTAAAGATTTGAAGACGTTGACGGTAGCAAAATTAGAATATGCCCTTGTTAGTCTTGAGTTACTATTTGGTGAAAGATCGGGAAAAAAAGAAGAAGCTGCATTGCAAAGTCAAGTGAATTTGAAAAACGTGAATGATGGATCAAAGGATAATAGTGGATCAACTCAGGGAAGCCAAAACCATGGTGGTAGAGGCTATGGGTACAACAACAGAGGTCGTGGTTACAACAATAGAGGTGATCACGGTAACAATAATGGAGGTGGTCGTGGCTACAACAACAATGGTGGTCATGGCTAGCTACAATAATGGCGGTGGTCGAAGTTACAACAATAGTGGTAATCGTGGTTACAACAATCGAGACAGAGTCAATTACAAGTCAGATGGCGGATAAGAAGGAAATAATTATTGGCATGACAGATCAGGTGGTGGTAATAATTACGAACGTAACAATATTTATTGTTGTTATAATTGTGGAAAATCATGTCATAAAATCGCTGATTGCAGATATAGAATGAAAAATATTAAAATTATCATGTCAATAATTATGCTGAAAATAATGTTGAAAAATTCGAAAACTTTGTTGTTGGTTAGTAGTAGTGAGTACTCAAGTGATAAAAGCACATGATATTTGGGTTCGGGGTGTAACAATCATATGTGTAGGAGCAAAATAATTATTTTCAGATTTGAATGCGTCTGCTAGATATGAGGTAAAATTTGGTGATAATGTGAAAGTACCGGTGATGGGAAAAGAAAGGATCTCAATTTCATTGACAGATGGTTCTAAAAAATTATCTCTGATGTTTACTATGTTCCAAGTCTTCAGAAAAATTTGTTAAGTATTGGGAAACCTTTAGAAAAAGGCTATGATATGAGAATTTTTAATGGAGTTTGTAGTATTGGTGATGGGTAGAGAGGACTAATAGCAAAAGTAAATATGTCTCCTAATCGCTTATTCGTTTTGACGTTAAATTGTACAAATTTATCATGCTTTAGTTCTGTGATTCATGATGATAATTGGTTGTGACACATGCATTTTTGGCACGTTAATTTTGGAAGTTTTAATTATCTTGCTCGTAAACAAAGGGTTAATGGATTGCATGCGATTGATGTTCATAATGGAGTTTGTGAAACATGTGTTTTGAGCAAGAAACATAGAGATGTTTTTCCTACAGGTAAATCTAGGCAAATAGAATGTTGGAGTTGATTCATTCAGATTTATGTTCAGCATAAGTTGCTTCTAACAGAGATTGAATGTATTTTGTCACTTGAGTATTGAAGATATTTATGCGCAAGAGATTTTAGATCTTCAAAACCTAAATATATAGAAAAGCATGGGTGTATTTTTTGAAAGAAAAATCGAGGCTTGTGATAGCTGCGGCTTGGAAAGTCTTTTAGCCAAAAGCGGGTAATGTCTTCGGTCTTGTTTAAGTATTTTGTGGAGAAACAAAGTAGATTTTGAAAATATCTAAATAACGTGTCATTGTTTCTTGATTGGCCAAAGTTTTGAGAACCGATTTGTAGAAGCTTCTTTGTAAGGGCCTAAGAACTAAGAAACTATTCTATCTTGTTTGTGATGATTTTTTTGAGAAACATGACATTTAATATCAGTTAACTGCTAGATATACACCGCAACAAAATGGTGTAGCAGAGAGAAAAAAAAAAGAACAATTATGGATATGGTTAGGTGTATGTTAGGTTTCAAGAAATTGCCCAAGAGTTTTTGGGAGGAAGTAGTTGCGTGTGTGTAGAAACCCCAATTTCGTACCCTTGTTTTATGACATGCTATAAAATATCAAGACCTGTTAAAATGACTAACAGATGTCAAGTTACAGGATTTAAAATGCAAAAGGACGGAAGAATTAACAAACAGTGAATTGCAGGGGGCGAAAGTGCAAAAAGGTAAAGATAAAGGAAAGCATGCGTGGCCCATAGCCACTCTGGGCGCTGCGCCCACATCTCCCATAGGCGGCGCCCAGATTTCCCCTAAGCAGCACCCAGCAGGTCCCTGTTCACTGTTGCAGTTAGCTTTTGGTGCAACTCTTTTAATGCATGGTACAATCCATTAAAACATAGAAAAAAATATCATGCTTACCTTCGCTATTAATGAAACCCAGCCTCAGCCTATAAATAGAGGCCTTCGGTAGTAAAACAAAAGAAGACACACAAACAATTTTACGGAGAGAGAGCGATGTGAACTTATGCAGTTATCTTCCATTCAACCCCGAAGCTTCGCTAGGCTGCCAAATCATCCCCTAAACACTAAAACTCTCCGGCCAAAGTGAACCCTAACTACCCAACTAGGTTTCAGCCCTATTTCATCGGTTCAAAAACCCCCAAAAAGAGCAGTTGTTCTGCCTGAATTTAGACGTCAAATCGAGCCAAAGCAAGCAATTGCTCTGCCCGATTTCAGACTCAGCAAGCAACAAAAAGCACGCAAGCAAGCAAGCAAAAGCAATCAATTGTGTCACTCGGATCCCGAGGTGAAAACAACAAAAAGGAGCAGTCACGCTACCCGAAATCCAGCAAAAGCAAAAAGACTCCCTCTCCCAAAAGGACAGAGCGAGCACACCCTAAAGCCTACCAGAAAAGAAGTTTGGTCCGGGATAAAGCCCACATGCTTCAGGAGGTAGGTACCATAAAGTATTTATTATTTTATCTTTAAAAAAGTGCTATTTAAAATATTAAAATATCACAAAATAAGTCGTTATTATGGCCAAATTTTCATAAAAGTAAATTTGCAACTCTAAAATGAGACTGCTGTAAGTTTCTTTATTTTTTTTATTATATATATATATATATATATATATATATTAAATGTTTTATTTAAATTGTTAAGTTTATAAAAAGAGCATATTTAGCCAAAAAAACCTATTTTGAGTTCAAAGAGGCGAGTTGAGTGCCTAACCCTTCCCAACTCGTAACTTAGCCTCCGAACCCTTTTGCAAATCTGTTATTTTTTGTTTTTCTTTGTTTATCTTTAAAATAAAGTTGGCAACTCTGTTGTTTATATTTTGAGTCCACAATTGACGCCAAATGTATTCCACGCGCTTTAAATAGGTTTTGAAATCACCCCGCCTTTTAGTGGCGTGGATCCGGTTAAAAATGGGGCACTTGGATTTTCAAAGTTTGTATGAAGTATGAAAAGCGAGGGTGAGAGTTACTTGGATTTTGCAAACTTTGAAGATGGAGGGTCGCCGGAATTTATGGAGTTAACCTTTTTCAAACTTCTAATGGACGGCAATGGAGGGAGAATGAAGGAAGGAAATTTGAAGGAGGAAGAGTCTTCACTTAGATCTAGGCCGGAGATGGAGAGCCTCTGCCGGATTTTGAAGAGAGAAACAAGATTTTCTACTGCTGCTATGAAGGAGGATGAAATTTTCGAGTGAACTATGAAGGACTACTCGTGATTTTCTTTTATAGGGGACCTTGCGGTCGCAAGGTCCTATACACCATGCGTCCGCAAGGTAAGCAGTCAAGGCGGCACGGATTCTGTTGTACTTTGCATGACGGTCACGATTCCCACATTTAAAGGGACCTTGCGGCCGCAAGGTGTCCAGAACATGCCTTTTTATTTTTCTTTCATCCTTTTTGATAGTTTTACAATCTGGTCCGTCCGCTATGTTCCATTACGTTCCGTTTCTTTCCTACATTCTAAAAATTCTACAAAACTCTAAACTAAAATATTAGCAACATATAAATACAAAACTACGATGCTTTTCTCCCCCAAACTTGAATTTTGGCATATTTAATTTGTAAATTAAATGTCCAAAATTAAATAAGACGGAGAATAGCATATTTAAATTAACTACGAAAGCAAGTAAAATTCATCATAGTGGGTTGCCTCCCACCTAGCGCATTTGTTTAACGTCTTTGGCTCGACCCAACTGCAAATGTAATCATCCGATGGTGCATTGTCAGCGAGACGAATTAGTTCAATTGTTCACTCGACTGACATAGGTTCAAGATACGGTTTGAGTCTGTGACCATTAACTTTAAATACTTCATTTGTCCTAGGATTTCTTATTTCAATTGCTCCATGAGGGTAAATTCGAACTATTGTGAAAGGACCAGACCATTTTGATTTTAATTTTCTGGGAAATAACCTAAGTCTAGAATTAAAAAGTAAAACTTTTAATCCTGGACGAAACATTTTATTGGCTAGCCCCATATCATGGTATTTCTTGGTCTTTTCTATATAAGTTTTAGCATTCTCGTACGAATTTAGCCTATGTTCCTCTAGTTCATTTAATTGAAATAGTCTCTACTCACCAGCCAAGGTTAAGTCTAAGTTTAATTCTTTGACAGCCCAATAGGCTCTATGTTCAATTTCAACTGTAAATGACATGCTTTGCCATACACCATTCGTTACGGACTCATTCCTATCGGGGTCTTATAAGCAGTTCGATATGCCCATAAAGCATCATTAAGTTTAGACTGCCAATCTTTACGATTAGGTCTAACGGTCTTTTCTAACACTGCTTTTATTTGTCTATTACTCACCTCTACTTGGCCAGATGTCTGAGGATGATAGGGTGTAGCTAACTTGTGAGTTACACCATGTTTTCTTAGGACATTATTTAATAATTTATTGGTAAAGTGTGTTTCCTGATCACTAATTATGGCCTTAGGTATTCCATATCGGGCAAAGAGATCTTCCACAAATTTGACCACGGTTTTTCCATCATTGGTTTTAGTACCTATGGCTTCTATCCATTTAGATACATAATCAACAGCTACTAAAATATATTCACAATTATTAGAGACTGGAAAAGGACCCATAAAATCAATGCCCCAAACATCAAAAATTTCAACAACCATATTTGTATGCAAAGGCATTTCATTCCTTTTTCCTATTCCACCAGTTCTCTGACACTTATCACATGTTTTATAAAATATGTCACAATCTCTAAAAACAGAAGGCCAATATAAACCAGATTGCAAGATTTTCCTAGCAGTTTTATTTCCACTAAAATGACCACCACAAGAGTATTCATGACAAAATGTCATAATACTTTGTTGGTCTTGTTCTGGAACACATCGTCTGATTAAAGAGTCTGAACACATTTTATATAAATGAGGTTCTTCCCAAAAATAATTCTTTGCTTTAGTCAAAAATTTCTTTCTTTGATAAAAATCAAAATCAGGATTTATGATATCAGACACATAATAATTAACAAAATCAGCATACCATGGATCTGAATCTTTGACTGCTAACAATTGTTCGTCGGGAAAATCTTCATTTACAGGAATTGTATTATCAAGAAATTGACGTTCAAGTAAGGGTGAAAATTCTAATCTAGACAAATGGTCGGCTACGACATTTTCTGTTCCCTTTTTATCTTTAATGGTAATGTCAAATTCTTGTAATAATAGCATCCACCTTATGAGTCTAGGCTTAGCATCTTTCTTACTCAATAAATATTTTAGAGCAACATGATCAGAAAATATTATTACTTTTGACCCTAACAAATATGGTCTATATTTTTCTAGTGCATACACAACTGTCAAAAACTTTTTTTGTTGTTGTATAATTAAGTTGTGCATCATTTAATGTTCTACTAGCATAATGGATCACATGCGGTTTTCTATCTACTCTTTGTCCTAACACGGCTCCTATTGCAAAATCTGAAGCATTGCACATGATCTCGAAAGGGAGAGACCAATCGGGGCCGGTTAAGATTGGGGTAGTGGTTAATCTTTCTTTTAATAAATTGAATGCATTTAAGCATTCTTGATCAAAGAGGAATTCGGTGTCTTTTGTCAACAAGTTACATAGAGGTTTACAGAATTTTGAAAAATCTTTTATAAATCTTCTATAAAAGCCTGCATGCCCTAGAAAACTTCTAACACCTTTGACAGAAGTTGGGGGAGGTAGTTGTGATATAACTTCAATTTTTGCCTTATCGACTTCAATACCTTTATTAGACACAACATGCCCTAAGACAATTCCATGTTTGACCATGAAATGGACTTTTCTCCCAACTTAGGGTTAAATTAGTTTCACAACATCTTTTTAAAACCGATGTTAGATTTTCTAGGAAGTGATCAAAAGAGTTTCCAAAAACTGAGAAATCGTCCATGAATACTTCGACACATCTTTCCACTAAGTCTGAAAATATAGAAATCATGCATCTTTGAAAGGTAGCTGGTGCATTGCAAAGTCCAAAGGGCATTCTCCTAAATGCAAAGGTACCAAAAGGACATATAAAGGTGATTTTCTCTTGGTCTTCGGGTGCTACAAGAATTTGGTTGTAACCAGAAAAACCATCAAGAAAACAATAATATTCATGACCAGCTAGTCTTTCAAGGATTTGATCAATAAATGGCAAGGGAAAGTGTCCTTCCTAGTTGTCGCATTCAATTTCCTCAAATCAATGCATATTCTATAACCGGTGATAGTTCGTGTAGGGACTAACTCATCCTTATCATTTTTAACTACTGTAATTCCTGATTTCTTAGGAACTACCTGAACTGACTAACCCATTTACTATCAGATATCGGGTAAATTATACCCGCATCGAGAAGCTTAAGAACTTCTTTTCTCACCGCTTCTTCCATGTGAGGGTTAAGTCTTCTTTGTCTTTCTCTTGAAGGTTTACTACCTTCTTCTAAGTGTATTTTATGCATGCACATAGACGGACTAATACCTTTTAAATCTGCTAAGGACCATCCTATGGCTTCTCTATGTATCCATAAAACTTTTAACAAGCTTGCTTCTTGTTCTTCTGTTAAATCTGCAGCAATTATAATAGACAAAGTTTTACCTTCCCCTAAAAATGCATATTTTAGGTGGGGTGGTAATGGCTTTAATTCTTCAACAGGAGGAGATTTAACAGACGGAATAAATTCAAAATTTTCAGATTCTATTGTTTCTTCTTTAATCTCTTCAATGTTTTCTACTTTTTCATCCTCTACTTCTATTTCTTCAAAAAGTGATTTTAAAATTTCCACTTCTTCTTCTTCATTATTTTCATTCTCTACTTTTTCTATTTTATCAGAATTAATTTCTGATTCTGATTCTTCATTTTCCATATTATCTTTATTCTTAAGAGCTTCTAATTTTTCTTTCTCTTTTCTTTCATCTTCTTCTTGAAATTTCTCTTTCTAACTCATCAATGTCAATTTTTATGGGAGGGATAGGTCTATCATCATAAACTACAAATACATTTTTCTCATAATCGTCATCCTCACAATTTTCCTCAAAGGTTTGAGTTGTTAGTTTTTCTATTTCATCGATTGAGAAACATGCATTCATGTCACTAGGTTTATTCATAGCATCAAAAACTGAGATTTCTACAGTTTCACCTAGGATTGACATTGTAAGTTTACCATTCTTAACATTTATCATTGTATTAGCAGTGGCCATAAAAGGTCTGCCTAACAAGATAGGAACTTCATTATTCGTGCAAATTTTCCTTTCCATCTCTAGAACCACAAAATCAACCGGAATGATTAGTTTATCAACCTGAACTAGGATATCCTCAACTATACCCAAGGGATGTTTAACTAAACGATCAGCTAATTGTAAAGACATATTAGTGGGTTTTAGTACTCCCAACCCCAATTGTTTATAGACCGCAAAAGGCATCAAATTAATACTTGCTTCTAGATCTAGCATGGCTTTCATTTTTTTAGAGCTACCCAATGAAACTTGGATATTAAAGCTACCAGGATCTTTCAACTTAGGGGGAAGTTCGGGTTGTAAAACTGCACTTACGTTTTCAGAAACAATAATTTTTTCATTGTTTTCGAATTTGTGTTTCTTAGAGTGAAGATCTTTGAAAAACTTAGCATAGGCAGGAATATTTTTAATAACATTAAGCAAAGGAAGGTTAACATTCACTTTGGATAACATATTATAAATTTCCGAAAATTGTTTGTCCATTCGGTTTTTCATAAGTCTTCTTGGGAACGGAATTGGAGGAACATATGGTGGTGGTGCCACATAAGGTTCCTCTTCTTCTTGTTCTTTATTTTCTTGTTCTACTTCTTTTTGACTTTCTTCGTTTTGCACTTCTTTTTCTACTTCTTGATTAGATGTTTGATTATTCTTATTATTATCCTTTTCAACTTCTTTTTCATAATTATCTACTTTATCAGGCACATCAGAAGATTGAACAGGATCACTTACCTCTTCTCCAATTACTCTACCGCTTCGCAGAGTAGTGATAGATTTTTCTTGCTCGGTTTGACTAGGGAACTTCCCTTCTTCTCTTTTCTCGATATCAACTTTTGCAAATTTATTCTTTAAATTTTCTACTTCTTCTAACAAATATTTTATAAGGACAGCTTGACCTTTGCTTGCTCCATCTGATTTTGAAACTTCTTCAATTCGCAATTGTCCTTGATTTGGGAATTGTTGAGGTTGTGGTGGTTGAGGTTGTATCGGTTTATTTCCTCCCCATGAGAAATTAGGATGATTCCTCCAACCAGGATTATATGTGTTTGAGTAGGGATCATTCCTTGGTCTTTGAGGATACATGTTCATGGCATTAGCCTGTTCAGAATACATAGCACTAGATGGACAAAAATTAGTAGCATGAGAATATAATCCACACATAGCACATGCTTCTTGAATTGGCCAATTTTCATATTGAGCTTGTGTATCTGGTTTTTCTTGAACTTGATATAAACTTCTACTTTTACCTCTTGCACTTTTCTGTTGAGAATTTATACTTAACATCTCAAATAATTCCTCTAGTGCAACTGGTGTCATTCTATTAATAGAACCACTGGCCGCACTATCAACCATGGTTTGTAAAGCAGGCGAAAGAGCATGATAAAATTGAAGTACTAGCACGTCTTGAGACAAATTATGATAAGGGCACATAATAAGCATTTTTTTAAATCTATCCCAAGCCTGATGGAATGTTTCACCTGGTTCATTTTGAAAGGACATGATTTGTTTTCTATATTCTGTAAAAGATGCATGCTTATAATATTTACTCATAAACAAATCATAAAGTTGAGCCCAAGTATAAACACTACTAGGTGTTAGGTTCATAAACCATCGTTTCGCCAAATCTTTTAAAGCACTTGGAAAGTATTTCATTTTTACTTGGTCTTCAGTCAACCCTCCTAACGGAAAAGTACTCATCATATACTCATAGTCTCTAAGGAAACTTACTGGATCTTCGGTTGGCATTCCATGAAAAGAAGGTATTGCATTAAAATAATGTCCTTTTAATTCGAAATTCCTTCGCTCGGTAAGACTAGACATGATGTTACTACATTCAAGTGGGTCTGCAAATCATTAATAGTTCTTTGATTTACAACTACTTCCATATTTCTTCTAGCAGGTTCTTCTTCTCTTTGATTCACATTAACCAGGCGAACCGGATTTTCAGGATTTTGATTAATATTGTCCATTGGAGGATCTACCAAAGGATCCTCTTGATTCAATTGTTCTTGATGATCAGGCTGGGTTGCTAGATTATCAAGATCTTCTTGATTCTTTCTAATATTATTTATATCTTGATTTAGTTCTACCAGTTTAGGATTCAAAGATCTACGACCGTGCATAAAATAAATAAAGCAATTAAAAACAACTAACTATTAAAATAAAATCTTTTTTGTTAATTTTTATTTTTATAAAAACTGAAATTTAAAAATTACGCTACCAACAAACTAACTATGCAAACTAGCTTGTCCCCGGCAACGGCGCCAAAAACTTGATCGATGTCTTATTTTAATTATTTCCTTGCAAGTGGACAAGACTATTGTAGAATAGTTTTGGGAAGCAAGAGGTCGAACCACAGAGACAAGAAGATCACAGATAGCACGATTATCGGTAGCAAATTATTAAACTAGAGGGGGTTTTTCTATTGATTTTATTTTAAACTAATTATTATTCTAATGTTTAACTAATTAGCAGCAATCACAATTTATGAAGATCTTATGGTGGAGGGAAATCTAGAATTAGGGTTTCACTTGTATCTCCTCTATAGCTTATTTTAATAAAGTATCATTCAATTACTTGGATTCGTTCACAAAATATAGATATAGCCTGTTGAATTACCGTTCAGTCTCCATCTTCAAATAATTCATCCATTCTATATCCTAAGCACAAAAACATATGATCTAACTGTCACTTAGGTCATATATGGAATCTGACCCTAACTTATCACTCTCGTGCATCGATAGGTTCAATTTATTATGATGGTGAGCCAGTGTACGACATATGCACATTGATCATGCAGTTATCCGCACCTCTAGGCCTTTATTATTCACGATTACATTCATTTGTTCAAAGTGAAATAATAGAGGGATTGATAAACACCACAATCAACAAGAATTGAATGAATAAGAATATAATTAAAGCATAGATTCGATACAAGTTACCTCCCAACTCCTAGATTAATGGGTGATTAGTTCATCCTTGAAGATGAACAACACATGGAGATGATAGAATACATGAATCGATCTTCAATCCTTGTAATTACAACAACTAATTATGTTACACACACTAAATTCTATTCTAAAGCTATAGAAAACTATTTCTGGCCGTCCTCAAGCCTTGGCTACTCGGCCTTTATTTATATCATGGAGTTGTAGGGGGATTAGGTCATCAGCCTGGTGTGAAAATCCAAAATTCTCCATTCTGACCACCTTGCGGCCGCAAGGTAAAAGGCACCTTGCGTCCGCAAGGTCCTTCATAATCCGGGGCTTGAAATTCGACACACTTGCCTACCTTGGGAGGCAAGGTATACACTGCTAGGCATGAAGGTGTCCGACTTCTGTCTTCTAGTTTTCTTCTTCAATTTACACTTTGACCCCTTCTTGGAATTTTCACCAAAAGCCTTATAATTTGTATAATTTCACAAAACCACGAAACTCATTAAATCACGAAAAAACGTATCGGTAGCCAAAATCCCGTGGAATCGCTCAATTTAAGTCATAAAAGTATATGAAATCGACGTATAAAATACATCGATCAGTAGGGATGGCACCTTAGTCTTATTATCGTGCCTTCTCATCGGAAGCGTCCATATATGGCAATAAGGGAGCTCTTCGGCACCCTTCGCTGCTACTCCAGGGTTTTATAATGGAGTAAATTTTGATACGACCGGTCCTTCACGGGGCGCTACGAATGCCGGGGGGGATGACCTTGATTATTTGAGCGGCATGCCGTCTCTCTTTTGCCTTAAGTGGGAAATACCTCTGTGGGCCATCCGGATATATTTGGAAGTGTCAGGACCTAGCATCGTTGTGCCTCTGGATCGCCGGTGAACATTATTCCGGTGATCTTGGTAGAGACTTGGCGGATGCCTTGCAAGTGGTGATGAGCTATTCCCAATCGGGCCTCGATCCATATGTGGTTGGAGAAGCATTTAATCGGGTGATGGGTCTAAAGGTATGCATCTCTAGTCATCATTATCCCTAGACCAATTTTTTTGAGACCGACCGGGTTTGCGCAG
>CM028377.1:13305531-13353643 GCA_013146195.2 Codonopsis lanceolata
CTTGATGCCCCCGCCGGTCACTAAGAATCCCAGACTTGTTTCGTAACCCCAAATGTGCATTTGTGGGTTAAACTTCATTTGGTGCTTCCTTAACCTTCGAAAATTTTCGGTCTTTTGATATGGGCACCGTTGGCGTTGCTGAATGCACGATCATATCGTCAACATAGACCTCCATTTCTTTATGGATCATGTCGTGAAAGAGGTGGTGGCGACCCTCGATAAGTAGCCCCATCATTTTAGCCCAAACGGCATGACATTGTAGTAGAGGTCCCCGGGGGTGGTGAATGAGGTCTTCTCTTGTCTTCGCCATTTTGATTTGATTATAGCCAGCGATGCCATCGGCGAAGGATCTCGACTTTGTGGCAGCAACGGCGTCTACCATAATATCAATATTGGGTAGAAGGAAGTCATCTTTGGCGAGGCCTTGTTGAAGTCGTGGAAGTCTACAGCATCCGGACCTTCCCGTTGAGCTTAGGGAAGTCCACTATGTTGGACAGCCAGATCGGTATTCAACTACCCGAATGAAATTGACGTGTAAAGGCGCTTCATGATTTCTTCTTTGACTTGTAGTGACCATTCCTAAGCATCCGGAAGCTTTAGCGGCTTGGCAAGCATCCGGATATATGGGAATCGGTGTTCGACTATGATGGGTCCATTCAGCCCGGCAGAGTATCTTCATAGGACCAGTAGCGAAGATATATACGAACTTCTTTGAGGAGGTGAACAGTGCTACCCTTCGTGAGCCTTGCAAGTAGGCCGATTTTGATTTCTTTTTATTTCATTGTCCGACCGGCCCAGTTGATAATGAACAAGTCTTCAGCTGATGCTGATGAATGATGCTGTTCCTGGTGCTCAACTGACTTTACAAGCTCAAGCAAATAATTTTTATCTTTTGGGTCCATATCATTAAATGACTCATTATTATTATTATTATTTAATGCGTCTTTTAATGTAGGTGCAACAAAGAGAATAAGCAAAGACATTGATTATCATTAATAGCAACCTGCATGTGGTTTATTACATTATTGAGGACAGGGGTGTGAGATCCTAACTTTAGGGAGCGGACCGGTAGATGACCAATCCGTAAAGCTAGGGGAAGAAATATGGATAGTATATCCAAAGTGGTCCACCAGATCTGCGGGCATCAAAAGCGGGCCGGTCATAGTATACCAGTTCTACAGAGGTTTATCAGCAATAAGTTCAAACTCAGCAGGGAGCTTTTCATAATAACTGCCTCCATCTATCATACCCAGGAAGCTGTCTCCTAGACCGTCATCATCTAGTAGGGCCAGAGCATAATCATCTTGGTCCATAGACCAAGTATTTTCAATAGTGGCGCCTTATATGCGGTTCTACTGTGGCCTCGAGGTAACCTGTTCCATTCTATTTGTGAGGAGACTGACATCTTCAAAGATTTCCCAACAAGAGCATCTTTTTCCATTCTGGTCTAGTCAGGGCTCAGGAAACATGAGATAGGCTTCTGTTTCCCCTTCCCTTACAAAGTAACCATTTAAGGTTTTTCTATATGGTGGGAGAGGGGTATTTATAAGGGACGTTTTCTCTTTTACGCTTTTCTTTTCTCACGTTTACGTTTCATGATTGCGGCTACTTCAGCTGGAGTAGGCGTGTATCCTAGACCAAAAGGAGGGATACATTCCTTAAGTTCATCCTGGACTAAATTAACAAGCCCTTGCTGATTTCTGCCGAGACCCAAACTAGGTATATAATTCATTTTTCGAAACATGTTTAAGGGGACCATGTTTCCTAGGGAAGTGGTTTTCTTTCGGGTGATGTCAGTTTCCCGGCCATATTCAATGGCGTTGACTACAGCTTGGGGGATAACCTCAAAGCCACTGAGAAAAATACTCGTGTCTTCATGCTCTATCTCGAGGATTAGGATATCCTCGCTTTCCTTATTTTCCACGACCTTATCAGCCAAAATAATTACCATGTGGTCATCGTGGATGAATTTGACACGTTGGTGCAATGAAGAGGCTACCCCCTTTACCCCATGGATCCAAGGGCGTCCCAACAAAGCTAAAGGTGGTGGTATATCCGGAGACTTGGAACTCAAGCGGCATGTTTAATGGCCCAATGGTTAGCATTAAAGTGACCACCCCTTGTACACATCGACTGGTGTTGTCGTATGCCCTTACTGTCTGCGATGAAGGAGCGAGTTCTGATATTTTTGTTCCCAGTTTGGCTAACGTGCTGGCGACACATACATTCAATGAAGACCATCTATCAAAACTCGGGGAACCCGTTTCTCCAAAATTCCCACAGTGATATGGAGAGCATCAATGTGGTTGGTTCCTTCCTTTGGCAGATCTAGATCAGTGAACATTATCACGTTCCCAAAGTGAATGTTCCCGATCATTTGAGTAAGCTCATTTGGGGAGGTTTTAATAGGAATGATCGCCTGACTTAAAGAATTAGCCAGCGTATCACGGTAGGTCTTAGAAGCACAAAGTAAGCCCCAGATGGAAATGTTGACCTGAGTTTTCTTTATCTGAGCTAATAAGGTATCTTCCACCGTTTTAGCCCCAATATCTGTTGCTTGATCTTTGCCAGAGTGGTCACCTCTTTCCAGGTTTGGCTGGTAGGCTCGGCTAGATCGGGTAAGGTGGCTAACATCTCCACCAACCCAGGTGGCTTTTTCAATATTGCAAGTATTTTGGCTACCCAGGATAGTGTCCCAAGAGAGCATATTGCAGCTAGGCTCTTTTATGGATAGAGATGGAGAGAAAGGAATAAGGATATATGGTAATGGATGTTTATTTATTTCAAACTTGGGTACACAAATTTTTTCATCAACCTCAATCATATTGATTTGAGGTAGGGGGTTATTGACTATATTTGGTCTGGGTTGAGGCTTTTCAATAACCTTAACATCTATAAGGTCCTAGATAGCATCTTTGAGAGTATAGCATTTATCGATGAGGTGACCACTGCAGCGATGGTATTCACAATACTGAGCATGATTCCAAGTCTTGGGCAGGGGGTTTGGTGGCTTATAATTTTCCAAAGGCTTTAGCACTCCCTGTGCCATTAGCCCCTGCAATATTACAGACTGGGGAGCTTGCAATTCATCATAATACCGGTTTCCCCTGTTCTGATTTCTGAAATTTCTGCCAGAGCCATTATTTCCTCCAACTGTGTTGACATACCTGTTTGACCCGTAGGACCATGGAAAAGTGCTATAATTTTGGGTAGAAAATGGGGCTGAGGCATTTCCTACCATATTGACGGCTGGTGCTGGTGCGACTGCCTTTCCTTTAGAGTAACGGAAAGAACTAGGAGGCGTATTGACTTTTAATTGCCCGGTCCGTATATCTTCATCAATACGGACTCCTATCTCCACTATTTCTTTAAAATTGGTGTAGGGGAGATACCGCATATGTTCCAGGTAAATGGGCTGGAGGTTTTTAATGAACATTCTGCATGACTCAACCGGATCAGGTCTGTCAAAAGTTTGGGCCAACTTTCTTTTCCACCTGACTGCAAACTCAGCACAGGTTTCTTTTTCCCTTTGGGTGCATGACTCGAGGTCCCTTTTATTTTCAGGGCTGGTGTTGTCTTTGTATCTTTCAAGGAACCCTTCAGCTATCTGGTCCCAAGTATTCATGGTCCTGCTATCAGACAACATTAGCCATTGTTTGGCAGCCCCTATTAAGGTGAGGTGAAAATTGGAAGTCATAACCTCAAAGCTAGCTCCCTTGATCGCGCATGCTGGAATAGGATTTCAAGTGGGATATAGGGCATCCAGTCCCATCAAATTTTTCTATGTCGGACATTTTGAATTTTGAGGGTAATATTGCTGAAGGTTGCAATGCTAGTGCCCGCGTAGAAAATTCCCCTTTATTGAGAAGTTTAAGTATCATGATTTTCATATTTTCCATGTCGGCCTCCATTTTGGTGGCTGGGGGAGTTGGCTTTTGGTATATGCTGGTAGGATTAGGAAAGGCTGGGTTAATTTTTGGCTGCGGTATCTGGTAAGGATTTTGGGTGGGGTAAGGATTTTGGGCTGGATATGGGTATTGGATTGGATAAGGATATTGGGCTGGATAAGGATTCTGGACTGGTGGATTTGGGGCAGTATAAGGATTCTGGGCTGGCGGATTTTAGGCAATATAAGGATTCTGGGCTGGTGGATTATTGACGGTTTCAGCTGGATGGCCAGGATCGTTGAAAGGTAAGTAGGTAGTAACTTGGCCTGGCGGGTTATAGCTTTTTGGGTCCATATGTGGGCTATTCTGGAGTGGGTTGGTTATGGGAAAAGGGAGGTCATTTGGGCTCTGGGGAATATTGGTGATTGGGAGAGGATATGGAGGATATGACGGGTAAGGGTTGATATTTGGGTAATAAGGACTTGGTGGAGGATTTGGATTTAGGGTAACGGCAATATTTGGTGGGTTAGTGTTTGGCTGGGGGTTTGGGTTTGGAGGCACATGGGAGGTTGATGCTTCTTGGGGAGCTGCAGGGGAAGAGATTACCTCACTACTCGGCTTTGGACCTTGCATAAGACTTGCTATTCAGCTAAGTATACGACCAGTCGTTGCACCCAAATTTTGGTCTAACCACTGCTGCATTCTTTGAGTCTGAGCGCACTCAGAGCCCTCATATCTGTACCCATAGCGGATTGCTCACTTTCTCGCCATACTTGCTTAGTTTACCGGATTCTCGCCTTATCGATTTGATACCGATACCCTCCGATCGATTTACGCACTTATTTCGTATCAACCGGCCAGTACTATCTTTGCCTTTCCAAATTCGGGTCAGGTTTCTGAGGAAAATGGGTTTGGAGGTATTAGAAGGCTGGCTGAAGGCTTTCTGGGCTTGGAGTACAGCGTGCCTTTATTAGCATTTTTTATTTATTTATTTATTTTCCCTACAATTGACCGGATAAGCACCTGCTTTCTTTTGATGGTCTCAAGACTTTTCCTGGAACAGTAGATTTTTTCTCCAGAATATAGGACCAACGTATTCTACATGCCTTTCGACTCCCCAAGATTGGATTGATCTCAAACGAAGGGCCTATACTCTTTCCAGGATCCACCATTCAAAATGGTCTAGGTCGAGCATTAGAGAATAATAAATCAGCCCCTGCGTATTTTTTTTTGTTTTTTTTTGATTTGCGCACTTTCATTTTATTTATTCCTTTATTTTTTTTTCTTGCTCTTTCATATTTTTTCTTTTTGGCAGGGGCTGGCCTACGATTCAAAGATGCAAAAATCGGTCGGTCATTGAAGTGTCCTGAAAATCTATATGCATTCTAACGTTGGCTTATGCAGGGGGTAGACTGGCCATGATGTAGGGTAGCAGTTCGGAATATACCTATATGCGTGCGCGTGTGTACAATCTCTAAAAAGTAATAAAATCTTTATTTTTTTTTCCAGATATACAAACAGGATATAAAAACAGATATGACCTGTCTTGCTGTTACGCGTGGATTTTCTCGGCTTTTTAGTTTGAGCGCGAGCAAGCAAGCACATCACATTAAGAAATAGAAAGAAAAGCGGAGAATCTATCTATTTCTATTAATTACAAAATTTGTCATATATCCCAAAAATAAAATGGCAGAATGAATGCAAATATATACAAATTTTACGAAATAATGAAAATAATAAACAAAATAAAATAATAATACAGAGTCGAAAATGAAGCAATATTAAAATAAAGCCCCGACCCTTTTTATTGTGCTGCCCGAAATTTTATTGCAACTATATATATATATTGATTTTCTTTTTCGAAATTTTTTTTTCGTTCATTTTTTTTTGAAAAATAGATATATTTTTAAATATATCCGTAATAGTTATCGGAACGAAACTGCTGCAAGATGGAGGATCATATCCACAAATATAGACACAGATGTATATGAACGCAATATTCAAATGCATGAATTAATATAACAAGCATACTTTAGCCAGAAACAAAGAAATTTTTTTTTATGAGTCTAGCCCTCCATTTTATTTAAAATAAAACGATCTCCCTAGCGGAGTCGCCATTGTGGGTCGCCGGCGCGGCGCCTCGCCTTGGATGGGTGCATGCGTGCGGATGCGGGACACCACTGCTCTCATTTCATCCTCCCTTGTTTAGGGGAAAACGAAATTAAAAGTGCGAGAGGAGTGCTGTCTAAAATAGCGCGTTGGAATACGCCTCGGTTGACTTTAGTGGATTTTTGGTCCAATATGGGAGCTTTGAGTTTTGCCGCATCAAGTTATCCCTTGTTTAGGGGATATCAGGATATGGGAATACATCACCCTTTCATTCTCATTCTCCCTTTTTTAGGAGAAAACGGAAAAGTGCAAAAAAGAATGTTGCGAGGCCCCACTATGGATTTTATGAAAATAGCCTTATGGCCTATTTCGGATCACTATGAGTGCTTTGGGTTTCCTTTCATCAAGTTATCTCTTGTTTAGGGGATACCATGATATAGGAATGCATCACCCTTTCATTCTCATTCTCTCTTTTTTAGGGGAAAACGGAAAAGTGCAAGAAAGGAGTGTTGCGACGCCCCACTGGATCTAAAATGTTTGATAGAGTCGCCATCTTTATTTTAAGGCAAAAATAAAGTAAAACCAAAAGAAAAGAAAAAAAAGAGATTGCAAAACGGGTTCGGAGGCTAAGTTACGAGTTGGGAAGGTGCTAGGCACCTAACTCGCCCTTTCGGTCTCAAAAGCGGTTTTTGGCTAAAGTATACTTTTTGTTATATTTATTTAGCAAATAAACAAAACATTAAAAGACAGGAAAATAAAAGCAAATACATCCGCGGCTACATTATTTACGGACTTGCAACCGTCTCCTTACAATAATTACAGATATATTTAAAAATATTTGGCCATTATAACGGCTCTTTTACATAATATTTTCTAACTAAATCCGGGCAGCACAACGGCTTATATTTTCTACATTGGGCCGGATTTAAAGAATAATTTTTATAAAAATAACGCCCTTAAAGGCTATTACCTTTTAGAGCGGAGGGTGCTCGCCCTGTCCTTCTCGGGAGATGGAGACTTTTATGCTGCTGCTACTGTGATTTGGGCAGAGTAACGACTTATTTTTGTTGGTTTTGGCTTGTTTACTCGGGCGGAGTAACGACTTACTTTTGGTGGTTTTGGCCTATTCATTTGGGCGGAATAACGGCTTACTTTTGGTGATTTCAGCCTATTTACTCAGGCAGAGTAACGACTTACTTTATGGTTTTTGGGCTGGGGAAATAGGGCGGATACCTAACTAAAGGGCTAAGGATCACTTTAACCGGATGGGTTTTTGGTTTGGCGGAGTTTTGGCAGGGTTTCGAGGCTTTATAGAAGGACCACTCCCTATCTCACTTCACTCTCTATATTTCTCAGCATTAGGACGACGTAGAGAAATTTTATCGGCGTTTCTCTCAGTTTCTTTTCGGGGTTCTGAAAGTGAGTCCCAACGCCTCTATTTATAGCTGAAGAAGAGGACTCATCGGGAATTAAGAATTCTCTCTGCGCGCTCAAATCCCGTGTACACTGAGCTTCCAAACTTGCACAATGCGTTAACTGGGAGGGCTCCTGTAGCTAGCTGGGCGCGGACACAACCTCTTCTTGGCGTCGTGCCAATGGGGCCTTTAGGCCGCGCCAGGGCACTGTTTCACTTTCAAATTTTGCACTTTTATCCCTCGCATTTTACTGTTTCGCGCATCCTGCTTTGCCTTTCGCATTTTTTAACTCCTGTAACTTGACATTTGTTAAGTTTAAACAGTTCTTGATATCACATGCCAGAGTCACATATCAGGGGTACGAAATTGGGGTGTCTACACCAAGGGAAGCCATTTTGCACATGATCAACCCATAAAATCCAAAAATTCATAGTCCCAAGAGAGAATGACAACAAACCTTGTTCATTGGTAGCTCTTTTCCTTTAGGTAGCTTTCATACCTTTCCAAGGGTATTCATTTTTCTCAAGATCAACCTATGATAACCAAAGTTCCATAGTACCAAGATAAGATGCTACAACCCTTGTACTTTAGGTAGCTCTTTCCTTTGTGCTCTTCAAACATGCTCAAGAACTAGGAGAGAGAGTGAGAATTATAAACCAATACCACAACTGAATTTGAATGCAATTCCCAAACAATAACAAAAGACACAAACATGTGAGTCAATTATCTAAAGTGCCCTCAAAATCCAAAATGCAATCATGCCTATTTTTTTAAAAAAACCAAGTGTAAAGACAAATGACACACATAACACGAGATTTCCAAAGATTGGAAAATCTCTCAAAATCTAGACTCTTAGTAAAAATATCAGAAAGTTGATTTTCAGTCCCAACATGTTCAATGCAAACAATTCCTTATTCAATCAAGTCTCTAATAAAGTGGTGTCTTATATTAATGTGTTTTGTTCGAGAATGATGAAATGATGAACTAGATATTTGTGCTATACAAATTGCATTGGTGTTATCACAATACATGGTTAACATATCAATGTGTAGCCCATAATCTTTGATCATTTGGTGCATCCATAAAAGTTGTAGAGCCATATCTAAAAAGCAAGCAATAAAAGCAAAAAATAATGGACTCTAGAAAAATTTTCTGATTAAAAAACTAAATTAAACTAATTACTAAAACTAACTACTAAAAGTAGCAAGGCTTCTCTAAAAAATATTATGATTAGCACACTAATTTGTGAGAATAAACCTTACCTTTTTTTCTTGTGGATATGTCATCATGAATATTACCTATCACTTGAGAGATTGGATAATTTTTCTGTATACGACTAGGAATATCTGGCTTCGATCAGTCATAGTGGGAACGATTTTAGCATTTTGGGATTCAGTTTCAGCTTTTGCAAAAGTTTTGACCAATGCATCTTCTGATGCAGCTGCATCCGGAGCTGCATCAGCATTTGCTGAATTTTCAGAACTTTCAACTTCTGAATTCTGTGATTCTGGAACAAAGTTTGACTGTCTTTTAAGAACCCAAAATTTTCTGAACATTTTTAGCTGATGTAGCTTCGGATGTAGCTGCATCCGATGCTGCATTCGGTTACGGACCAGATATGCTTGCCTAACTTCTTCACCATAGTCTGCCTTTTTCAGGTAGCAGAAGGGCTGAATATGTCCAGGTTTGTGACAATAATGACACACAAAGTTTCTCTTCTTAGTTTTTGTCTTTCCAAAGAAATTGGGTTTTGAAAAGTGTGTGTAGACAGTTTTGGTTCAGAGGATGTACCTTCACCTTCCTTAACAAATATTTTTGGAATGAATCCAAGTCAAGGCTTACCATTATTTTCAAACTTCAACATATCATCAAGTTTGTGTTGACTTGAATTCCATTTTGCCACGATCTCATTAGCTTTGTTAAGTTCTTCTTTCAGATTTTCAAGCTTTACATCCTTCTTGGTAAGCAAACACTTCAGTCTAGTGATGCACTATTTCTGATTTTCATTCACTTTCTTGAGTGTTTCATTTGTCTTTCCAAGTATCGTAACTTGAATTGCCCTCTTTTCCCAATCTTTGTACAACTCTTTATAGGCTTCCAGCAATTCTGTTTCAGATTCTGCACCATCTTCAGTGACAGAAGAGTTAAGGCAACGAAAGTCATCACAACTTCTGTCTTATGTAGCTTCTGATATAGTTTGTGAGGCAGTTACACCCGGAGATACATCACCCGAAAAACCTACAAGATTAGTCTAAACATGTTGTACTGCTGTGAGAGTGATGAGATCACCTAGACCGTCATCATCACTGTCACTTAGAGTAGCAGAAAAACTCAAATTCTTCTTTCTCAAAATATTAGCACATTGGTTAGCATAATGACCAAACCCTTGACAAGCCTACATGGAATAAAATCAATATTTTTGCCTCTAGATGTATGTTATTTAGCAAAAGGATTGGTAAATGATTTTTCAGGGGTTTGAAAAGAGCTTTCTTTGGGAGCAAACTTGCTAGGCCCAGTTTTGAAAACAGTTTTGGTGATAGAAGATGAAGATCTGTTTTGTCCCTTTGCTTTCAAAATATTTTAAAACTTTGTTATTAAAAAATCCATTGAGTCTTCACCAAAATTAGATTCCTCAATCCCCTTGTTCAATTCAATCAATTCAGAAGACACATCAACAACAGAAGGAAAAACAATGCTTTCCACAGAAGGAGTAGAAGATGATGTACCTTTGCCTTTGTTCTTAATTTGCTCATTGAGGTTTAACTCAAAATTTTGTAGAATGTCAGCTTGTTTTTCGAAACCAATTTTGTTAATGTCACGAGCTTCCTCAATTGCACAAATTTTGGCATTACATCTTTCAGGCAAAGTGCACATCATCTTGCTAACAAGACGATCATTGGTGATAGGATCACCCAAAGCAAGAGCAGTATTATATATATCAGGTAATCTATCATAGTAAGACATAATATCTTCATCTTCATTCATTCTAGTGTTCTCAAATTGAGTTGTAAGCATTATAAGTTTTGAAGCACGAACACTAGCAGAACCTTCACATAAGGTTTGAAGGGCATCCCAAATATCCTTGGCAGAGTCATAATTTGCAATAACTCTGAAGGTGTTGGTATCTAAGGCCTTGTATATGTCTAAAAGAGCCTTAGAATTAAATGAAGCAATGGTTCTATCTTGAGTGGTCCAATTTGCCTCACTGATGATTTTAACATTATCGTCATTATCAGTGGTCTTAGGTGGAGTCCAACCATTCAGAATAGCAAGTCACGCTCTCTCATCAATTGATTTGATGAAGATACACATCTTAACTTTCCAAATAGAATAATTCACATTAGTCAAGGTAGGAGGACGAATAACATTCTCATATTGAGAATCCATCATGGCTACAACCAGAATCAACTCTTAGTGGCGTTAAGAGAAGACTCTGATACCAATTGAAAGATCAATAGTAGCTAGGATTCACGAAATTTGTCAATGCAGTTCGATGCAGCTTGTACTGTAGCTACACCTGGAAGTCCATTGACTAGAAATTCAAAAACAGCGAAAGACTTTTAATTAAAACAATAATAAATATAGATGTTTATCAAACAATTTACAATCTTATGCTTGTAAATCCAACCTTATGGCCAAAAAGATTTCACTAAAAAGTTGAAGTGTTTTAATAAGACAAAGTGTGAAATCACCAAAACCAAAAAGCTCTCACAAGACAACACGTCTTGGAGAGCAAAACTCACAAACAACAAGGTAGAGAAAACGTGAGATTAAAAAAATAAGATTCTTAGAAACCTAGAAAAACAAACAGCCACAACAGGTCTAATGTAGTTCGTGATGAAGCTACATTTCAAGCTTCATCCAAATTCCAGCAGTAGCGCAACTTTCTGGATTTTCACTCAAACTGTATTCTGTATGCTTTTGCGTAATCTGCTCTGCTCTAGACATCTCTCTTCTTGTGCGTCATACTCCATATTTATATGATTGTGGAGACCTACAGTTTAATTAGGAAACAAAAGATTCCAAGAAATTAAAGGATTAGGAAAACCAAAGAGTTGGTTTCCAAATATAGTTTCCCAATTTAAGTCAAAGAATATATCATACACAAATAAGAATCCAACAACTCTAAGGAAATATAATGTTAGGAAATAAAAGATTTGTTTCCTAAATTAGTTTCCTAATATAATTTAAGGATCTTACCAAAGATTTTGTCTAACTTAATTATGGACTCTTGATTGCTTTTGGAAGTATTTAAATATGGTAACACTTAATATTGTTGTAGGACCAAGAAAGGTATTCAATATGGTAACTTCTTACTATTGCTTTTGGATCAAGAAAGGGCACAACAATAAAATCAATGGAGGAAAATAGGACGACCCTATTTTACCCTTACAACTTTTAATCGTTGTGCATCGATTATAAGTTAAAAAGTCGTCGTATCTTGGGGACGATTGTGATAGACCGTTAGCATAATATACGAGACAATTTCGTCTTGCGGAAAAAGAGTCTAACTCTTGCCTCAACTTATTACATAATTTAGTTACGTAATTAATTGCAATATTAGTTTCTGTATTTTATTTTAATCGTCAGGTTACACCAATTATTTCCAACAACACGTGGCTAGTGTGATAGAACTGGAAACGAACTGAGCTGAGGCATAAATATGAAGTAATTTGGCAAGCCAGTCACAGACATTATTTAGATGTTCAAGCTTGTTTCGTAACAAGCCTAGAGTTTTAGCTCAAGCTCGATTTATTTCTAATTGATCGGCTCTGTTCATTTACATTACAGCCCTAAAGTCTAGACTGGTGCCTTGCATTTGGCTGAACTGAATAGCAAAAAAGATTTCATGTAGCCGACGCTGGTCAGAGTTTGGGTAGTTATAGCAAGATAAAGGTCCCCATCCATGTACAACACGCTCAAAGGCCTAATAGATAACAGAAACACATTTTCACGCTAACATGGAATTGGAAAACGCTTGAAAAAGGGAAGTTCATAACATTACCCTTTATTAAGAACCGGAATGAAGACGACTTCAAGTCTTCAATGTGTGATTTACCCGATTCACTAAAATTATGTTTTTGTGCAACCCGAAACAGCAGTAAGTCTCCGATTCTTGAATCACCAAATAACCCAAGTTTGAACGAGTTAATCAATACTTGTCAACTTCTGGACTTTGAGTCATTTCACGCTGACGCGAGCTATGATTCACTTTTTTTCCTATCTGTTCAATTAGGTTTAAATCTCAATTTGGTCATCCTACTTTTGGCAAAAATTCATTAAGCTCACTATACTTTTTTCTTCTTCAATTTAATCACTCTACTTGGCTCCGAAAGTCAATAAGGTCACTAGAGTCATTTCAGTTAGTTAAGTCGGATGGAAATCATTGAAAAAACAATAATGTCCCTTACATTTGAAAGGTGTGTTGACAAATTCAAGTCACACAATAAGAAATTATGTTTAAGAGGAGAAGGAGACCCTCAAATCCCCAAAATTTATTAAGGGTATTATTTGATTTTCCTAACAAAATTAAACTTTACATCCAAATATATGGATGGAGTGATGAACGTGCTAATTATATGAAAATAGAGTGATTAAATTGAGAAAAAATAAAGTTGAGTGAGCTTAATGAATTTTGATCGAAAGTAAGGTGACTAAATTGAGATTTAAACCGTTCAATTATTATATTACGTTGAATAAATGGATTTAGACAAGGGGTCCTTCCAAGATGATTCCTTGAAGGATAAATTTTATATCAGCATTATAGCACTGTCGGGGAACAACTAAACTGATCCATCGTGAAGTTCTGAGAATCTGAGCCACTCATTTGGGTCTAATCAATCGAATAGTTTCAAAATAGTAGAATCCAAAAAAAGCTTGTAACACAAAACAAAGACTGATACAACAATTCCTTCTTTAATTTTTTTTTTAACTACCATGAACCACGTATAAAATGTAAAATAAAATAAAAATAAAAAAAAAAGCCAAGAGGACCTCAGGCGGTTAATTTGTACCCACACAGTTTGCTGTAATTTAAGAGAGTAGTCTCATTCCCATTTAGTCTTAATCTGATGGGTGTGCTTGAAATCACAAGTCATCAACAAGCTCCCATCCATTCTTTTCAGTACAAACCTTTCAACCAACACATAGCAACCAAATTTCTTCCACTCTCCAACCCCTCCAAACTCTTCTTCCTTCTTCACCATCACTTGCCTATCCTCCCCTCCGATCCATCCAACTCTTTCTTCCTCCCATTTCATTCGTTGAACAATTTCCAAACTCAATCCTACCATTTTTTCTTTTCCCGTGTCATCAGAACTAGTATACCACACTGCTCCATCAACAACGTTTCTTGCATCCCACACGGCTTCCCTTCTATCAACAAACACAACTTCTCTTTGAACAGCCACATCCACTGACAAAGCATTTCCTTGGTTATGCTCGTTTTCACTTGAAAAAATCTGCTCCCACTTCTGCTCCAGGGTCATTTGATAGTACATCGATTGTTTCATCTGATCCCTCAATGTTCCTTCTTTGACAAACATGAAGGGGCAGTACCACCTCCCCACAATCACTGGCTCAGAACTCTTATAGGATAGTGGAAAATTAAAATCTGGAAGGCGGGCACGCAGAGCATTGTTAATGCCTAGAGCTTCATCTAACTTGTAGTTTTTAGGTGTTTTTGTGCTAATTTCCCAACCTTTTCTGCGCAAGAATGTTGGAGGAAAGCCATCTGGTGCAAGAGACTTGGCATAAAAGCTATTGCTCCTGCAAGCTGCGTCATAAAAAGAAATCTGAAATTGTTGGTACACGTCCAGTGGATTTAGTGGCCTTGGTTTCGTATCCTGAATACATTTTCCAAAACAGCAAGTTGTCATGTCTTCTTCTTTCGAACATGTGAAGGCTTCCCTGAAAATGAGCAGCTAGTTAGGCTGAGGTTTGTGGATATTTGACATGCTTATATCTAAGTTCATACTCCTATTTTATAGCAATTGGGGTGGTCATAGCAAGATAAAAGTCGGTGCTATTAAGTATTACGCACATGTACGACATGTTCAAAGGCCTAATGGATACAAAAATACAGCAATCTTAAGAGGTCCCAAGCTAAAGGAAAGCACTAAAAGATTAATTTACATACCCTTTATGTGATCCATGCGGCTGTATCACATAATAACAATTGGAAGACAACGGCTGATTCAGAACTGGAATGAAGACGGCATCTTTGTATGAAACATTACGATTGCCATCCGCCCACCCACTCCACTTGAATACCGAGTTGTCAAGTTTTTGTTCTGAGGAAAGGCAGGTTCATAACGCCTCGGTTTTTGTACAACCCAAAACAGCTATAAGTCTCGGATTCTTCATCTTGAAGCACCAAATAACCTGAATTGACCCTCTGGGGGTGTCGAAAGAGTGTCTGGATACTTAATGTATTGAGAGAGAGGTCTTGTTACATACATTTTCACAAAGTTGTTCTTCCTTACCTTGATTTCTCTCCTCTCTTGTTAATTGCAGTCAATTACTATCTATAATTTCCTTTCATGTATGTGTGTGTGTGTGTGTGTATATATATATAACTGATATGTTGAATTCAAATTACTTGGACAACTATGACAAGTAACTCAATACTATGTTGACTTCTCAACATCTTGACTTTTAGTCATTCCCATTAAGTTATGATTAATACAAAACTCACCTTACATTGTCATAATAAATCTTTTTCTAGAAAGAAATAATTTAAAATTAAGTTTATGTATCCACCTTCATCCAGTTTAAGTTGAATAATTGGATTCAGATATAGTTCTTTAGCATAATTTCATAAAAGCCACATTCCTCCAGGGTAAGATAAGCATTTGATAATACTTAGACAGTCTTGATGGGGTCAAGATGAGGGAGATGATGCTTCAGAGGTTCTTCCTGGATGTTACTTGGAAAGATGCCTGATTGAGTTTTCAACACAGGAGCAATTGAATAATTCTAGTCAAGGTTAACTAATCTGATTTTTATTCAACTAAACAAGCAACATCTTTTCCAACTAGTTTAACTCAGCACTTGTTTGCATGTTGAGGAAATCGCAGACTGTTAACTTAAAGTTACTGCATAAAGTTTTTTTTTATTGTTGTTGATAAGTTAGTTATTACATGAAGTTAAGAGAACCCGAGGCTCTCAGCCTATGTCCCATTCTCTGATAGGTTGGAGGCTCTCAGCCTATGTCCCATTCTCTGATAGGTTGGGGTCGGCTAGAGGAATCATTTTTCTCTATCCAGATCAGTCCAATGCAGGGTCATAAGACTAGTAGCACTCATTCATAACCGTCATTGTTATTACTGTCCACGTTAATGTTGGATTTGAGACATAGCCTGAAAATGGTCGCTGAACTATCGTTTTTATAGTTTCAAACTTTTAGCAGGCATTGGTCATTCCTCAATACTTCGTGATCTTGGTCGGAATGGTATTCCTGTTCACATAATGAAAAGGCTTTAGAAAGCAGGTCTTTAAAAATTTGAGATTCCGTTTTTCAGAATCCAATTAGAAACTGCAAGCTAGGTGCTGTAATGTAGTCAATATCGAATGACTCCAAAGCAGAATGCCTCAACAGCTTCAAATAATTATTATATGTACTTCCCAATCGTGACTGAATACTCAAGAATTTACCCAAAGGTTCAACATAAATAAACACAATCTCGACTGTACAACCTTATCTCAAAAAATCATTCTAGTCGTTATAATTTCATTAAAAGGAGAAGCACCCAAACTTCTCATAAAAGTACACAAACAGAGATTCCTATACTGTACAATTTAATATTCATGAACTTGTAAAACAAAATAGTGACAAACTCATATAAATCTACAAAGATTGCTAGATAATTTATCAAGCATGCTTATCCGCTACTAGACGAACCTTATTCAAGGACTCCTTAAAGGCTTGCCAAGCAACCATGTAATGATCCTGAGAACCCATCCCTTCTTCTACAACTTGTAAGGCTCGTTTATGCAAGTGTTGGAACCATTGGACAGGGTTACTAATATCCACACTGTCAGAACCAATATCTGGTATGTACAAACGCTTGAAACCCTTTCTCCACCGAGACAGAATATACTGACCAGGGATCTCCTCTACACCATTAAAGTTAAAACAGATAATGCATGTCGACATAGATAACCTTTGAAATTGAAGCAACTGCAAATGCATCGAACCTCTAGTCCTATTTTATCGTACATAACCTCAAAATTTCTCGTAATATTTCCTTCAGCCTCTCGTTCTTTTACCATGTACGTGATGATTGACCCGCTAGCATGAATTTGGGTTACACTAATACAATTGGACATCATCTCCACCTCCATTCGGAAAAGCGAGAATATTTTTTTTGTATAGAATTGTGATAGCTGTGACTCATAATTGCACACCGTTGTAAACTTTGGGCTCCACTCTCTTGACTCAAAATCATCAAGTGCTTCCTTTTGAATCTTTCTCTGAAGAAACAAATCATACATATCAAAAAATTCTGTCATGGAAGTTCGTCTGTGGACATAGCCATCAAAAAAGGGGCTCATGGAATCACCTGGCTGACAAGTGAACATCCCAGCAAAGAAAGTATCTTTCAAGTACACTGGGGCCCAACGCTCTCGGTCTTCATACAAACTTCGAAGCCACTCATGATCCTTAATCGCAAACTGCTGTGTCATCTCTTCCCAAGCTATTTCAAATTCATCAACTTTAATTGAGTTGTAAATTACTCTACTCAAAATCGTTCGAAATACTTCAGACTCCTTTAACTCTCCCACATTCTCTAGAATGCTTTGGCTGACTTTGGATAAACAAAGGCGATGGTTGGCCCGAGGGAAAACCTCAGCTATTGCACTTTGTAAGACCTTACTCTGGTCCGTAATAATAGTTTGTGGAGGACGTCCCGATAAACATGTAAGCCATGCCCTCAATAGCCAGATATATGTATCCAGACTTTCATCAGCAAGTAGACTGCAACCCAGCAGTATAGACTCCCCATGGTGATTTACTCCAACAAACACCAACAGAGGAATTTCGTAGTTGTTTGACAAGCATGTGGTGTCAAGTGCAACCACATCCCCAAAATAACCATATGACGCCCTCGACCTTGAATCAATCCAAAATACATTCCTTAAGAACCCTTCATCATTGAAATCCATAACATAGAAAAAGTTAGGACTTGTAAGCTGAGCTCGGCAAAAGTAATTGTAAATAACTTGCGCAGCACCTTGTTTAAGCTTTAAGCGCTTGGATTTTTCAACATGGTTACTGACTTCTCCTTCATTAGAGCTACCGTAACCCACGGCTTCTACTGCGGGAGTGCGGTACAACTTGATTGTTCGCACTTCCAGATCAACCATTGGTTCCGACTTCCTTTTTGCTCCAGAGTCCATCTTCTTGTGGGACTTGGAGTTCTGTGCCCTTTCAGGATCAAATAAGTGGTTGTGTTCAAGCTTAACTTCATCCACCCTCCATCTATTGGACTCCACCAACCTCAGCCTTATCATTGCTAGACAGCCTGTTCTAGTTTCCTTCCTTCTACTACTAGCTTCTTTCAAAGTCTTAAAACCCTCACAATTGCAACAGAGAACTGCACCACGCTTCTCTTTGCTGTTACGTTTTGTCCATGAAGATTTGACCCTAATGGCAAATCCAAGCTCCTTAGCATAGCAATTATAATAATTATAAGCATCATCATACGACTCAAATTCCATCCCTACAACTGGTGGGGGATAACACTTGTCCTCAGAGATACAAAGTTGATCATCAATTATAGTTCTCTCATCACGTGTATCATTCTCAAGGTCATTATCATCAATTTCAAGCATTTCTTCAACGTCATTATCATGGCCATTGCTTTCAAACTCAAGCACCTGTTCATTGTCCTCAAGATCATTGCTTCCGAACTCAAGAACTTGCTCATTGTCATGGCCATTGCTTTCTATCCCAAGTACTAGCTCGCTATCATTCTCAAGGTCATTTCCTTGGATCCCAAACAATTGATCGCCCTCATTCTCCAGGTCATTGCTTCCAATCCCAAACACTTGGTCATTGTCTATCTCATGGTCGCTGCCTACCCCATCCAGCAGTTGCTCGCTGTTCTCCGAGCCAGCTTCCATCTAGAATGAGGATAACAGTGATAATCATATCAACATATAAGTAGAAAATATTGATATATATTTATATAAGCACACACACTAGAGCCGAATCATGCCAAAAGAGTTTGTTTTTTCTTGAGTTGCACATTTTTCTCCAAGAACCCATGATAACTGATAGAATAATACGTCTAAATCACCATGAACCACTAAAAACAGGTGCCTACCTCAGTTCCAAAATAAATGTCTAATCCATTCTAAGACGTTCCAAAATAGGTGTCCCCTTTTTACTTTCAGAAAAATTCTTTAAGTAAATTGTCTATAATACCCAAATTAATTGTGAGATAAAAGAGGGAGCAATCCATTTAATATGACACTGCTAAGAAGTACTTTGAGGGCATTAAAGAAAAATTACATAGAGTTAACCCTCTTTTAAAACCGTGTAAAGCCAATAGGGGACACTTATTTTGGAACATGAGAAGTAATAAAATGCAAAAACTATTTTAATCATGATAAACAGGTATGGCAGAGATTATGGTTACATTTCCAGAGCGGTGGTTGAAATGTATTGCATAGGATTTAACACAACTTGGGATTTATCACTTTATCCGCAGCTAATGCTAAGCTAAAGTACATTTACGATTTACATTGCAACAACTTTACTACAACTGTTGCCACATTTGACACCTCTTTACTGTAAAAATCATCTATTACTCATTAGTTGGTAGCCAAACCAATAAATTTCCAATTTTTCAGATAAATCTTTAAGCAATCAACACCATCAATAAATCTTTCAATCAATGAAATTAGATAGAGAAACCTTGAAAGAGATAAAGATATTAACCGGAAGGTCCGAGGATGCCACCGCCGGTAACCAGAAGAAGCGAGCTCGGGGTGTCGGCTGGGCTTAGACGAGTGGAGATCACCAATCTAGGCTAAGAGAAGGAGATGCCATTGACGAACAAGCAGTCAAGCACCAATGAGAGTCCAGGTCTGAGCCCTAGTTTTCAGAAGTCCATACATTTTGTTGAGCTCGATTTGTTTTTATTTATTTTTTCTTTTTTGCCTTTATGTTTGTCAGATTTAACATTTTGGACCCATAACTTCAAAATAGTTAGATTTTACTACAAAACAGTTTCCTTTCTCAAAGTTCCATTTGCACCTCCAAGTACTCCAAACTCCAAAGTACTCCTGTTACTACTTACTAGCAACAACGAGCATTTCTTCTAACTTCAGTTATTTCTCACGATCTTACATTGGTTGGTAATGAGCACAAATAATTGTGGTGTTTATTATTGATTTTGTGCGTTATTTTGAGTGGATATTACACTTTTTCTAATGTTTGTTGTGTGTTGGAAGATTACGGCTGTTGGAAAAACTTGTGCAGAAAAGTAGAAGAATGTTGCATGAAAAAAGGATGGTAACAGACTACCGAACGGGCATGCGCTATCTAATTGGAGCAGTAGCTGAAACTGAAAGTAGTGTCACGTGCGATGTAGGATCTATTTAAAGGACATTTTAGACATTAGCTATTTCAAGTAATTAGAGAATTATTATTTTTCATAAGGTATGTTTGGATACCCCAATTTCATAGCTTAGAATTGGAATTAGGACCTCTAAAACCAATTCTATTATTTGGGAACATAACTAAAATTTAAAATTGGAATTGAATTTGAATTCTAAATGACTCAATTCCATAAAACTAATTCCATCATAAATCCTAATAATTTAAATTCTAAATTTTGACCAATTATTACATAGTAACAACTCACCTTCCTTTTACCACCACCACAACAACTTTCAACCACCACCACCACGTGTACCACCTCCCGCCGCCGCCGCCGCCACCTCTGGCCACCGCCTCAAACTACCTCCGCTGTTAATCACCACCACTATATGCTATTTTTAAAAAATGTAATTTTTTGTTATTAAGAAGGTTTGAACCCTTATTATTCATAATAAGTAACAACTATATATCACTAGACTAAAATTACAATTGAATTCCATGTATTATCTAAACAATGAAATTGCTATGATTTTGAAAGCAAATTCTAAGTTATTTAAATTCTATAGAATTTTAATATTTATTGAATTCGGACCCTAAAGGAAAACTGTTTGTTATTATCTTTTCTTTTTTTCTCTTTTGTAATCAGCGTAAAGACTCGGTTGAGAGAGGAAAAAATAGGCGGTGGACTTTGTCAAGTCAACTACCTGGAGACTTTCTAGGAGTGGAGAATGTGATCTCTATTTTTTAGGAGGGAGTTACTGAAAGGAGTGAAAGTTTTATTATATAAGAGATGGCGAGAGGATGAATGGTGAGACACATATATATACATACATGCAACACTGGAAGAAAGATTCTGTAGCACCTCTCTCTCTCTCTTCTTTTATCACAACATTGTTGGGTTTTGCATTTGGTTTTGATTTTATTTGTAAGTAATTTCTAGTCATGTTTATGTAGAAATTCACAATTGATATGGACAACGACATATCATTTCCATTGATTGAATCACATATTTATAGGGTTTACAATTAGGGTTACACTAGAAGTAGGAATACATGAAATCTTTAAGGAAAATGATTCTAATTAAGGAAAGAACTGTACAAGGAAATGAACTATATATGGTAGTTACCACTAAATAATAATTACAAATAAATACAAATGTTATTCTCTAATATGCCCCCGACAAGATAGACACCCAAGAGAAGAGACCAATCTTGTGAAGTAATTACTGGAAGCGTTGGTGAGCAAGGGGCTTGGTAAGTGCATCGGCCAACTGATAAGCTGAAGAGACATGGGAAACCCGTAAGAGACCGTCTTGAACCTATTGTCAAATGAAGTGGAAGTCCAGTGCCACATGCATCATGCGAGTATGGAAGACCGAGTTGGAGAACATGCTAATGGCACCCACATTGTCATAATAAATGACAGGTTGAGATGAGGTGATGCCCAGTTCACCGAGGAGAGACACGATCAAGCGGAGCGAGCAACAATGCGTTGTTTCTTGGAGCTCCAACAGATCGAGTTGCTTCCAAGATAAACAATGTAGGCACTGGTGGAAGTGTAGTCATCTTTGTTACTCGCCCAATCGGCATCGGTGAACGCATAGAGAGCTAGGGGAGACTGACGATAAAGTAGAATTCCAGCACAAATAGACCCACATAGATAACGTAGAACACGTTTGGCTGTATTCCAAAAGTCAATGGTCGGCATATGCATGAACTGAGAGAGTTTGTTGACTGCATAGGCGATATCAGGGTGAGTAAGCACAGATACTGAAGGCTCCTGACCATAGCCCGAAAATTTATAGGGTCGGTGAGAGCAGTGTTCGGCTGAAGTGTCAGAGTTGGTGAGGTGGCGAGAGAGTTACGACCGGGCGGGCATCTGTCATGCCCGTGTGAGCGAGGAGGTCTGCAATGTAACCTCATTGAAAGAAGAGGAGACCACTTGGTAGCTGAACCACTTCAACACCAAGAAAATAGTGAAGGTCATCAAGGTCCTTGAGTGAGAAGCAAGTAACGAGCAGGAAGATGAAGGTCTAAACGACATCGAGTCGATTCCTAGTGATGATGATGTCATCCACATAAACAAGGAGATATATGGTGGTTCCCCCTTCATTAAGTATAAACAATGACGTATCGAACACATAGTTTTTGAACCCTGAGGCAAGAAGAAATTTGCGTAGCTCATTGTACCATGCTTAGGGAACTTGTTTGAGACTATAGATAGCTTTGTGAAGCCGACATACATGATGAGGGTTGTCTTTTTCAATGAAGTCTGGAGGTTGAGCCATGAATACCTCCTCGGAGAGAGTACCTTGGAGAAATGCATTGTTCACATCAAGTCGCATCGAAAATCCCATCCTCGGCGGCCGGCTAGGGAAAGAACTAGTCGCATCTTGTGGTGGGTTTAACCACCGGGCTGAAGGTCTCATGATAGTCGACGCATGGTGTCTGGTGAAAGACGAGCTTTGTAGCGGTCAATGGTGCCATAAGCATGTCGTTTGATGCGGAAGATCTATTTACAGCCAACAATGTTGCGAGCCCCTATGGAGGGAACCAGATCCCAAGTACCATTGCGAGACAACGCATCATACTCTTCAGACATGGCCTGGCGCCACTTGACATCTTTAAGAGCTTGAGTGACACATGTTGGTTCATTGGCCGCTAGTTGAGCCGAAAGACTGAGTTTGGTGAGCGGCTTGTGAATATTGTTCTTGGAGTGAGTAACAATGGTTGAGGTACCAGTAGCAACTGGCACATGGGCTCGGATATTAGGCATAGTAGTAGCCTCTAGCCTAGTATTGTCCTTGGGTAGATTGCACGGTGCCGAGGATGATCGAGCAGCGGACATAGTGATATCATCGGGCATGGGACATGGTTTCGAGGAAGTGCTAGCAGCGGGCATCAAATTGTCCCTGGGCATGTTGCAAGGTGCCAAGGAGGGTTGAGTAGTAGGCACAGGGCTGGTAGCGGGCATAGTACTGGCTGGGTGAGGCCGGTGTATGAGGGAACTGAGGTCAACCAAGGTCTGATTCGTACAAGGAGCAACTAGCATGTGGTCACTGGTGTGGGTAGCAGACGGTGTATATGAAGCCGAGATAACACCATGAGGGGGTAACTAGGTAGCTCATGTGGAATCAGTAGGGCGAGGAAGATGCATATGAAGTTTGGACATGAGAAACTCGGACTCGAAAAACCTAACATGACGGGAAATGAATAATTTAGTAGTGTTCAGATCATAACATAGGTAGGCACATTGGGTGAGCGAGTAACCGAGGAAAACACATGGTGTGGAGTGAGCAGCAAGCTTTTGGGCGGAGTATCGACAGAGCCAAGGGTAGCAAATGCAACCAAAGGCATGGAGTTTGGAGTAGTTAGGCAGGGACCCAAACAGTTCTTGATAGGGATATAGTTGTTCGAGTGTAGGTGTTGGTAGTCGATTTATGAGGTAAGTCGTTGTTAAGAAGGCAAGCAACTAGAAGGGCAGTGAAAAAGATGCTTTAGAGAGCAGGAAGAGGCAAGTCTTAACAATGTGGCAATAGCGACGTTCCGAGAACCCATTGTGTTCCGGAGTATAAGGTGGTGAGGTGAGATGGGAGATGACAGTAGCGGACAGGTAGGCGGCCAAGCTAGTATCCCGAGCAAGTCCAGTGTACTCGTCTACACTGTTTTAGTAAAGAGTGACAATGGTCATTTTGAAATAATTTTCCACAAGAGCTTTGAAACGAGGAAAGATGGTGGCGACGTAGCGGATAGAGCCATATGTAATGTGTGTAGTGATCAACAAAGATCATATAGTACTTAAACCCATTAACAGAAATAAGGGGGGGGGGTCTAAACATCATAGTAAATGACTTGATTTAGACACCCCAATTTCGTACCCTCTATTTCATATATATATATATATATTTGTGAAGGAATGCAAGTCGGGGCGCGGCATGTGCCGCGCCTCGATATGTTTCTTCCTTCCCCAGTTTGCTGCACTGCCTACGCTGCATGGCTCATTCCCTTTGTGCAGTGTACAAGCCCTCAAAGCCCTGCTCCTCAGGTAACCTTACTAGATTTGTGGCTATAAATACAAGCCCTCATCCTCCTTCAAAAATCACCTCCAGCCTTCTCCCACGACTTCTTCTTCTTTCCTCTCTTCCCTTTACTTGTGAAGTGAGTAAAGGCTCCCAGCCTCATCTTCCCTTGCCTTGTGCAAGCGAGCCCTCGAGCCTTCGTCCCCCGACCTCCTGCCCCCTCGGCAGCCTCCTCCCTTTCCCAATCAAGCGAGCCTCTTCAGTCCTCGCCAGGGCAAGCCGATTTAAAAAGTCAAAAACTGCGATTACGCTACCCAGATATAACGAAGATAAAACAACAGCAACAAAAGCAAAAGCAACAGCAACAAAAGCAACACCATCAAAGAAAAAAGACTTTCTCTCTCGAGAAGACATAGGAAACACACTCAAAAACACCTAGTGGGCTTACGCCTAGGCATATATGTTGGGATTAGAAACTCACGTTACAAGAGGTATGTATCAATTTATTATTTTGTCCAGTAGTTAATTAAAATAATATAAATGTAAATATACATTATATTATGCTTGTAAATATTATTTGTAAATAATATAGTAGTTCGTTTCTATTAATTTATATTTTAAAAGTAATTAAAATATAATCTTTTCTTTTGTTTAAGTATTAAATAAAGTAGTATTTATTTTAAATGTACATAAAATATTAAAATAGTTATTAGCATGCTTAAATAATGGCTAGCTCACTTTAAACAATAATTCATCATAAAATAGCAGTTATTATGCCCAAATAGAAATAAAATATATCTCTTCCAGAGCATGTTTTTAGCAAAACCCAAAATGAAACTAAAAGGGCTAGCTGGGTGCCTAACTCATTCCCAACTCGTAAATTAGTCCCCCGGACCTACACTTTCTGGTAATTTTGATTTTTCTCTATTTAACCTTCTTAAAATAGAGGTGGCGACTCTGTATACACATATTTTAGAGTCCACGACGAGGTCGAGCGCATTCCACGCGCTTTAATGTTTTGAAACCACTCGCTTTTCAGTAGCGATGCTTGGGCATTCGAAACGAGGTTCTCACAGTGGCGACTCTGCTGGGAATATAGCTGCCAAACGGGCCGGGTCGGGTCAGGCCCGCCCAAACCCACCGGACTTCACTTAACGTCGGACCGAGCCGGCCCGAAACAGTGGCTGGCCTCATAGAACTCAAACCCAGCCCATGCCCGCTTCGGGCCTATGGGCTAAAAAATAATTATTTCTTTTATTAAAAAGAACTCACAAATTAGCTAATAAAAGTTATATAATACATCAAAACACACATACTTACTAGTCTAACTTACACAATTACAAAGCAAAAGTGCACCAAAGCAAACATAAACAAAGGTAGTAAGTTCAACAGTTAAACGAAACAAAAACTAGAAAAACTATAGTGTTACAGACCAAAGAAAAAATACATGTGCTACTTGAAGGGTATTTTTTTTTCAAAAAAGTTATAACCAAATTGAAGTTCATCATACTGTCCTCAATTTTCTAATATGTGTTTTCAAATGATAGACAAAGTTTTTCGGGTTCTAGTTTGCAAAATCATACTAACTAGCAAATGTTCATTTTTTGATTCGCCCGAAACAATCTAGTGTTTAAATTTTATTTCTTATCAAGTTTATACTATTTATGATTTTTATTAGATAATATCAGATAGAGATATTCGATCGAATAGATGAGTTTCAATAAAATTACTAACCACAACCATACTAAACTAGGTTGAAACTTGGAAGATCAACTCCAATTCTTCTTTGTAAGTGTCACTTCCATCAATTTGGAATATGAGTTTCAACCAAAAAGAGAACAATGATTTGGAAATAGATCATATTGTGTCATAAATTCATCAAACCAAAAGAAAAAAAAAAGATAAAAAAGTAGTTTAAATGAATTTCAGATAGTTTTTACTTTTTAGGTTTTATGTTTTAGTTTTAAATTTTTTAATTAAGTTTAACTTTGTCAATCGTATGATCGGGCCAGGCCGGGCTTTTTGAGCTTTCAAGATCAAGGCAAACACGACCTATCAGGCCGGGCCAAAGAGGCCCGATTTTTTTCGAGCCTTCTAATTTGAGGCCCAGGTCCTTAAAAAAAGTCGGGTGGGCTGAACCGGGCTTATGGGTCGGGCTAAATTTTGACAGCTCTAGCTAGGGACATTTGTTGTTTTTTTTAAAGAAAGAGGGCTAGACTCAATTTTTTTGGGGTTTGCTAATTTGTTTATATACATAACATGCTTACATACATGCGTAGTTTAGATTTTTGCTTATATATATATATATTGCAAATGTGCATTTAATTTGTTATTATTATAAATGTGCGCTCAATTTATTATTGCCAATACTCTGCGAAAGATGGAAGACATTTATAATTTGTATTCTTTTGGGCGAAAGCTAGGCATGTAATAATTTTTTATTCACTCTGTCATTTTTATTTTGGAGATTAGGACCATATGTTATCAATAGGAAAAAATAGTTTCCCCACTTTTCTTTTTATTTATTGATGTGATGACCGTCACACGCATTCGCTCCGTCCCTTATGAGATTCAAACTAATTCGTCGAGAAAATCCACAAAACATACAAAAAGACAAGCCAAAATTTTACTGCTCTATATCTGCAAAAAGTTGCCTCCTTTTTAGCTAACCCACACACGTACACTCACGTAGAAATATTCTGAATTGTTACCCCTACACCAAATGCAGCCTACCTCCCTGCATCAGCCACGTTAATTGTATGTATATCTTATAGGACATTTCATTGATCGGTCGGTTTTTGTACCTCAAAATTAACGACTAATCTCATGTGTATGAAAGTCAAAAATCTGTTGACCAAAAAAAATACATCATTGCATAGTAAAAACAAATGCACTGGGCTGACCAATAATTTTAGTGGTATCTCACTAGAACGATTGAATGGTGGATCTCAGAAAGAGTATATTCGCCTAGGATTTGTCCGATCTTGGAAAGTCGAAAGACATGTGGAATACGAATGTCTTATACTTTGGAGAAACAATTCACTATTCCATGACATAATAAAGAGAGTCAAAATAAAGCTATGCTTGTCCGACCAACTTTAAGATAATAAAACATTTGTTTATAATAATAATAATAATGCGTACTGTTCTTTCCCGAAACAACACCTTGAGCCTTGCCTTCTCATACACTACCTTCGACCTTGTTTTTTCCCAGAAACCTAGCACGGACCTGGAAAGGAAGAGACAATACTGGTCATTTGATAAGAGATTTGGGTTCAGAAACAGAGGATAGTTCAGGAAATACAAGTTTGAGTTCAGAAACAGAAATCAGTTCAGATACAAATTTGGGTAGAATGGCTGCCGAAGATGAACAAACTTTAATGGGTACAGATACAGGGGCTCTAGCTAATACACCTCCTAGCTCATTTCGTTACTCCAAAGGAAAAACAACACCATCAGGAGCAGCAGTAAACATTGTGGGAGATATCCCAGCAGCCGCACCACCATCCAACTTTACCAATCAGACTTATGGTAATATACCAAGGTCATACGGAACAAACAAGACTGTTAACATCGTTGGGGGAAACAACAGTACCAACAGAAACTTTAGGGGACCCTATAAGGGAAGCAACATGCATTATGATCAACTGCACGCTCATATGTCACTAATATTACGGGGGCTGATAACACAAGGGGTCCTAAAACCAATGGAAAACTACCAACCTCCAAACTTACTGCCCAATTCATGGAAACACTCCCAGTATTGCGAGTATCATTGTTGTAGTGGACACCTCACCGACAAGTGTTACATACTCAAAAGCGTCATCCAGGATCTCATTGACGACAAGGTCATTGAAAAATCACCCCCAGTGCCAAATGTAGTGAACACATTGCCCCAGATCAACGCGATCGAGGCTGATGATGTAACAACTTGTACCCATGCTTCGTTTGGAAACAATGAAACATCTTCCCCTTTCATTGCTGCTTCCATCTATGAGTTCAACTGTAACATGCTAGACTGTGTGACAGATGATTTGGGTATCATTGACGGAGGCAATGACATTGTCGAGCTCCCGGCTGAATTTGAGGCTATTATGGATAGTCCATTACAGTACAGGTACACCACCGCTGGACTCTTCTTTACGGACCTAATAGACCATTTTGGATACACCCTACCCCTACCTTTTCCTCAGACTGGTCACCTACCAGTCCGCTCCCTGACATCCACATTGAGGACCTCACTCCCCTGGACCTCAATGAAATAGTCCACTCTGTAACCCCTTTTGTTAATGAAAGTCTCAGTGTTTGCATGTACTCCTTGGTTGCCAACTTGTTAAAAGATGAATTAGCTGAAAACATAATTAAGCCAGTTAATAACGAATTATTTAACAAAATGGACCCCAAAAACAAAGAATACTTAACCAAAATCGCAAAGTTGGTCAAGAGACAAGGGTAGTAAAGCAGCAACAGAAGAAGACTTGCCCGTCATCAATCTAGGGCTAAACAGTCAGATGAGAGAAGTCAGAATTGACAGTTATCTGCAAGGGAAAGACAAAACAACATTGATCAATTTGTTGACAAAGTTTGCAGATGTGTTTGCATGGTCTTATAAAAACATGCATGGGTTGGATCCGACAATTGTACAACACATGATTTTGTCATATTCAGATGTCAAGCCAGTGAAACAGAAACTCCACATAATCAAACCAGAATGGTCTCTACAAATAAAAGAAGAGATCAAGAAATAGTTGAGTGTTCAGTTCATACGAGTGGTGGAATACCCAATTTGGTTATCAAACATAGTGACAGTGTCAAAGCCTAACGGAAAGGCTCAGATCTGTATTGACTTTTGCGACCTTAACAAAGCGTCTCCAAAAGACGATTTCCCTCTGCCAAACATCAATATTGTGATAGATGTCGTGGCCTCTCACAAAATAAGGTCATTTGTAGATGGCATGCTTGGATAAAATATGATAAAAAAAGGCAACATAAGACCTAGAGAAAACCTCGTTTATCACTCCTTAGGGGACTTACTGCTATACAGTCATGCCATTCGGATTAAAAAAATATTAGGGCTACGTACTAGAGGACTACTACTGCACTATTCCATGACATGATCCACAAAGAAGTTGAGGTATACGTGGATGATATGGTCATCCACTCAGATGAAACAGACGGTGCTCACATCAAAGATCTCTGCAAGCTCTTTGAAAGATTACGAAATCACCAAATGAAACTCAATCCAACAAAATACACTTTTGGGGTCACTAAAGGAAAGGTGTTAGGATTCATGGTAACCGAACAGGAGATTGAAATAGAACCTACCAAAGTCAAAGCCATCACATGCATGCCACAACCAACAACTCCAAGCGAAGTCAAAGGTTTCCTTGGACGATTACAATAAATCATTTGTTTCATCAAACAGTTGACCTCCATGTGTGAGCCACTTTTCAAACTGCTGAGAAAGGACACTGATAGAGTATTGGACGAGGATTTCCAGCTCACCTTCGAAGCAATTAAAGGATACCTTGCTAACCCACCAGTTCTAGCCCCTCCTCATACACATAAACCATTGCTGCTATACCTCACAATCAGAGACACTGCGTTTTGAGCCATGCTCAAACAGGAAAGAAAAGACTCATATGCCAAAAATGTTATCTACTTTGTAAGCCGAAAGTTACAGGGTAGCGAGCTCAACTACTCAGCTTTAGAGAAAAGCTGTGCAGGTCTGGTTTGGGCAACACAAAGGCTCCAGACCTACTTACAAGCTCGGCCGGTCAGAGTAATCTCCATAATGGACCCAATCAAATACATCTTTGGAAAGTCGTCTCTCTCCAGTCGATTAGCCAAATGGTCCTTTCTGTTCAATGAATTTGACATTACAAATGCTACCCGTAAGTCAATCAAGGGCAACATAATTCCAGACCACCTAGAAGATTTACCGCTAGAAATAGAAAATACAGAGGAGCCAGACTTCCCAGACGAATGCAATTTTTAAATCACAGATCATGACACTAAATGATAACTATTCTTTGATGTGGCTACTAGTAAAAGAGGTTTCGGCATAGGGATACTACTAATCGTTCAAGCAGATTCTCATACACCTTTAGCTGTAAGATTGGAATTTGATTGCTCCAACAACACCACTGAATACGTAGCCTGGATTGCTGGTCTAGAAGAAGATCTTCGGAAAGGAGCCAGATAATTAGAGGTCTCCAGTGATTCTGCTCTGATTATACATCAGATCGAAGGAAAATGGAAAACACAAGATCCCCGTCTACAACTGTATCATACTCATCTAACTACTCTTGCAAATAAGTTTGATGGCATATCATTCCATTATCTACCGCGAGATAGAAATTGTTTCATGGATGCATTAGCAACCTTGGCTTCACTGGTCGAGGTCCCATCAGACATGAACATACAACCTTTTGTGGTAGGAAAAAAAGTCACTCCTGCCTACTGTTTCATAATCGATACAGCTCTAGAAAAAAGGCAATGAGCCCTAGTACTTAGATATTTAGAATTTACTCAAGAAAAATGAGTATCCAGTTGGTCTAGACAAAAAAGGAAGAATAACTCTTAAGAGATGGGCCATATAGTTTTTCATTAGTAGGGATAACCTTTATAAAAGACATTATCAGTGTCTAAATCTATTATGTATAGACCAAGTCAGAGCAGAGTGAGTCATGGACCAATAACATGGTGGTATTTGTGGGCCGCACATGAACGGACACATGTATTCAAAGAAAGATGAGTATTGGAACACACTTGAAACTGACTGCATCTGTTGGGTACACCACTGTGACAAATGCCAGCGTTTCGCCAATCTACAACATGTTCCTCCACATATACTATACAACTTAGTAGCCCCTTGGCGCTTCTCAACCTGGGGAATTGATGTCATAGGACAAGTTCACCCAAAAGGGACAAACGGTCATAAATATGTCCTTGTAGCCATTGACTACTTCACCAAATGGGTCGAACCTGCCTCCTAAAAAGTATTGAATGCCAAAACATTAGCCGAGTTCATCAGAACTAACATCATATACCGATACGGAGTACCGTTTGAAATGATCTTCGACAATGGTACACATTTTGAGGGTGAAGTTAACCGGTTACTTGATAAATTCATAATACAACGACATAAGTCATCCCCATATCGACCACAAGCCAATGGACCAGTTGAGGCTGCTAACAAAACACTCGAAAGCATTATCCAGAAAATGGCAGAGACCAAAAAAGATTGACCTGATAAATTGTCGTTAGCACTTTGGGGATACCGCACATTAGTTCGCACACCTACAGGGGCTACACCGTATTATCTAGCATATGGTATGGAAGCCGTGTTACCAATAGAGGTTGAGATTATGTCATTAAGAGTAGTGATGGAAATAGACATAACCGAAGTTGATTGGCTCATACAGCGTTATGACGAGTTGGCACTGATTGATGAACGTAGATTGCTAGCTTTAGAACACACATGAGCGTATCATAGGAGAATCACTCGAGCATTTAACAAGAGGGTCAAAGGCCGAAACATCCAAGTAGGTGACCTAGTACTATGAGAAAAGCCCCTAGTTATGGTGACACTAAGGGAAAATTGAAGTCTTCGTGGATGGGACCCTACATAGTAAAGTAGATACAGTCAGGAGGTACCATGTTTCTCACCAATCAATATAGGAAAGATCTCATTCAACCCTTCAACATGGAAAAGCTCAAACGATACTACACATAATCCAAGGTAGTGCAAATATTGTAACACCCCGACTATTTATTTATCTCTATATGCATTAATTTATTGTATTAGGTGTGCATTAGTTTTTAAATACTATGTTTAAATGTGATTTTTGGGTTTCTTATGCTAGTATAGTATCCTACTAAATTATTAATAATTTATACAAGGTTGTCCGTTGTCCATTTGTCTAACATTAATTGTGTATTAATTCGACTGCAATTGATAATCATTAGCTTGTATTACGTATGGGTTAATATTGTCATTGAGTAATTAATTAGTGGTCACTTTATATTGTGTTATTAATTTTATTATGGAAATATAGTATTGAGAACTTTTTCATTGGACTAGTGGGTAATTAATAATTGTACTATCATTTGGGCATAGACGGTATTATGTTAAAAGTCTTATGGTCTTTTTGGAAAAAAAAGTATGTGCCACTAATCAGCTTGGTGAGAAGATCCGTGGCAGTAGAGTCTTCTCATGCTTTGCTTGGTTGAAGTAGTTCCCAAAAATGAGAGAGGGAGATAGACGGGCTATCAAAGAAGAAGAAGGAAAAAAAAAGAGGAATTTGAGAGGAATGGAAGGATATCAAAGGAAATTGAGGAATAAAAAAACATAATGGAAACAGAACTGGTAAATTACTTAAAGTCTAAACTTTTCTTGGAATCAAAGGTGTTTCTTTGATATATATATATATATATATATATATATATATATATATATATATATAGAGAGAGAGAGAGAGAGAGAGAGAGAGAGAGACATATGTAAGTGTATGAGATTAGGTGTTGCTTGAATAATTTGAGAAAGAAAATTGTGGAGATAAAGTTCAGTAGTTAGGTTTGATGTTGTAGAAGAAGAAAGTTTGGCAATTGCAATTTAGTCTTTGTAGTTTAGCTTTTGATATAAATCTTGCCTTTAAGTTATTAATTTTCGGAATGGCTTTTCTGAGTTTGAAGGAAAAGTCACAATTTTTGAATGGGCATAAATTACTCATTTTTAATCGGCATTGAGTGATTCAAAAGCCTAAATTGATTATTTTTCAGAAGACTTTTGAATGGACTTGGTTTCAGAATTAGATTGTACGTGTAATTTAAATCATGATTGATTATCGTAGATTGTAGTCATAATAGTTGTGCTTAGTGTTCATTGTTTTAAAAATGGTACTTAAAGTTGGTTCTTAAGTCATTTCCCTGTGTTATATGTTAGATTGAAGTGAGTTAGCTGGTTGGGTATTTGGATTGTCTCGAACTTAAGGTAAGGGTTCTTGTCAACCTAGTTACCATTCGATTCTTGTTATTCAAAACCTTTGAAAGATATTGTTCTTACCAAGTTTGGATTTGTACTTGTTATCGTTTATTCGTTGTTCACCTCATTTGAAATCGATGTTTCGTATTTGTTTTGTTATTCCGCCAACACACTTTGAGTTGTTACTATGTTACGATTTTATAGCGTCATAAGTTGACTGCTCCACCACCGGTTGTTGGTATTGTTATTGCAAAATAATAATATCCTCTTACGTTCTATCACAATACAAAAAGTAACCTCAAAACATATTAAGTTTAGCAACAAGAATGTAAATATCCACTTCGGTTCAATGAAACTACACAGACAGAACAACATGGGAAAGGATGAGAGGTCCTAGAAGCCCTCAAGAATCATTATCTAGGATAACAAAAATATTTTTTTCACAATAACAATGTTCAGTTACATAATCCCCAGTTGAATTTCATTAATGTTGGGTCAAAGTTTCATATGAAAGCTTGATTCTGCATAGCTTAGGTAGTAACTGCCAAACGTTGAGACTAGATTTTTGCATGTAGCGAGAGCTTTCTTGGACCACAGTAATGGTTAACAGGTAGAGCACCTTGGTAATAGTACAAACTAACAAGTGTCCCTGCACATTGGACATAACTAATAAGTTCTAGCCAATGATCTGGATTCCCAGACACCACACACGTCTTCTTTTGGCAGCATGAAAACATTCAACACTTGAATTGAAAGCAACGAATATTTTCTGGCCAGTAGGGAAAGAAACATAGCCACCTGTTCCAACTACAATTTGGGGGTTAAATTCATGCAACTGGTGCTAACTTTGAAATAGGGTTTTGATGAGATTGTAAGGAAATTGGAAAAAATTTGGAGGAGTGGCCGTGGCGTAAGAGATGGAGGTGAAAGGGTAACTAGCGGTTGGGACGGTGGTGCTTTCTATTCCAGTTGTGGTTTCGAGGAAGAGTATTTGGGTGTCTGGGTATATGGATTTGAGCTCGTTTGCAATGGCAATCGCAAGGTAGATGTTACAAGTGATGAGCCTGAGGTGTCTGCAATTAAATAGCAAGTTCCAGTGAATTCATATGTAATTGTGAAGGAGAAGATGAATTGGGTATTAAATTTCTCACATGAACCCCTTATTTTATGATGTTATCTATGGCCTCCTGTTTTTGATGATGATGATAACAAATTGACCCCTTATTTGAAATAAAAAAGTTTGTTTTGCCCTTAATTTTTGTGCATGTGAGTGGCACATGCTCACTTAACGACAATAGACAAACGGCGTGAAGGCTACGGACTTGCGGTATACAAAAAGGGCGATGCTTGGTCAATGGTGATCAATTTTGAAGGTAGGGGACTAATGATGGGCAAGGCCAAAGTTCAGGAACTAATGATGCATTTAGCAATTTCCCGCCTAAAATCACTTTTCAAAAACAGAACATCACTTTTGTCTTATCTACCATGTGGAAATATGAAAATGTACATGATTTTTTATGTCTTCAAAATTTAGATAACATTTAACATATTAATAAAAAAAACATAAATCATTCATTTATTGATTAGTCAAAAAAAATTGGATTCACAAAACCTCTTTATATTTAGTTTTTACTCTTCATTTATTTGAAAATAAATTAATTATATGTTTGATACATGGTAAATGAGCACAGAAGTTAAACTATTTTTTGGGCAGCTGAAATAACTTCCATGGATCTTTTTTGTTATATATATACCTCTAGTCATCTTTTCATTGAGTTCAAGAATCTTTGATTGGCATGTGGTAGTCCTTAAGTAAGTCTTTTTGTTATCGGTGGGTTTTGATTATTGAACCTTACATCTCTGTACAAGATGTTGAAGCATATATCAACTCAATTTTTTTTTTCTTAAGTAAATTTGACTTATACATGTGCAACCTACCTTCCTTCCCATTAAATAATTTCAATATACATAAGAAATGTTAAAATTTATTAAAGTAAATGTTGACAATTATGAAAAATGTCTATAATTAGCATTGTGCTTTAAATATATGTACTTTCATAAGTTTATTGTTTTCAAGTTGTATGTTGATAAGATATATTAATTCATTTTATGATATACTGCTCTTTAATTTATTTTTTTAATTTTAATTTTTATATTTATTTTGCTTATATATAATTTAGTTGAAAAAATATATGACGTACGTTTACCGTAAGAGTGTAAAAACTAATTTATAATAAAGTCATTTAAGTTTTTACTACCAACACCCTTAAGATAAAGTATTTTATTTTAACGAGAATTGAATATAATTATCTATATCACAATATAATATTTTAAACATGGTGTAGAAGTAAAACAATGCATGAATGAAATGTCTCCTCCAAAGTTGAGTGTGAATGGGGATGACCATTTTGCTTTCCAACTTTTAATATTATTAAAGGTGGTGTGATAGAGCCAGAAGATTTTCTTGAAACTTCCGTTATTTCTTACAAAGCTTTGACATCGCAGGTGGATGTATGTACTATGTAGCTAGACCAAGGATATGTTTCTAAGAACAGCTCCAACGCTGGCTTCTTATCTCATCTCCCTAATTGGAAGTTTGAGTTTTGCAATAGGAGCACTTCCCCAATTCCTTCCTAAAGAGACATGTAGGAGAGAGAATTTGAAATCTTCCAATTTAGGAAGCAATTGGCAATGGAGGAAGAAGGGAGCAGCAAAAGGGCGGTGGCGGTCACACACGTCCTGTGTGATGCGCATGCGCTTCACGCGGCAAGGGGCGAGTCTGCAGAAAATTTCGGTGGGGCCCACGCTCTGTTGGTGTCTACAAATTGTCTTTTTCTTTTTTTTTTTTAAAAATTAAAGGCAACTTAATTTTGAAAAGTCATATAGTTAAACGGCTACTTTTGTATCCCGATTATTTTGAAAAAAGTAGTCGGTGTTTTTAATTTTGTTTTCTTTTTCAAAAACTAGCCGTTTATTTGGTTTTTTTTCAATAATTTTTTTCTTTTTTTCCTTCTTCCCTATAAATACACCACCTCAACCTACTTCATTTTCTCCACAACTTCTTTATTCTCTCTTCTATTTCTTCATAATCTCTTCTAAAAAATCACTTTCTCTACATACTTATCTTCCAAATTGATCCAAGAGATACTAATTTTTTTCAAATTTTATTGAATTCTTCTGAAAATGAAGAAAATCAAAATACACGTAACTCTCGTGTTCTCGAAAATGTTCAACATTCTCAATTTTCTTCTACTCCGCAATACCCCCAATATGTAACACCCCGCTCCTTCGTTAGCTCGGTTCGCGTGCCATACTCGTAATTCTTCTTTTGTGGGGTGTATGATTGATTAGTGAGATTGTCTAGATGCGTTTGAGAGACCTCATTTAGACCAAAACACTATTAAGAGATGCCCTATAGTTATTGACTTGCTAAAGTCACAAGTCGTGACTCGACGATAGTCGGAATGCAACGCAATTGAGAGTTTGCTTGCATTTTGCGTTCGTGACCTCGGTTTGGTCCTAGACCTCTATATGATGGTTTATTAACATGTTTAGATGTATTAGACTTCAAGTTGGAGGTGTTCCTTAAGTCTATCGATGATTTGGAAGCTTTGGAGACAGCATTCGTCTCTATCGCGTAGTTCGGGGATTGAGTCGCGTAATCGTCTCTCCTTTGGAATTCTTATTTCCCTAGTTGTTATTCAACTTTCTAGAAGTATTCAAACTTCTTCATTAGCCCTTAGACATGCCTTAAAGTCTTCTTTCATTGCTCGTTCAATTGTTAGTTCATTCGTCGTTTCGGTTGCACGTTGTTGCACCTCTTCCCGGTTTCGCTCCGAGTTGTTTCGGGAGTTGTTTGTGGGTGTTCTATAGGAGTTCTAGACCTACTTTGGATATGGTTTGAACCTTGTTAGGTTTAGTTATGTGTTTGAGGTCATTTGGGGTTGAATTCTAAGCCCTTTTTGGTCTGGGAGGCTTGCGGTCGCAAGGGGGAAGGACCTTGCCCCCGCAAGGTCATCAGAAATTGTCCAAGGAAAGGGCTGGAGAGCTTGTGATTGCATGCTCTAGGGGACCTTGCGACCGCAAGGTGCCCCGACCCTGCTTTGCCCTGTTTTGATATTTGACGAGAAATACCTATCCTACCCTCATCAAACCCCCTCTAAACCCTTCCTAACCTCCCATACATAGCCCTAAACATGTCCTAACATTAGTTGGAAGTTAATTAAGGTTAGATTAGTGAGTGATTACTCCTAATCTCTACTAATTGTACCAAGGAATTCCCTATTATGTCCTCTTGGTTTGTGGAGGTATTAAAGCCCAAACCTTTTGCAATTTCAGCCATTTTCCTCCTTCATTTCTCTCCCCCAAACCATGAGTTAGAGAGAGAGAGTCCATGGGAGATTTCAAGCCCTAGCCTCCTTCTCTCTTCGATCTATGAAGATCCAACCGTCGGATTGCCTTCAAACTTCGGATTCGTGAAGCCCTCGACGAGTGGAACAAGTTCACCGATCGGATTTTCGTTCTTTGGAGTTTTCATCCAAGCTAGGTAAGTTACTTTATTTTGATTTTGGTTCATTGGCCCTAAGGAAAACAACCTATGTGCTATTTGTGGGCAATGAACACTTGATATGCTTTGTATGCCCATTTTGGGGATTTTTGGAAGTATGAACTTGTTATTAGCATGAATGAAATGATTTGAATGATATTATGTGTTGTAAGAAATGGGTTATGATTTATGTTGGGTTTTGTTATGAATTTTAGGGCTTGAGAATCAAGCCCGAATTATTGGAGAAATGGTTGTTAATTGAAGTGGGTGTAAATGTTGAGATTGATGAAGTGTGTTAATAATGAAACCTAGTATTTAGACTCAACGGAATCGTAATAAGTTCAATAATGTGTTAATGAACTCGGGTCGAAGTCCTACGACATTTGGGTTTCGATTGACTATGACTATGAATAGTTACATGGATTTTTAAGGCTTGGGAATCAAGCCCGGATAATTTTTGGGAAATTTGTTATAATTTGAATGGTGTGTTAATTTGGGGATGTATGAAATATGTATTTAATGAAATGTGAGATTAAGACTCAATGGAGTCATTATAGGTTCAATAAGATGTTAGTGAGCCTTAGGTTGAAATCCTACGATGTTCGGGTTTGGTTGGTTTTGATTGTGAGTACCTGAGCATCTCGAATTGTGTCCCATTTGTGACACCCACGATATAGAGGCTTTTTGGGGATTTATTTAGAGCGTACTCGTTAGAGCACGGAGCATTAGAGACCAACCTATGATCTCGTATATCTTTAAGAAATGATTATTTGAATGAGTTATCTCTTAGGGAATTTGGTCGCGTGCACATGAAAGAACTTGCGAGCTTATGACTACGGGTTAGTTTTGGTACCCTTGAGATTGGTTTTGAGGATGTCAATTATATATGACGATTGGGACTATGGTTGAGTCTGGTGTACTTTTAAGCGAAGCTAAAATGCTAAGCCTGGATTTGTGGTTGTTCTTAGACTAAAGTAATAGTCTTTGGTTAAATCTTGAGTGGAGGACTATAGTAGACCTCATATTGTGATTTCTTAAGCTTATATGCTACTTTTGATTGGGTGATGACTTGAGGATTATGAGTACCTCAATATGTGGTTCTTGGACTAAACTTATAAGTTAGTTGGATTTGTTAAGTATGTGCAAATATGTGCATTGTTAAATTGGTGTGTAGAGCTTTATGACCTACTTGATTTGTTGAGTCCGCTCTTGTCGGTCTTGGTTATTGTTTGAGCATGCGAGTAAATATCTACTTGTGCATTGCATGTAAGTCCAGCTGGCATTATTTGGATTGATTTTTCTGTCAAGGTAGGACGATACATCGCCTATACGAATCGTAAGATTCGTATTCGCTATGGATCGCCGTACCTGGGACCTCACACACCCCTCCATTGTTGGCCGCAATGGGGAAGTAGCCCCTTTGCCGTAACAATACGTGCGCCATTGACTTGCTATTTACACCGAGTAGGTTTTCGGTATGAGTCGATGAATTCACAAAACATCGATGGCACGAACCAGTTTAACATTGTGTATTGCAGGAGCAACACAACGACACTATTTGGGTATCTTCTCTATCCCTTATGTGGCTTATTATAAGCACTTATATGAAAGATAATGTGCTATGTGGTTTATGAAGTTTATGATCCTTGATAACTTAATACAAGTTTATTATTGGTATGCTATTAAGATGCCATGATTTTATACATGCTGGTGCATTATGCCATGCCACGTCATGCTATGCCATACAATTGTATTTAGTAACTTACTGGGTCATTATGACTCATTTTGTGTGTTTGTTTTCCTTAGTTTGTGCAGTGAGCTCGTTAGTGCGCGTTGCAGCTACGGGTGCATGTTTGATAGCAGGTGGTCTCCCGGGCAATAGCTTGGAGTTATTATTATTATTGTATTTATTATCTTGTGAGACACGGATGTAAAGTTATGTAAACTTTACTTGGGTAGTTATGTTAGTATTTTACTATAGTATTAATTTGGGAGCCGACTTGTTTGGTCGAGCTGTTGTATTTATTTAGAAGTTATTCTGTTGTCTTCCCGAGCAAGGCTTTAGCTCGCGCATTCTAGTATTGTTATGGTCGATTCTATCTTCGAAAATTTAGTCTTTAGTCGTGAGACCTTGGTTTAGTTGTTAGTATTTAAATCTCTTATTCTTTTAGTTGATTTTTCCCTCCGACATGTTATAGTCGTTGAGTGGTTGTTTATCAGGTTGGGTTCTTGTTGGTTTCGCCGGCCTTTGTTTGCCGATGGTTTGTTGCCCGTGCGCAATGTTGCGTCACGCGCGTCGTAGATTTGTTGAGAGATAGTTATCTCTCAGCCTTGCGTTCCTTTGTTTAGGATTAAAGGCTTGGGTTCCACTTATGACTTCTTCCGCAGATTTTAGTTTTGTTATTCTGTTTTGCCGTTACGGCTTTACATTTCTGTTTAGAGCTTGTTGGCTCAACTGTTGACTTGCACCATTATGCTTAGCAGGTGCTTGTCCGTCTTCTAGCTTGTCTTGACGGCACGACCTTGGGATTCCGCATTGGAGTCCGGGTCGGGTCGTTACACAATACCCACCTAATTTTCCCAACAATCCAAATGTTCCAAATTATCCAAATTTCTACATGCCTCCAAAGTTTACAAATTTTCCAAATTTCCAGAATTTTCAAGTTCCTCAAACTATTGGGAATTCATCTGGTAACGTTCATTTTCCTCCGAATTATTGGCAACCTACGGGAAACCAATTTTTCACTCCGCAAGGTACGCCTCGTGCAATTTCTCAACCTTACATATCTTCCAATGAGTCACGTCCAACAAGTGTAGATAGGACTTCGTCTAGTAATTTTTCGGCTACGCCGTCATCGGTTCCTGAGACGCAAATCAATTTAGAAACAATTGATTTGGATGACGAAACTGAAGCGGTACCGGTAAAACACAAGTCTCAAACACGTGCAAGATGGACCAAGGCTGAAGATCTTGCGCTTACAGAAGCTGTGCAGACTATTGGCCAATGTCCAATAGTTGGTAATAATAAAAAAAAGTATGCAACATTGGAAGCGTGTAGCTAATTATTACAACGAATATCGTCCAAGTGAATCCATTCCAAGAGATATCGCGAGGTTGACACCGTGTTGGTCAACTAGAATTGCTCCATCGGTGAGAAACTTCAACGAAATCTACTATAAGCTTGTCAATGCTAAACACAGCAGTTGGAGCGATGACATTTTAATGAAAAATGCAAGGGCAGTATAACATCAAGAAAAAGGTCAACACTTTGATTTTGATCATGTTTGGGAAGTGTTAAAAAATTCTTCTATATCATATTTTAGGCAAACAGATATTATTCACACCAATAAAAAGTCTAAGACGTCAGACTCCGATGGCGGTTATTCTAAGATTAGTGTGGATGTTGAATATGTGGAAGAAATCGATTTACGTACTTATCCGATAGGAAAAAAAGCTGCAAAAAGGAATGCTAAAGGTAAAGGAAAAGTCGAAAAATCTTCAGATTAGATGAGAAGTATACACGTAAATCTGAGTACGCGTTGTCGTTAGATAAGTACTCCAAAATTAAAAAAAATTGAAGCGGAAGTAAAAAAATTCAAGCGGAAGCTACTACTGCAAGAGAACAATCTTATGTAACTTTAATTATTAATGTTTTTATGTAGCTTGTAATATTAGAACAATCTTATGTAACTTTAATTATTAATGTTTTTATGTAGCTTTACTTATTAATGTTTTTATGTAACTTGTAATATTCGAATGTTTTTATGTAACTTTAATTATTAATGTTTTTATGTAACTTTACTTATTAATGTTTTTATGTAACTTGTAATATTAGAATGTTTTTATGTAACTTTAATTATTAATGTTTTATGTAACTTTACTCATTAATGTTTTTATGTAACTTGTAAAGTAGCCGTTGTAAAGTAGTCGTTTTAAAGTAGCTGTTGTTGAGAAGTATATATATTTGATGCCATGTCTTCTTCTTCTACCAATAGCTACAAATCATCAACATACAACTAAAGATGTCTTCTTCTTCTTGTTCTACCAATAGCTCTAACACGTAAATCTAAGTACGCGTTATGTAACTTTACTTATTAATGTTTTTATGTAACTTGTAATATTAGAACAATCTTATGTAACTTTAATTATTAATGTTTTTATGTAGCTTTACTTATTAATGTTTTAATGTAACTTGTAATATTCAAATGTTTTTATGTAACTTTAATTATTAATGTTTTTATGTAACTTTGCTTATTAATGTTTTTATGTAACTTGTAATATTAGAATGTTTTTATGTAACTTTAATTATTAATGTTTTTATGTAACTTTACTCATTAATGTTTTTATGTAACTTGTAAAGTAGCCGTTGTAAAGTAGTCGTTTTAAAGTAGCCATTGTAAAGTAGTCGTATTAAAGTAGTCGTTGTAAAGTAGTCGTTTTAAAGTAGCAGTTGTTGAGAAGTATATATATTTGATGCCATGTCTTCTTCTTCTACCAATAGCTACAAATCATCCACATACAACTAAAGATGTCTTCTTCTTCTACATAACACAAGCAGTCATACCGAAAAATCCAACGAATCCAACATATCTGAAGGTGAAAAAATGTTTTTGGAGATAATTGCATTACAACAACAGATAGAAGAAACGAAGAGAGCCAACATCAGGAGGCATCGCCAAAGGAAAAAGAGAAGGTATATAGATGGAAAGCGTGTAGCGGGAAATACTCAGCTTGTCAATGACTACTTCTCATCTTAGCCATTGTATCCCGATCATATATTTCGGCGACGCTTCTGAATGCATCGAAACTTATTCATTCAGATAGTTTATGCATTGGAGAATCATTCAAGTTATTTTCAACAGAGGTCTGATGTAGTGGGAAAAGTAGGTCTCTCACCACTTCAAAAATGCACCGCAGCTATACGTCAATTGGCTTATGGAGTTCCGGTCGATCATCTCGACGAGTACCTCCGATTAGCAGAAACAACTGCCATCGAGTGCATGTTCAACTTCTGTCGATGTATTATTGAATTGTTCGGAGGTCAATACTTGAGAAGGCCAAATGCTAATGATATGCAACGTCTACTTCAAATGCACGAGCAAAGACATGACTTTCCAGGTATGTTAGGAAGTCTTGATTGTATGCACTGGAATGGAAAAATTGTCTAGTCGCTTGGCAAGGTCAATATGCAAGAGGTCATGGGAAACCCACAATTGTGCTCGAAGCAGTTGCATCGGCAGATTTATGGATATGACATGCATTTTTTGGAGTCACAGGTTCTCGTAATGATCTTAATGTGTTATATGAATCACCTTTGTTCAATAATGTACTCGAAAGAAATGCACCGTCGTGCAATTTTGAAGTGAATGACATACAGTATACAAAAGGATACTACCTTACAGATGGAATTTATCCAGATTGGGCTACTTTTGTTAAGAGTTTTTCGTGCCCGTCGGATGCTAAGCGAAAGAAATTCAAAGAGATGAAAGAGGCTGCAATAAAAGATGTCGAACGAGCATTTGGAGTGTTCCAATCAAGATGGGCAATTATCAAAGGTCCTAGCAGGTTTTGGTATAGAGATAACTTAAAGGGATAATTGCATAAAAAACCCTGGCCTATTTTAGGTATTTCAAATTGAACCCTGACAATTGTTTATAGGCATATTGAACCCCATCCTATTATTTTCAGTTCAATTAAAACCCTCCGTCTATTTCATACGTTAACTTCTAACGGGAAGGTGAGTAGGATGCCAACGTGGTATCCTACGTGGATTTGGCGGCACAAATGAGTCTCAACTATTCCCAAGGTTCAGTTCCCGCCAAATTTAATCCTAGACTAAACCTTGTACAATTTTCCGGATTGCATGATGGACCCTGATTGCTACAGGCTAAAAAATTCAATATATAAACTATCTCCTACATCATTTATAAACATACACCCACTGCCATTTCTATATCAAAAACAGAGACATATGCTAATGATGAATAGAGAAGTTTTATGCCATTGTGGAAGGATCACTATCATGCGGACATCCTGGACTGATCAAAATCCAGGCAGAAGGTTCCTAGGTTGTGAAAGATTTGGGGTAAGTTTATTTTATTTATTTTTTGGTTAAAAATCAAAATTTTTATTTTAATCATTTTGCTCACTGCTTTTTTTTTTTCTAGTAGAAACAAGGGGCATGTGGGTTTTTTCTTTGGTATGATCCACCTCAAAAACCAGTGCAAAGTAACAAATGCCTTTGGATTTATTTGGTGTTATCATGCTTGTTCAACTTACGCTTCATCTTAATCATAATTGGGCAGGACTAAGCTATATTGTAATGAATGGATGGTATGAAAGGAATGTATTTTGTATGTTTTTTTTTTTGTTCAGGTAGAAATGAATGTAATGGTTGTTATGTTCAAGACTAAGCTATATTGTAATTTTGTTTTGTTTTGGTGGAAATGATAATTTGGTATGAAAGGAATATTTAATGATAATTTTGTATCTCACTTTAATGTCACGCAAAACAACAATGTGTATGACACAGCTGATCATATAATACCATTACTATTATATAATACCATTACCATTATATTAATACCATTACCATGATATATATATCAACAATGTTTAATGATAATTCAAGGTCTGCCACAGTTGATAAAAAAAATTATACATACATATTTCACTTGTATCTCCACATGACATCAAAACACTATACTGATCAAAGACAAACTATACACAGTTGATCATATAATACCATTACCATTATATAATACCATTACCATTATATTAATACCATTACCATGATATATATCAACAATGTTTAATGATAATTCAAGGCCTGCCACAGTTGATAAAAAAAAACTATACATACATATTTCACTTGTGTCTCCACATGACATCAAAACACTATACTGATCAAAGACAAACTATACTAGTGTCTCCTTATAACCCTGCATTCATATGTCCACTGTCCAAAAAGCTATACCCCCCCTACATTCATATACCACTGTCTATTGTCCAAAAGCAATATACCCCTGCATTCTTCATCAGAAATCATATACCACTGTCCAAAAGTATTTTTCTTCATTACATGGGAGAACAAAATAGCTCAAAAGTCCTACATTCATCAGAAAAGTCATTTGTAAGCAATAATCAATCAATACCTAAAAACATTTAAATAGCATATAATACAAAATACCAAATATACCCATGACTCAAATTAATTATTGGCTGACCAATGTTGATTCTCTGAAGTGATTACTGCAATAGATTAAAAATTCATTAAAATCATTCAGACATCATAAATATACACTACTAAACCAGTAAGTAATAAAAAAAGTTACCTAATTATTCATCAAGGACAATTTGTTCACCAGGCTTGAATCCAGAAGTTTTTGAGAACCTTTCATTCAGTAGTCTGAATGACCTCCTAGGTGTTTGTGTTGGAATTGGAGAGGCTCTTAGCTTTCTTGGAGTCCTTTTAGGTTGGCTTGATGTGATTGGAGAGGCTCTTGGCTTGGTTGGAGTCTTTTGAAGTTGTCTTGATGGTGGTGGTGGTGGTGTAGCAGGAACATGGGATGTGAGTGGAGAGGCTCTTGGCTTGGTTGGAGTCTTTTCAAGTTGTGTTGATGGTGGTGGTGGTGGTGGTGTAGCAGGAACATGGGATGTGAGTGGAGAGGCTCTTGGCTTGGTTGGAGTCTTTTTAGGTTGTGTTGGTGGTGGTGGTGGTGTGGCAGTAACAGGGGAACTCATTGGATCAGGCTCTTGGTTTTGTTGTGGTGAATCATACAGTTGGTCATACTTATCCACATTCAGGAAATCAAACATATTTTCCTCATCTTGTAGATCTTTAAGAATATCTTGAAGCTCTTTTTGGACATCAAACACATTTTCAGGCTGGGATAGGTTGCCTTGATTTTTGGACTGTGGGATGTTGGTTGGACATTTTCTTTTGTTATGCCCGGTTTGTTTACAAATGGAGCAAGTGACGATGTTTTTCATCTCACTTTGAAGATCAGCAGGTTTAGTTGGACATTTTCTTGTACTATGTCCAAGTGACTTGCAGTAAGAACAAGTCACTGTCCCACCTCCTCTACCTACCTTCTGAATGCCATCAGCTCTTCTTTCTTGGTTCTCATCATTTCCATCTAACCTCCTTTGCTTTTTAGGTCTCCCAGCTTTCCTCCTTGTATTAACTGGACAAAGGATAGGTGGTAGCCCAGTCTTTGTCCACATGTGCGCTCCATGAATTGCATCAAGTGTGTTCTTTGTAAGTCTTTATGTACAATTCTCTCTTGTACCAATGTGCCACAACATCTTCTGCTTGTAAGCCAATATAAGACAAGGCAGAGATGGCATGACTACATGGTATTCCACTCAACTCCCACCTTTTACAAGAACATGTCTTATTTTCGGTGTCAACAATATCTTTGTATATCCCCTACTTAAAACCTCAAAGTGTGAGTTGCTGTCGGTAGGTACACAAAGTGTTGACTTCTGTCTTGGTCTTTTCAACTATGGCTTGAATCTTAGGACATAACAACCCTTTTTTTCTCTTCATCTTATCCCTCAACACATGTGTTCTTTTCATTAATATACCCCTAATCCTTTCCAGCATAGTTATTATAGGTTTATCCCTTGCTTCTAAAATTGATGCATTAAAGCTCTCACACAAATTGTTTATGACAATGTCACACTGTGGCCATGTGCTAAAATGTGACCTGGACCACTGTTGAGGTGGTTTAGCATTAAGCCACTTAAATGCCTCTAAGTTTGTTGCTTTTAAGGCATCCATGCATTTCTCAAACATAGTAGGGTTTGAAGCCCTGCACAATCCCATAATCGTCTTTCAATATCAACCCTTTGTGTACCATCTTAAAGTTGTTGTACAAGTGTCTAACACAAAACCTATGATCTGAGTTAGGACATAGTAATTCAAGTGCTGGAACCAATCCCTAGAAACACAATGAAAGATATCAAAGAATTAAACAATGTTTGTCAAACAAAAAAAATATATTAAAAACAAATAAGAATTAAACATTGATATCTATCAAAGAATTATACCTTACCTTATCGACATAAAAGTCCAATGGTAAGAGTTCCCCATGTTGATATCATTCTTCAACAATTCAAGAAACCAAACCCATGATCGCTTGTTCTCACTTTCCACAACAGATACACAAATGGATAAGTGCAATTATTCCCATCTATGCCCACATGACACTTAGCAATATACCCCAGCGAGCGGGACCGCTTCAAGTGACAACCATCGGTCCAATGATTGGTCTACATCCTTCTAAAAACCCTTCTTTAATGGTGCAAGACAAACATAAAGCCTTTTGAATGTGTTATTGTCATCTGTCAGCAACTGTATAGTTGAACCGAGGGCTCCTTATCCTTAGTTCATGGCAATAATCATTCGGCCTCTATATTGCTCCTCCTCGAACCTTGGATCAACTTAATTTCTTTATGTTTAGCTCGAACATTTAGTCCTAGACACATTTACTTGGTGCTCGGTTGAAATTGCACTTTGCAATGCCTGTAATGGCATATGAGGATCGATCGATTCTATCCAAATACTTAGCAATCCATCTTCTTTGTGACATTTTTATTCTCTAAAGACCTATAACAATTCTTGTGGGTTGGATTGTATGTCTTCACTTGAAACCGGTTCTTACCTTGAACCTTGGATACATACACCATCCATTCACACCCTTCCTTGCATATAGCCCTCACCTATTCTTTTCACTTTTGGCATACCTTATTTGTTTCCCCACTTGATAGAGTATTGTCTAACAACATCCTTAAACTCTTCAATTGAACTAAATGTCATTCAAATTTCAAACTTAGGGTCGGACATATCAGTACCTTTGTTGAATGAACTAAATGTTACAATCTTCTTCTAGTTTCTTCATCACTTCCATCCATGCTATCTAACTCATCATCATTAGCATCATATTTGTCCATAAAGTCCTTATCACCTACTTCCACCCTTTTCCCTTTTCATTTGTATTTTTGTTTACCCCACCCCATTCAACATCATTATCAACATTGTGATCAAATAAGTTATCATCCTCAACATCATAGTCACTATCAATGAAATTATCTCCCAAGTCGGTTGACGTATCACTATCATCGAGATTTGACACATCATTATCATAACTCTTACCAACATTAACATCAATAAAATCAACATTAGCATTTGACACATCCCTCGTCCACGGTGACATCACTGCATTGACTTGGCCCTCATCTAGATCAAGGTCATACCAACATGCACTACACTCAAATTCTAGATCAATCGAAATATCATTACTTTGACCAATAATGTGTGATAAAATTACAAAGGCAATATCTTGTTTCCAAACTCCAAATTTAACACATCCTTATATGACTTTATCTGTCTTAATTCTTTCCCATTTTCACCACCTATTTTGTAGTAAAAGTCTACTAGTTGTGGATCATGCTAAAGTTTCAGAATATCTTTCAATTCAATTAGTGACCATTCATCTTGGTCACGCTTGTCAAAATAATTAACATTTCCAACATAT
>CM028377.1:13353743-13401633 GCA_013146195.2 Codonopsis lanceolata
AGAACAAAAAGTCATTTGTAAGCAATAATCAATCAATACCTAAAAACATTTAAATAGCATATAATACAAAATACCAAATATACCCATGACTCAAATTAATTCTTGGCGACCAATGTTGATTCTCGAAGTGATTGCAATAGATTAAAAATTCATTAAAATCATTCGGACATCATAAATATACACTAAAACCCATTAAGTAATAAAAAAAGTTACCTAATTATTCATCAAGGACAATTTGTTCACCGGGCTTGAATCCGAAGTTTTGAGAACCTTTCATTGATGAGTCTGAATGACCTCCTAGGTGTTTGTGTTGGAATTGAGAGGCTCTTAGCTTTCGAGTCCTTTTAGGTTGGTTTGATGTGATTGAGAGGCTCTTGGCTTGTCGTTGAGTCTTTTGAAGTTGTCTTGAGGTGGTGGTGGTGGTGTAGCAGTGAACATGGGACGTGGTGGAGAGGCTCTTGGCTTGGTTGAGTCTTTTCAAGTTGTGTTGATGGTGGTGGTGGTGGTGGTGTAGCAGAACATGGGATGTGAGGGAGAGGCTCTTGGCTTGGTTGAGTCTTTTAGTTGTGCTGGTGGTGGTGGTGGTAGTGGCAGCAATGCAGGGGAACTCATTGATCAGCTCTTGGTTTTGTTGTGGTGAATCATACAGTTGGTCATACTTATCCACATTCAGAAATCAAACATATTTTCCTCATCTTGTAGATCTTTAAGAATATCTTGAAGCTCTTTTGGACATCAAACACATTTTCAGCCGATAGGTTGCCTTGATTTTTGACTGTGGGATGTTGGTTGGACATTTTCTTTTGTTATGCCCAGTTTGTTTACAAATGGAGCAAGTGACCGTTGTTTTCATCTCACTTTGAAGATCGGCCGGTTTAGTTGGATATTTTCTTGTACTATGTCCAAGTGACTTGCAAGTAAGAACAAGTCACCGTCCCCACCTCCTCTACCTACCTTACGAATGCCATCGACTCTTCTTTCTTGGTTCTCATCATTTCCATCTAACCTCCTTTGCTTTTTAGGTCTCGGCTTTCCTCCTTGTATTAAGCGGACAAAGGATAAGTGGTAGCCCGATCTTTGTCCACATGTACGCTCCATGAATTGCATCAAGTGTGTTCTTGTAAAGTCTTTATGTACAATTCTCTCTTGTACCAATGTGCCACAACATCTTACGCTTGTAAGCCAATATAAGACAAAGCGAGATGGCATGACTACATGGTATTCCACTCAACTCCACCTTTTACAAGAACATGTCTTATTTTCGGTGACAACAATATCTTGTATCCCCTACTTAAAACCTCAAAGTGTGATTTTGTCGGTAGGTACACAAAGTGTTGACTCTGTCTTGGTCTTTTCAACTATGGCTTGAATCTTAGGACATAACAACCCTTTTTTCTCTTCATCTTATCCCTCGACACATGTGTTCTTTTCATTAATATACCCTAATCCTTTCCAGCAAAGTTATTATAGGTTTATCCCTTGCTTCTAAAATTGATGCATTAAAGCTCTCACACAAATTGTTTATGACAATGTCACACTGTGGCCATGTGCTAAAATGTGACCTGGACCACTGTTGAGGTGGTTTAGCATTAAGCCACTTAAATGCCTCTAAGTTTGTTGCTTTTAAGGCATCCATGCATTTCTCAAACATAGTAGGGTTTGAAGCCCTTGCACAATCCCATAATCTGTCTTTCAATATCAACCCTTTGTGTACCATCTTAAAGTTGTTGTACAAGTGTCTAACACAAAACCTATGATCTGAGTTAGGACATAGTAATTCAAGTGTTGGAACCAATCCCTAGAAACACAATGAAAGATATCAAAGAATTAAACAATGCTTGTCAAACAAAAAAATATTAAAAACAATTAAGAATTAAACATTGATATCTATCAAAGAATTATACCTTCTGCTTATCTGACATAAAAGTCCAATGGTAAGAGTTCCCCATGTTGATATCATTCTTCAACAATTCAAGAAACCAAACCCATGACTGCTTGTTCTCACTTTCCACAACAGTATACACAAATGGATAAGTGCAATTATTCCCATCTATGCCCACAACACTTAGCAATATACCCCCAGCAGGACCCTTCAAGTGACAACCATCCAGTCCAATGATTGGTCTACATCCTTCTAAAAACCCCTTCTTTAATGGTGCAAGACAAACATAAAGCCTTTTGAATGTGTTATTGTCATCTGTCAGCAACTGTATAGTTGAACCAGGGCTCCTTGTCCTTAGTTCATGGCAATAATCATTCAGCCTCCTATATTGCTCCTCCTCTGAACCTTGGATCAACTTAATTTCTTTATGTTTAGCTCTGAACATTTAGTCCTAGACACATTTACTTGGTGCTCAGTTGAAATTGCACTTTGCAATGCCTGTAATGGCATATGAGGATCTGATCTGATTCTATCCAAATACTTCTTAGCAATCCATCTTGCTGTGACATTTTTATTCTCTAAAGACCTATAACAATTACTGTGGGTTGGATTGTATGTCTTCACACTGGCGGTTCTTACCTTGAACCTTGGATACATACACCATCCATTCACACCCTTCCTTGCATATAGCCCTCACCCTATTCTTTTCACTTTTGGCATACCTTATTTGTTTCCCCCACTTGATAGAGTATTGTCTAACAGCATCCTTAAACTCTTCAATTGAACTAAATGTCATTCAAATTTCAAACTTAGGGTCAGACATATCAGTACCTTTGTTGAATGAACTAAATGTTACAATCTTCTTCCTAGTTTCTTCATCACTTCCATCCATGCTATCTAACTCATCATCAGTAGCATCATATTTGTCCATAAAGTCCTTATCACCTACTTCCACCCCTTTTCCCTTTTCATTTGTATTTTTGTTTACCCCACCCCATTCAACATCATTATCAACATTGTGATCAAATAAGTTATCATCCTCAACATCATAGTCACTATCAATGAAATTATCTCCCAAGTCAGTTGACGTATCACTATCATCAGCATTTGACACATCATTATCATAACTCTTACCAACATTAACATCAATAAAATCAACATTAGCATTTGACACATCCCCTACATCCCCTGTATTGACATCCCCTGCATTGACTTGGCCCTCATCTAGATCAAGGTCCATACCAACATGCACCTACATCAAATTCTAGATCAATCCCAGAAATATCATTACTTTGACCAATATTATGTGTGATAAAGTACAAAGGCAATATCTTGTTTCCAAACTCCAAATTTAACACATCCTTATATGACTTTATCTGTCTTAATTCTTTCCCATTTTCACCACCTATTTTGTAGTAAAAGTCTACTAGTTGTGGATCATATGCTAAAGTTTCAGCAATATCTTTCAATTCAATTAGTGACCATTCCTCTTGATCACAGTTGTCAAAATAATTAACATTTCCCCCAACATATTTGTCACACTTGATCTGACCACCATGATGCACTTTACAGTAAACAATGGCCCATTTTTATCTGAAAAGTATAAAATAAAACAATTTAATATATATGGTAACACGCATATCATTGCAATGGACCACATACCATTCCAGTGGACCACAAACAAACTGAAGAAGATCACATAAATGACAGAGAATACAAAGACAATATATGGTAACACTCCTTTGTTTATATTTGCCCCACTTAAATATAAACATAAATTGAAAAAACTTATACATGCCAACAAAGAATACAGAGACAACAAAGAACAAATACAGAGACATTTCAACAAAAAACAAAGAACAAATATATATGCTTGTTGAAGACATTTTTTTAACTTATAACTCGAATACAAATGATTATAAACAGATGAGAACATTGAATCATATACATTTTCAATAAAAATTTTAGGGTTCGTATACATACCGTAATTAGGTGTAGGATAATCGTTGAATAGCCTCAGAGACCGCATTGCTTTGATTGTTTGAGTGTTAATGTTACTGACGAGGTAATCTTCAAGCACGAATTGCACTTTTCCGGGTTAATTTCTGAGCTTTGTTCAGACCCCTCATTTCAAGCACGAATGAATAAAGCCCTAATTTTCCTTTATTTTGATTTTGATACATTTCCACCAAATTATGAACGAACCTTCAACAGGCGTGCCATTCACGTGATTTCTTTGTGCCGCCAAATCCACGTAGGATGCCACGTTGACATCCTACTCACCTTCCCGTTAGAAGTTAACATATGAAATAGACGGAGGGTTTTAATTGAACTGGAAATAATAGTCTGGGGTTCAATATGTCTATAAACAATTGTCAGGGTTCAATTTGCAATACCTAAAATAGGTCGGGGTTTTTTAATGCAATTATCCCTAACTTAAAAGAAATAATGCTCACATGCATTGTTTTACATAACTAGTTTTACACCCGTCCGCTAAACGCACGAACAATTTTTTTTTAATTAAATAGTATTCAAGCAAAACGAATAAGCAAATCAAAATCAAAAGAATAAATTATGAAAAGTAATGTTTGATGAAACTACTTAAATATAAATACATAATATTATTAGATTTTGAAAACTTTCCTTATACATAACATTTGTTATTTTATCTGTTGGCTTTCCATCTTCATCAAAATTAATATCTTCAAGCAAGAACGATTTGTTACCCTATAACTGCGACATACAACTGACTATGACTGAATATTGTTTTCTTCAAGAATAGTCCTACATGCGAAAGTGATTGACCTTGATTTTTGTTAATTGTCATGTCATACGACACTACCAATAGAAATTATCTTTTCTGGAAACTTGAAAGACAACCTTACATCTGGTGGAGACAATGACATTCTTGGTATAAACATTCTGTCTCCAACATTGCTTCCATTCAAAAAAAGTTGCTTCAACAGCGTGATTCTCAAGTATGGTAATGAATTAATGATTAGTCTTGTTTCATTGCACAGCCCTGCAGCATGGTCAATATTTTACAACAACATCACCGAAACATCAACCTTAAGTGTTAATTCATGGTTATACAATCTTGAACACTCTATACTATTCAAAAACTCAGTATAATGATTGCTTTCAAACAAACTTTTGTTGTTCCCTGCCCTGCACATAAAATTTGAACTCAAATAAGTTCTTTCTTCTAAGTGATTGTTAGATATCATGTACTCATTTATGGTGTCAACAACATACAGAGTCGGGGCAAGTATAACATTTCCTTGCAAATATGACACACCATAAAAGACTAAAAAAATGACATATATATATATATATATATATATATACTTTCAACAATTTACTGGATCAAATTATATGATGCATTAACCAAAAGACCATTTGAAACTTCCATTGTTGCAACACCATCATTTTCACCATCACATGTACAGTCACCGATACTTAAAATCCACTCAGAAAATGTCTTCAACACGAGACTGCATTCGTCATGGCCAAGAGCTTGTAGTCTCATTTTTTTTGTACGTCTCAAAACTTTGCATTACGTCCATAAATGGTATAAATGTCAACAAAAAACATGTCGAGTTCTTTCGAATGGTCATTATGGTGGTACTGTTTTGATTCCAAGAATGTCACTACATCATCTAATCATAGAATTTCATTCAAATTCCAGATAAGACAGTTCACGCTCATGGTGTCTTATGCAATGTATATATAAACATTAGAGTTGTCTAATGTATGACTTCTTTTGAACAAACATGTTTTCATTCTGTAGATCCTAAAGGTCTTCAATTTTTTTAATGTGATAGTGATAATTGTAATAGTCGTACATATTCAAGGATAATGTTATAAAACGAAGTATTCCAAAGTTTATAACAAAACTTTACATTGAGTAAGTGAAAGATATATATTTAAACGTTTTTTTTTTTTATCAAAATGACAATAAGATTTGAGCATTCTCCATGATTTTGTTAAATCAACAATGAGCGAGATATTTGAACTTGTGAAAGGTGAGTAGGTATAGAAATTGTTCTTCCCTGTATTATGTACTTGTGTAGCAACAGGAAAAAAATGTATACATTAAATATAAATAAATAATTTTTTAATAAAATTTACTTTAAAAATAATATAATAATATTAACTATTCGTGATATTTGATAAAGGATGAACTGAAGTAGGATGCAACACCTTTTGATTAGAACATTCAATATTATACTATTTGGAAGCAACATTTGCGGCAACATAATTCGTATAAGATTATTAAATTAAAGAAACAAACACCAAAAAATCTTCCATTCTTACTATTATTTTCATATGAACTAAATAACTCAAAAGACTTTAATACATCTCTTTCAAAAGACTTTAACAAAATTATCGAGACACAATATTATTTTATTGGGTTATAACTGGGCCGGTACCTTTTGGTAAAATGTTAATCGCAAAAGTCCACAATTTTTTTCCAACAACTAAAGTACAATTTTTAGGGAAAATGACAAATACACCCTTAATGAAGACGTGCACACAAAGCCCCGCCCAAAGAAAAGCTGGATATCACAATGGAAAAGATGGGCATCGCAATAAGCCCCACTCAAAGAAAAACAGGGCATCGCAATGTAAAATATGGGCATCGCAATGGAAAAGATGGGCGTCAGAACTTACGATGCTGGCGTCGGAACTTGTGATGCTTACGATGCAAGCATCAAAATGTGTCAAATCCATTCTTCTGTATTAATAGCGATGACCTATTCCGATAGCTCCCATCCGGCGCCTTCTGAGTCATGGAAGAATTGCAATGGTCACTCACTTTCTTGTATATTTTAGAACCATTTCTGCGAGAAGAACAACTTTCTCAATTGATGAATGAAGAAGGGGAAAACTTAGACGAAGAAGGATTCAGAAATATAGAAAAATGAGTGAGAGACTTACTAGTGGATTAAAGTCAAGAATTCCTTCTTTTATTAGGAAATGAAATATAAAGTATGAGCTAGAGTCAACTTAAGGAAGAAAGATAAGGCAAACAAGATCAATATCAAACAAAATTTCTGAAAGGTGAATGAAGAAAGAGACGGAGGTGCCTAACTAATCCTTCACCCTTCCGAAATAAGGTCAGTTCAGAGAGATAGAGCGAGAAAGGGAGAGGGAAAGACTGATTTGATTAAAGGAGAGACTAAGTTTCAAGGAGAGGGAACGCAGAAGGTGAGGGAAAACTCTTATTCCCCTAACCGGCCGACTCTTCTTCCAAGAATAATGCTTCGGTTTTCGAAAAGTATTGTTTCAGTGGGAACGATGACATTTAAGGAAGAAAAAAAACTTTTGCGGTTAAAAAAAATAAAGTAGTTTAGCGGTTAACATTTTAGAAAAAGGGACCGACACGTAATTATTTCTTACCAAAATGAGAAATAAAAAAACTCACATAATTGAAAAACACTAAAATGTCTACTATATATAAAACTCAGCCCATTAAAATCTCACATCCACCCTTAAGCCCATGCCATGTAAGTTGTCTCTTTTAACCTATTAATATAAAATAAAAACTTAGAAAATATAATATTACGTGTATTTTATATAAAACGGATCTTTTTGACCCGATCCACCGTGTATTGGTGGGTTGCGTTGTGAGATAGTGAGACTCTCTCTTACAAATTAAAACCTGAACGGTTTTACCAGATAACTACTCTTAATAAAGCAATACACGACCTCAACACTTAACCAAATTCAACATCTGTCGTCTAACAAATACAACCATTCAGTTAGAACCCTTCATTTAGAATCCTTCATTTGACGTATATTCCTTCACTTCAAAATTTCATTCATCTAACATTCAGTAAGAAATTGTAACAATCTCTCCCTAGATTATTCAAATTATTTTATTTTTAAATTGAGCTAAAAATTGAGCCTCCATCATTGTGTTTTACCTTTTATTTCCTTGTACAACTTTTGAAGTTTTTTTTGAAAAAATACAAATCTAATAATTTGAGGCTTCAATATATGTAAAATAAAGTCAAGTATATAGTAAAAACATTGTTTAATGATAAATATTTTATTTTACTGTTCGAGATTTGTTATATTATAAATTTTTAAATATATTTCTCAAGGTTATTTTGAAAAGAATACATAGCTGAAATTTAAATATTTGAATTTATAATTGATGAATTTATCTGTTACATTTCTTAATATTTTTCATTTAACAATTCTTCATGCTTATAAAAAATATATAACTTTATAGTTAGACTATGTCAACAACATCGTTGTTTATTTCAACTGGGACTAACTATTTCTTTACAACTTTGACTTTGAGAATCCATTCGAATCTTTGTTTGTGGACATCTCTTAGAGACGGATGATATGAAAACCATAATAGTTGCAGTAAAAAATTTAGGTTCAAAATATCTAAGACTTATTTTGTGACCGATTTTTTTTAAAACTTTGCAAAAGATTAGTTGAACATCCGCAAAGAACATCCACAAACTTTATTTAAATGTGATGAAAAATAAAATGTCAAAAATGATATTGTGAATTATGATGAGAATACCAACAGTTTGGGTGTATTCAAAGTTCCTAGAAATATATAAATACATTGATGTCAACTTATCTAAAAATATTAAATGTTTAATATATAAACAAAAGTAAAAGAAAGTGTTTCAGTTTTCAATGTTTCCATTTATGGAAATCATTTTTAGGCGGAAAAATCACGTTTGCTATTATATATATATATATAGACATGATTGTGGAGGCTAAGGATGATCATATTACGAACTGGGCTGATGATACCGTATATGACTCTCCACAAGTAAATCATGGATCAACACAAGCATTTGAAGAATATCTGAAATGAAATTCAGAGGTACAAGATAGAAACACACATCATGAATTTCGATCCAACTTGGTTAAGCATATATGGTGTCGTTACAGTGATATTTTTATGTAATTTTAATTATTGAATTGTTTTTATGTAATTTTTAAGTATGTATGTTTTATGTAATTTTATCATTATGTATTTTTTTTCAATTTTAACATTTTATGTAATTTTCTATTTATGTTATTTAACGAGTTATGTATAATATGTATTTTATTAATAATTTATTAATTAAATTATAAATTATTTAAATTGTGAGTAATTTATTATTTATAAACTAATTAATGTCTTTATTTATAATTTAATTAATTTATTTGTTTGAAAAATATAAAAATAAGATTGAAGTGTAAAATTAATGAGGTAACAGTGAGATTCAACTAAAAAGATATATAAGAAAATTAACATTGAAAAAATATCTTCTTAAAATAAATAAGAAGAAAAAAATATGTATACGAGGGTAGTACCGGCTAAAAGATGAGATAGGAAGGCTAGCATCCGGGATGCACTAAGCTGTTCTAAACACACACACACACACACAATGCCCATGCGAGTTACAAGTCAATAATTAGTATACATACATAATTCTGGGAATGAAACAAGGTACACTGCTGAAAAGAAAGAGAAACAACAAAGCACTAATGCAAAGGAGAATACTTTGGGACATAGATGATAGATCTATCTATTCTTTCTTCTCACTTGCAATACTCTCTCTTCTCCCTCAACTACCATGGGTCTAACAGCTAACCAATTGAAGGGGCGAATTACGAACCAAATTAGGTATTAGGACCCTCTTCATAGTATCAAACTTCAAGTTTTCAACAACTCATTAACATCTTTCTTCCTTGAACTAGACCTCCAACCTGGATGACTCTTGAAAATCCATTTCCAAACTTTATACCCTTTGCCTCCCTTCTTGATTCCCCTGTCATTCACTGTAATCCTACAAGAACCTCCATTGCCAAACACCCCATATCCTCTCTCACTCCCAAATGACCCTTCATTATCAATGTGATCAAAGAACTTCTCACCCCGAAACATCGCAAAATCGGAAACCGAAAGGGGAGAATCACTCTTCTTGAAAGAAGAGTAGTCTGCTTTGGACTCTGTTGTTGACAAGTCAAGCTTCAAGTCAATAAACCCTGATTCATCCATTCTTCTAAAGTCACTCTCCTTAACGGGAAAAGCACTTTTGATAGAAGCACTTTCAACCTCCATAAACCCGTTAATCCCTTTCTTGACACCACTCTTTCTTGGTTCTGAATCATTGACATCAGATATTTTAGCACTAGAATAAGCAAATTCACTCCCTTCTTGATCTGTAAAATTACCGACACTCCCCCTGAAGCTACAAAGAGACCTAGACCTTGACACATCCATGTAATCACAACTAGGAGTACCTTTCATCTTTTTCTTGAAAATTTTCCCAATCTTCCACAATCCTCGACTTTTCTTGGCCTCAACACAACAACTATTGCTCCTCTTGAGCAGAATCACCTCCTCTGCTTGACCTTCTTCTTTCTTGGAAGGAGGCTTTGAAGAATTTGAGTGAATTGGCTCAGGTTTGTCATTCTCAATCAGGAACGAGATCCTCCCAACACTCCCAACCTCCATTGTGCAAGATGAATTCCTGTACGAAGAGGAGATGTCAGAACAAGAACATGAAGACAAGCGCTGCTCCCCACAATCCGAGCAAACAAGCTTGATCAGCCTGTCTTTGAGGCATTGGGCACAGATCCCAACATTTGATGAAGATGGGTGTTTCTTACATGGAAGATCCGATGAACATGAATAATTATAGTTGCTGTAGTCTGAGTAATTGTTGTTACCATTATCAGCCTCCACAGCTTTCCCTCTCTCTTTCATCCTCACACGCACACACACACCCACAAGATTTTCCTATGAATGTGAAGGGAATTTTCAATATGAATTCTGGTGGTGGGATTGAGTTTGGAGTTTGGTACTAGAATGGTTTATGTTGAAGAGGACGGAGAGATGGTTGGTGTTTAAAAAAAGGAAACAGAGAGAGATCAGTGCTTGGGGGCTTGGAGGAGAGTGCGTGTGAAAAGATTTGTTTTGAGAGTTCAAATAGTGTGTAGTTGTGTCAATGACTCAATAGCCACATAGGGTGATACAGCTTGCAGGCTAAATGTATAGGTGAAGGCTGAAGCTTAAGAATTTGGTTAAAACGTTCAAAAAGAGACCCATTGACACACAGAATTTATACGAGCTTATTAGATTTTCTCTTCTTTCATTTACCCCGAGAACCAATACAAAATATGTACACGTAACTGTATATATTTACTCCCTCCTTAAAAAAAAAAAAAGATAAGCATTTTATGATATGATAAACACCCTCCTGGTCCTCATGAAGTTGGTATTTTAAATGAAAATGATGATGGAAAATTGGTTCCAGTCCCTTTTTCCGCCCTTAGTAAATTTTATGATAAAATGAAATGACACAAGGGGACTATACTTTTCCATTTAAGTTGTTTTAATTAATTTTAATAACAATTTAAATTTTTAATCTTTTTTTTAAAAAGTAAACTTTATATTTTAGGGTTAATGACACTATTAGTTACTTGATTTGGGACTATTCTCACCATTAGTCGTTTAAGATTTTTTTATAAAAAATTGGTCCTAAGAGTATAAAATCTTTACGACCGTGGTCCTTTTGATGGAGGTCGTTAGAAAAAAAATCATTAAGTTATCCATATACATTTAGGAAGGGTTAAAATGAAAATTTCTTACACCTAACTTATATTAAAATTTACAATTGAGTCCCTAAAGTTTAAAAATTGACGGTAAGGCCTTTCCCAAATTTGTAATCAAATATGTGACCTACTGAATGCCATAAACAAACTCCAGATTGAACAAGGTGTGTCCTATGTCGGAGGGAAGAATTAATCGTAAAACTGGAACAGAAGATTTCACTAAGAACATGAGACATTAATCTCAAACATCTAAATACAATAATATTGGCAGCATCAAGATTTGAGATATTAAAACAATTAAAAAGATTGCCTATATAGGTGAGTCAGAAATTGGTCATAGATCTCAAACAACGTGGGTATTACCATCTAATAGAGCTCTTAGAAAGCAGCAATTCAAAGCCAAGAAAATTACGCAAAGAGGAAAGGGCAGAGCCAATAGCAGGGGAAAGCTATAGGGAGGAAAGAAAAGAAAGGTGAAAGAGGTTTTAGGTGTTGGTGGAGGGTGAGATCGATCAAATACAGCCATTTGATTTGGTGGCTAAATATTTATAGCTTTTGACTAGTTAAAAAAGGGATCTGATGAAACAATCCCTGGTACATGTCCTAGTCGACCTTGGTCGTCAAGTGGTCGACTAGATGATCACATTGGATTTTTTTAGCAACTCATTAATAATAAAATGATACTTTTATACCATAATTTTTTAAAGTGAAATATCTTAAAATGAAATAATTAACCCTTTACCCGAAATGGAGGGAGCTCCCTCTGTCCCAAAATTATAATCTAGGTTGATTTGATGCATAATTAAAAAAAAATACATTTAACTGAATTATTAATATTAGTTTGAGATCTTTGGATAATCTATAATCTGTCGACAGAAGTCTATTGACCACATGATGATACACCCATGCTCCAAGGGGAACCTTCCAAGTAGGATTTGATATATAATTTATTTTAAAACACATTTGTATGCAAAAAAATATGATGAAAAAATAATGATAAAATGGTAAAAATATTGTTTTAAAAAATTTCAAAAAAATATATTTTAGAACGAACAAAAAATAAAAAAAAGGATAATAATTTTGGGGTCGAAGGGAATAATATTTTTCCTAATAAAATAAATTTAACACCCTTCACACTGTCTTAACTTTGCCACGTACATTACATGTTATACTTATTAAGAAGCTATTCAGTTGGATAATAATGTTATGTGTACATGGTAAAATATGACAAGATGGTGTTTTCTAAATTTTTAATAAATACTTTTTTCGTTTTGAATAAAGAGTTCTTGTTTGAAAGTTAAACTTTTTAATAAAATGATTTTTTTTAGTAACTCATTAGTAATAAAATGATTTTATAACTAAATTTTTGAAAGTTGACATTTTAAGTGCAAAATCTCAAAATGAAATAGCTGACTTTTTACTGTTACGGAGAAAATATATATTATACTAATTTTAATAATTGAATCAATTACTTTTATAAAATCCATGTGTTGGATCAAACTGGCTAATACTTCAAGATGGGAGTATCACCGAACATCGTTTAGGATTAGGACACAACGTTTTAAAAATTGTACATTTAACAAGTTAAATGAAATGCATGAATCATGTACTTAGAGCATCTCCAATGATTCACTCTATATCTTCTTCTAGCTACCTCGTTTTTTGTTCCTTTTACACTTTTTTAACATTTTAAAAAAGTTTTCACTCCAGTAATCACTCTCTATACAATCCTTTAAAACCTTAAATCTCTTTCATCACAACTATCAAACTTAACTATCACCATATTTTTCATCTTTTTTATTTATATTTTCCCAACACAATTGGAATGAAATATTTATATTTTATATTTTATATTCTATATGAAAAAAATATTGTATTTTTTAATTATTTCGATTACTTTCATCTAAAAATATACGTTATTTTAATGGTCAATTTATGTTTATAATACATTATTATTATTATTATTATTATTATTATAATTATTATTATTATATCCTCTCATATATTAAGAACACAAGACAAATGATTTCCTTTGGTTGAAAAGAATTCACAATTAATACACAAATTTCATAAAAAATAGATATCTTTCAATTTGATTAATAGAACAAGTTTACGATAATAATGTAGTACGATACTAATGCAAAAAAATAATATATGTATATCAGTAGTTTGCAATGGTAGAAAAATTTAAGATGACAAAGTTAGTATAATTAAAGAAAACCACGTATTATACTGCTAATATTTATTTTAAAGTCAATTACTTTTTTAAAACTGTGTGATAGGTCAAAGAGAACAATTATTTGAAAATGGAGGAAGTATATGTTTTAATAAGTTTTAAAACTACTTTTATCTCAAAATATATATCAATCTAAAGGGAAATTTATGTTTAAAATATAGTTTTATTATTATCTAAACATAACTCCTACCGAAGAAAAGAAAATAATTTTTTAGCACCAAATAAAACATATTAAATTAATAATAATTTTGCCCGGAATGGAAGAAGTATTTTTTACATTTTATCTTCTATTGAAATAATTTTATGTTTTAAGAAATTCAATTACTTTTATCTAAAAAAAATATGTTTACAAAACTAATTATTTTGCTATAATCTCAATTAAATCTCTCTATTAAAAAAATATATGTAAATAACAAACATGGGCATTATGCACATGAGAGGGTTGGACACACAAAAAAAAGTCACTATTCATGCTAAGAGTCCCTCTAAATTTAGAAGAATGTTTAGTTGGTTTTAGAGGAAGAGGGTGAGGTAGGGGATCCATTGTGGGATCAAGTGTGGCTAAAAGACTCTAAAAATGATTTAGAGTGTTCATAAAAATCATCCATCGTGGATGATCTTACAAAATAAGCTTGCATTTTCTAATTATGTTTCAATTACTAGTGACATGAATATTATTTTAAGGGATTTGTAAACCAAGAGCGATTTTATTTTTATATTATAAGACCACAAATAAGAATGTGGATGAGCGCGTACTCGATTTGTGCACAAAACCCTTTTTAGTTGGATTACATGAACTTTGGGGGGTGTGAAAGATTTTTTATTTTAAAGAAGCGAGGCTGTAGAAATTGTACAATTGAGTGTTGTAGTAGGAGGAGTATATGACATGAACTTTTAGAGGAGGAAGGAAGGAAATGGATGGATGGAGTCTAATCAAGAAAACGTTACGTTTACGTTTTCCTTGTTTTTGCTACGGAACACAGTGATTGCAATTTGCAAGCAAGCCCAAATGTCCAAGTGTGATTGGGATATCCACTCTATATCTCTCACACATACACACACTCACACTGCAGCAGCAGGTAGTATGATCATCATTCATGGCTGGGGATTGGGGAAGTGATTTGACACAAGAGTGAAGAAACGGACCAACTTGTCATCAACTAACTACTCAATCTCCACTCTCACATATATATATTTTGCCCATATCTCAAGCTTCGAGACTATTCTTTTTTCTTATTTTCGATCGTTAATATATTGCGTTAGGTCAGACAATTCGATGAATCCCATGGATATGACTTGTATTAAGACGGGTAACGTGTCGAAATAAACGGAGTTCATTAAATCTTGAATAATAAACGGGTTGGAATAGTTTGTGGGTCAGTCTGGCTCGTCTTATCCCGTCGATTTTTAAAAAGCATATATTACGGTAATAAAGTAAAACTAACGGATTCGACCCATTCAGACATAATCTATTAATTTTTTTGATAAAATTGTATGTCGGTCTACTTTTTAAAATTCATAATTCTTTTAGTCTAATTTTTTTTCAATCGGAAAAGTATATTTTTGAGGACGAGATGACTGCGATACTCTTAATGAGCCTGAGACGCGCTACGTTTTTGTATTGCGGTTCAAAAATATCGGATTAAATTTATGAACCGTGGTGCAATTAGACTACAAAATTAAACTATTGAACTACGGTGTAAAAATTAATGCAATTAAATTTATGAACCACAATTCAAAAATAGACTAGGGAATTTAAATTTTGAACCACAGTACAAAAATATTATCTAATTCATTTTTGCATCGTGATACAAAAGCATAAATAACTAGTTTACGTCCTCCACCTTCTTCTTTAATTTCTTCGTCGTAAACCTTCTTCTTCCTCCAACCCAACACAGATCCATTATAGTTTCGTATTTCATGAATAAAAAACGTGTATACCCCTCGACATGACCGGGTAGGTCGATCTCCGTTTCATTGCGTACAATTGTAATTTTCAAATCCAAAGTGTGTTGTCGTAGCTGTTGAAGAAGACGATGACATTTTTGTAATAATATGTCGAAAAGTGGTCTTTTGCGATTGAAAAAAAGAAATATAGATTTTTGAGATTAGAAACTTTGAAAAAAGTCCAGCCAGAATTTTACCCAAAATTTTTTTCGGGTTGAACTGATTATCCGTTTCGATCTAAAAATTCGGGTGGGTTAATGGGCCTTGAATCATAATTGTCAGACCAAGCTGGTGAGTATTCTTGTAATCCTTAGTCTACCTTTCTTTCGTAAAAGTGCATTTTTTGAAATATTATTTTGAAAATGTTATCGTCTCCTTCAACCGCTCCGGAAAACATATTAGATTTGAAAATCATCATTGTTGTGCAACGAAGCGATGATTGACCTAAACGATTTTTCCGAACCATTAAGTACGAAATTGTAATATATTTGTGTTGGGTTGAAGGATTTTTCAGTAGGACGAAGGCAGATGAGGAGTAGGAAGAATAAGACTTACGACGGAGGAGGAAGAAAAAGGTTTACGACAGAGGGGATGGGAGAGGAAGGTGGATGACATGATTTGGTTCATTACGATTTTGTATTGAGATGCAAAATTGGATTAGATAATATTTTATGTATCGCAGTGCAAAAATTCGAACCTAGTTTACATCGCGATACATCAATTGGTTGCTTGAATTGATGTATCGAAGTACATAAAAGTTAGTGCAGCGTGATGCAAATTGGATTAGATAATTAAAATACGTATCGCGGTGCAAAAATTGATTCATTGTGATGCAAAATTGGATTTTGTAACTAAAATTAATTCATCACGGTTAAAAAATCAATGTACCGCGATATATTTTCGTAGCGCGTCTCAAGCTTATTAAGGGTCTTGGAGTATTTTTACCACCAAAAGTATTCTTTTTTGGTCGAAAAAAGAAACACACGAAACTAGAACGATTGAAATTTTTAGAAAGTGGATTGACCCACAATTTCTCATATTAATTTATAGTAGTAGATTATTTAACAAACTCTTTTGCAATTGGTGGTAATTATCAAGTACAACCTTATGGCATATGCATTATATTTTTATGACATTTGGAACATTAAATTTAGAAATTGACAAAAATACCCTTCGGATTTTAAGGTCGATTAACTCGACCTTTGATCGACTGTTGATCGACCATTGATTGACCGTTGATCGACTCAATGGTCGAGTTAATCGACCTTTGATCGACTGTTGATCAACCCAAAGGTCGAGTTGATCGATATTGATCGATCTTGAGCACACTATAGTAGTTTTGAAAACCAAAAGGATATTATGGACAATTCATCACAAAAAAAACTATGAAAAAATATTTTTTATGAATTAGGTTAGTTATGAGTTTGATAAGTTTAAAAAGACTATTAATAAATATACCACTTCGCATTGTGTGACTAACCATATAAATGTTAATTTATGGTAAATTATTAGGTAATACCGGTCCGCACTATTTTCGTAATATTGTTAATCACACATGTACTACATGCAAAAACACAAATCAGTGTGTTTTTGTGTTGTGCAAAATGACATGAAGAAGACACTTGTTGAAACTTCACTGATTGATGTCTGAATGGTTTGGTTGTTTCCTTTGGAAAGTAAAAAGGTTGATGGGTGGGTCAGTGGGTGGGTGGGTCGGTGTGATGAAAGCAACTAATCAAATCAGTGAGGGTAATCAAATTATAAGCAACCATTTTTACCTGTTAACGTAATGTGTAGCAAACTAACATGAAGGATTTTATCAACAATCTTGTGTCGTTTTTAATGTCGAGCACACACGTGTGAAACTTGCTTGTGTTGCAAATTAAACACCCATGTCCACCCCTAAGGGAGTGACCCAATGGTAAATATGAAGCTTCATAAAATATATAGATATGAGGCTTCGCAAAATGTGAGGTCTCAGTTCGATCCCTTCTCATGCCCTTCTTAAAAAAAAAAAAACACCCATGTCCCTCGTCTATGCTTCTCAAATGGCACGAATTTGGATTGGATCTACTTCGACTTATCTCAAATTCCAACCCTAATTCAAACCTATTTTCAGTCCGATCAGATGACAAACATATTTCAAATTCTCGTGTTAAGGTATTTTAGGGCTAAAATATAAAATTTTAAATGATCAGGATTATAATTAATACGGATAAAAATGCTTCTTCTTCTTCTTTGGCATAAGGCATACCCACTCTCATCCTAAGAGTTTTAGTTTAATGTTTGAAAATTATCTTAATTATTGTATGAATGAATATTTAATTAAAAATTAGGTTCCGTTTGTTTTACAAAAAAAATAATTTTTAAAAATAATTTTTAAAAAATATAAAGATTTTATTTTTAGAAAAGTTAATAATACTCCATAAATACACATTCGACCGTGCCAACTCCCTGGCACGTATTGTTGGTGGCAACTGGCAACCGGCAAGTAGCACGTCTAGAGTCTAGTTATAGAATACTGATAGACATGAATGATGAGGAGGGAGGCACGCGCCACGCACGCCCGATCCGAATGCTATGATTGGAATAAACAAAAATAAATTCGTCTCCCTTAGATTAATTTAATTTTAAGGTTGTGTGTTAATCATGATTTTGCTTCCCATTCTTTCTCTCTCCTAATTTTCAAATTAAATGTTGCAATCCGCCATTAATGAAAAGTAGTTTTGCACTCGATTGGCAATGCCACTTTACTTGAGGGGTGATTTGATAGTGATTAACAGTTTTTAAACACTGCTTTCTGTGTCGAGTGTCAACTAGTAGTAACATTTTTCAAATTTAATAATTCTTCTTTTTTCTGTTCAAATTTCTAAACACGACAGTGGACCATTATCGCCGTATTGACCCTTCGTACTCCCTTTACTGGCAGCGGCAGAAAGCTAGAGCCGTTCCAGTTGAGAAGATGAACGGAAGAGAATAAAAATACTACTCCAGTATCATCCGATTTTAAATTTTTAATTAAAGGTTAGAGCATGTAAAATTCTTATACAAATTTTCAGTTAGGTCTCATTGTCACCTACACACTTTTATCTTTTTATCCACCTAAAAATATATCTATTCATTGTGATGCTGCACAATTTGGTCTTAGGCCGTTCTTGCGGTTTGTAGGATATCTGGGTTTATATGAATGTATGATCTTATGAAAACTCTGTCAAAAGAAGAAAACCTTAGAAAGAATGTAAGGCAAGGCCTCGCGAAACCCCTCAGGCGTGAGAGTAAGTCTTTAGCTTTGTAGAAAGCAGAGTGACAGAGTTTTGGTGTGTAAAGGTGGGCGTACCTTTCAAATAAAACATTGTAAGGTATATATAGCCCTTCTGGGAGTGAAATCCGGGTTGAGTAATTATTATGGAGGGATCATAGGCCTTTATGACCATAAATGCGGGTTGACCGCATAACTGACGGGGTCACGGCTTAAATCTCGAGCTCTGGAGGTATCTGACAGTTAAGCCTTGGAATGGATATCTGGTTTATTTGAGCAGCCCTGCTCCCTGCTCGATGGTTGATAGGAAGATTCCTGCTTGGGAGATGTGTAGAATGTTCTTCCCGGGTAATCCTGTTCGGGTGACTTCTTTCCTGGTCTCTAACATCCACGTGCTTATCACGTGGAGGCACATGTGCTTGGCTCGTGACCAGGGTTTGGGCCGAGCTCATCAGTGGCCCTATGCTCCTTGTTCGTCAAGTATTTATTCTAGCAGTCCTGCTCCCTGCTCGGTGGTTGATAGGAAGATTCTTGCTCGGGAGATATGTAGAATGTTCTCCTCGGGTAATCCTGCTCGGGTGACCTCTTTCCAGGTCCCTAACATCCACATGCTTATCACGTGGAGGCACATGTGTTTGGCTCGTGACCAAGGTTTGGGCCGAGCTCATCACATTGTATACTATTCATAACATATTCTTAACTGAGTCTCACTGTCACCTCATTAACTGTAAGGGTAAAATATGTATGACTTAATTATTTTAGTTTTGTTTCTCCTTTCTTGATCCCCAAGTTTAGTCTTTCTTTGGAAACAAAATATTCTTTATATTTTGGGTTTCTTGGATCTAAAACTTAGGAGTTATTTTGGAAACAAAATCTATGCTAAAATCCTTTCCAAAACCGTGTCTCAAGAGTCCATGTTCAGATGATAATAGAATCTAGTAATTATGGTAGTTTATTTAATTACTAATTCTAATCCTTTTCCATATTGGAGTTTGTTTCCTTTTTGATGTTTAGGTCTCCTTGTGGTATAAATATGAGTCTTGGACAGCGGCTGAAGATACGCGCATACAGAGAGAGAGAGCAGAATATTCAGAGCAGAAAAATTCAGAGTTTCATAAGCTAATCATAGTTCTAGTTTGGTGCAGAATTTGAATGAAGCTTCCGATGCAGCAACTATAGAAGCTACATCAGAAGCTCCATTGAAAACTCCTAGAACTGTTTGTCTTCCTAGCTGTTCTAGGAAGTTTATTTTTTCTTCCCACGTTTTCTATATTTGTTTTTCTGTGGGTCTTTGCTCTCCAAGACTTGTTGTCTTATGGGAGTATTTGTTTTGGCGATTTCACATTCTTTTTGTAAAACAAATCATATTATTTAGTGAAATCTTTTTGGTCATGAGGCTAGATCTACAAGTATAGGTTTGTAGATTGTTTGGTAACTGTTTGTGCGTTTTTTCTGCTTTAGAAACAAAAATCTTCCACTGTTTTAATTTTTCTGACCATTTTACCTTACATTGTAGCTTCTACACAAGCTACATTGGAAACTGCATTGGTAGTTTAGAGAATCCTAGCAACTATTATGCTTACAATTGATATCAGAGCCTTCTCTTGACACCACTAAGAGTTGATTCTGGTTGTAGCTGTGACGGACTCTTAATATGAGAATGTTGTTCGTCCTCCAACTTTGAGTAATGCAAATTATTCTATTTGGAAAGTGAAAATGCGTATCTTCATCAAATCAATTGATGAAAAAGCGCGACTTGCTGTTCTAAATGGTTGGACCCCTCCAAAAACGACTGACAATGTTGGTGATGTTCAGATCACTAAAGAGGCTGATTGGTCTAATGAAAATAAAAATATTGCCTCTTTCAATTCTAAAGCCTTGTCTGTCATATACAAAGCCTTAGATGCCAATACCTTTAGGGGAATAACTAATTATGAGTCTGGTAAAGATGTATGGGAGGCCCTTCAAACCCTTTGTGAAGGACCTGCCGGTGTTCGTGCTTCTAAATTAAGATTGCTTACCACACAATTTGAAAACACAAGAATGAAAGAATCTGAGGATATCATGTCATATTATGGTAGGCTTCTTGATATGTCTAACTCTGCTTTGGCTTTAGGTGATCCTATCACTAATGATTGCCTTGTGAGTAAAATGATGCGTATTTTATCTGAAAGGTTTAATGTAAATATATGTGCTATTGAGAAAGCACATGACATTGACAAAATGAGTTTTGAAAGATTGACTGGTATCCTCCAAAATTTTGAATTAAACTTAAATGATCAAATCAAGAAAAAGGGCAAAGGTGCATCATCCTCTACTCCTCTTGTGAAAAACATTGCTTTGCCATCCACGGTTGATGTCTCTTCTGATTTGCTTGCTTTACAAAAGGAAATTAATGAGCCTGATTTTGGAGAAGATTCCATGGTTCTTTTTACTACTAAGTTTAAAATTTTTTTGAAAGCCAAGAGTCAAAACAAAACTCCATCATCAAGCTCCAAAACCTCTTTCAAGCCTGATTCTGGTAAATTTACTCCTAAGGAAAATTCTTTTCAAACACCAGAAAAACCTTTTATCAATCATTTTGCTTCAAAAACTTCTTACAATGGAAAGAATATTGATTCCATTCAGTGTAGGGAGTGTCAAGGATTTGGTCACTATGCAAATCAATGTGCAAATACCTTGAAAAAGAAAGGTTTAAATTTTTCTGCAACATTGAGTGATAGTGATGATGAAGATCCAGGAGATCTCATCACTCTCACTGCTGTATACGACTCTGAATCTGATTGTGCATGTCCTTCAGTCAATGTACCTCCGAATGTAGCTTCTTCAGAAACTACAGAAGCTATATTGGACAGAAGCTGGGATGATTTTTGTTGTTTCAACTCCTCTGTTACAGAAGATGGTGGACAATCAGAATCAGACCTGTTGGAAGGTTACAAAGAGTTGTATAAAGATTGGGAAAAGAGGGCTCTTCAAGTTACTTTGCTTGGAAAGACAAATGATATGCTAAAGAAGGTAAATGAAGATCAGAAGGAATGTATCACAAGGCTGGAATGTTTGCTGAGTAAGAAAGATGTGGAGATTGAGGAACTGAAAGAAAACTCACCCAAGTCAATGAAACCATGGCTAAATGGAACTCAAACCAACAAAAAATGGATGATATGTTGAAATCTGGGAATTCTGGTAAGTCTGGTATTGGCTTCAGACCAAAGTCGTTTGTTAAAGAAGGTGAAGGTACGTCCACCGAACCAAAATAGCCCATACAAAATTTTCAAAATCTAAACCTCTTTGAAAAACCCAAAACAAGAAAGAAAAATTTTGTGTGTCACTATTGTCACAAGCCTGGTCATATTCAACCATTTTGTTTTCTTAAAAAGGCTATCTATGAGGAAGAGGTTAGGCAAGCTTACTTGGTTCGTAATCAGATGCAGCATCGAATGCAGCAACATCAGAAGCTACATTCGAAGCTACATCAGAAGGTACATCCTAAGAAACATCAGCCAAAAACCTTTAAAAAGATGTAGGTTCCCAAAGGCAGTTACAGGAATGATAAAGCCAAATACTGTGAGCCTTTTGATATATGTCCCGGTGCAAAGTGGTCTGATGATGAACTGTGCAATGTAACCTTCACATCTTTAAAGTCTCACATAGCTGGTTCCTGGTACTTTGATAGTGGGTGTTCTAGACACATGACATGTTCTATTGAGAATTTGAAAGACTATGTGAGTATCAATGGTGGGTCTGTGACATATAGAGGAGGAGCCAAAGGTAAGATAATTGGTAAGGGAACCTTGAATGTAGATGGACTTCCAAAGCTTACTAATGTCTACCATGTTAAAGGTCTTAAGACCAACCTCATAAGCATCAGTCAGCTATGTGATGATGACCTTCAGGTGAGGTTTGATAAAATTCTTGTGAAGTTTTTGATCAATCTAACAAGTGTCTTTTGACATGTACTAGATCATCTGACAATTGCTATATGTTCAACAATACACAAACCTGTCACAGTGTAAGTATTGATATCACATATCTATGGCATCAAAAACTAGGGCACATGAGTTTTCGTAAACTTCATGAGCTTGTAAAGCATGATGCAGTGAAAATATTGCCTAGTCTGGATAAGAACTTCACAAAGGTATGTGGTCCATGTCAAAAAGGTAAACAAATCAAGGCCTCTTATCTTCCCATATCTCAGTGTTCCTGTGGGTCCCAATGGGCACAATAATAAGCTAGAAGGGGGGTTGAATAGCTTATTGAACACTTAAAACTTTTTAAGTAAATTCTTTGAAGGGTACTTGCAATCTATTGAAAAGATAGAAGTAGCGGAAGACCTTCAAGGTAGTTGTTCCAGGTCTGCCGATAAGGACTACCGGTAGACCTTTTACAAGTTACTTAAGTTCTGCTGTAAATGGATAAAAATAATCAAAGTATTAAACAGTTCAAATAGCAGACAAACAATAAGGAATAACACAAGTATTTTGGGATGGTTCACACTATAAAGAGTGCTACGTCCACCACCAAGGCAGTCAACCTTGGATTTAAATAGTGCACTATATTTTCCACTAGATCAATTACAAAGAATATCCCTAATGGATCGTGTACAAAATATTGACTTGTGTTTGGGGTCTAGGGAATTAAATATCTGTAAATACAAGATATTTAATTAGTGCAGAAGTATAGTTAATGAATGTAAACAACAAGAAGTTAAAACAATAAGTGTTGATGAACAGCTTTTTGTTGTTGACAAGGACTTCTAGATCTGTTGATGATCTCTTGATTGTACTGAGTTGTAAGACTTGGAGTTAAGGAGTTTCAGAGCAATCCTTTAAGTGTTCGATCGATTCTGTACAGTTGTGCATTCTCCAGTCTTCAATGGCAGCATTTATAGCAGGTGCACTTCAAAAGATCCGTTGGAGAAGACGAATACTTCAACAGCTCTTTTATGAATGCATTAAATGCATGGGGCTGTCAGTCAAGGAATTTCGTCTTCACAGATATCTAGAGCAGGGAATGATTTATGAGATCTTTGAAAAGTGGGCAATCTAGATGTCAGATCTGAGAGTTGTTGCGCATAGATGACGATGCTTTTCTGCTTTTCGGGACGAAAAGTCTTCCTGCTTTTCGGAAAGCTGCTTTCGGCGGATTGATGTGTCAGGGAATGTCTTAGATTAATTCAAATAATGATCAGGATAAGTTTGAATTAATCCAATGAGTCATTGCTGGATAGGACACGTCATGAGAGACCAGGTGGACACAAGGTCTGCCGTTTGTAGGCTTTGAGCAGGTCTTCCGGTGAAGCTTAAAGAGGTCTTCCGCTGAACCTGTAAAGTCCTATAAAAACTATACTAGGCAAAGTTCTATACACAGTTGCCACGCTAATCGATACGCAGCCCGATTAGCCATTGAAGTATAAAACTAATGTAATGAACTGAATAGATATAAATCTAACGTAAGAATCAACAGTTCCACATCTAGATGCCTTAAAATGATCCACATGGATCTTATGGGACCCATTGAAGTAGAAAGTCTAGGAAAGAAAAAGTACACATTTGTCTGTGTTGACGATTTCTCTAGATATACATGGGTTGTTTTCTTGAGAGAAAAATCTGAAACTTTTGAGGCTTTTAAAATATGGTACATCCGTGTTATGAACTTGTATGATCTAAAGCTTACTAGAATTAGATCAGATCGTTGCACGAAATATGAAAATTCCTCCTTTTCTAGCTATTGTACCTCAAATGGCATAACCCATGAATTCTTAGCTCCTAAAACTCCACAACAAAATGGAGTGGCAGAAAGAAAGAATAGGACACTTCAAGAAATGATTAGAGTCATGTTGAGCTCCAAGAATTTGGCTAAAAGATTTTGGGCAGAAGCCTTAAACACTGCTTTTCATATAGGAAATAGGGTCTTCTTGAGACTAGGTAGCATCATGACACCCTATGAAATTTTACTAGGGAAGAAACCTACTTTGAAATATTTTCATGTTTTTTGGTGTGTGTGTGTGTGTTATCTGCTCAATGATAGAGATCATTTTTCAAAATTCGATTCAAAAAGTGACAAGTGTATTTTCATGGGTTACTCCACCAATAGTCGTGCTTATAGAGTCTTTAATCTTAGGACAAAAACTATTATGGAGTCTATGAATATTGTGTTTGATGATCTAACTGATCTTGGCCACAAGACTGTTGAGGATGATGTTTCAGGTTTGCTTGACTTTTGGAGATCATGAATCACCTGCACAATCTTCGGACCTACACTGCAAACAAGGTACTGCTCCGAAGATACGTAATCGTAAGTTACGGAAATTCGATGAATGAGACTCAGGATGTAGTTCAGGATGTAGCTCCGAATGTAGTTCAGGATGCAGCTACATCAGAAGCTACATTGGTCGAAGCTACCAAATACGAAAATCCCCGTAAATTCGGGTTTGATTAATCACAACCATGACATTCCCAGCCGAATTCAGAAAGTGCATCCCACTTCACAAGTCATAGGTAATGTACATGATGGAATGTCAACAAGGAGAAAAGGTAAGGTAGACTATAGGAAGTTGGCTTGTCTATCTTCTCTTGAGTGTGAAGAGATTCATACTTCATGCTTTGTGTCTACCATTGAACCTAAGAATGTGCATGAAGCCCTAAAAGATTAGTGTTGGATCAATGCCATGCAAGATGAGCTTGATCAATTTGCTAAGAATGATGTTTGGTTCCTTGTACCTAGACTCACTTCTGTGAATGTTATTGGAACTAAATGGATTTTCAAAAACAAATCAAATGAAGTGGGAGAGATAATGAGAAATAAAGCTAGACTTGTGGCTCAAGGGTACACACAGGTTGAGGGGGTGGATTTTGATGAAACCTTTACTCCGGTTGCCCGCATTGAGTCCATACGTCTGCTTCTTGCCATTGCATGCTTTCTTGACATTACTCTTTAACAAATGGATGTGAAGAGTGCCTTTTTAAATGGTATTCTTGAAGAAGAAGTTTTTTGTAGAACAACCAAAGGGATTTGAGGACCCCATAAACCCAACCATGTTTTTAAATTGAAAAAGGCCTTGTATGGTCTCAAGCAAGCTCCTAGAGCTTGGTACGGGAGACTTACAGACCATCTTTTGAAAAGTGGTTTTAGAAGGGGAGAAGTGAACAAAACACTCTTTATTCAAAGAAAAGACAAACACATTTTGATTGCACAAATTTATGTTGATGACATTGTGTTTGGGTCCACTTCTAAGTCCTTGGAAAAAGAATTTGTGCATTGCATGACATCTACCTTTGAAATGAGCATGGTAGGTGAATTAACATTTTTTCTAGGGATTCAGATTAAGCAATTGCATGAAGGGATGTTCATATCTCAAACCAAGTATGCTCTTAGCTTGGTGAAGAAATTCAGTCTTGAGAATGGAAAGCAAAAGAAAACCCCTATGGGTACATCCAATAAACTTTGCAAAGATGAGAAATATGAAAGTGTTGACCATACTTTGTATAGAAGCATGATAGGAAGTCTGCTATATTTGACTGCCAACCGTCCAGAAACCATGTATAATGTGTGTTTGTGTGCTAGATACCAAGCAAACCCTAAAGTCTCTCATTTGAAAGTTGTCAAAAGAATAATTAGGTATGTTGGTGAGACTTGTACTATGGGTTTGTGGTACACAAAACACACTAATACCAACCTTGTTGGTTTTAGTGATGCTGATTGGGCTGGTAGTGTTGATGACATGAGAAGTACATCTGGTGGATGCTTTTATTTGGGAAACAACTTGATATCTTGGTTTAGTAAAAAACAAAACTGTGTTGCCCTCTCCACGGCTGAATCTGAATACATTGCTGCTGGTAGTGGGTGTACACAACGTTTATGGATGAACCAAATGATCAAGGATTATGACCTACACAGTAATGTGTTAACCATGTATTGTGACAACACCAGTTCTATAAGCATAGGAAAAAATCCCGTTCAACACTCTAAAACAAAGCATATAGATATAAGACACCATTTTATTAGAGACTTGGTTGAACAAGGTATTATTTGCATTGAACATGTAGGAACTGAAAAGCAACTGGCTGATATTTTCACTAAGAGTCTAGACTTTGAGAGATTTATCAATCTTAGAAAATCTATTGGTATGTGTGCCATGTGACCCTCCACTCACTATATATATATAGGCATTCTGCATTGAGTATTTAGGGGGGCACACTAGTTTCATCTCTCATGTTGTGTGCCTTTTTGCTGCCTGGGATTTGCATTCAAAATTTGTTGTGATTTCATTGTTCTAATTCTCTACTCTCTCTCCCATAATTTTTGTTGTTGAAATTTTAAGTCCACAAAGGAAAGAGCTACCTTTTGAAATCTAGGGCTGTGGCAATTTATCTTGGTACTATGGAACTTAGGTTCTCATAGGTTGATCTTGAGAAAATTGAATTCCCTTAAATGAAAAAGTGTGAAAGCTACCTAACGGAAAATAGCTACCTATGTACAAGGTTTGTGGCTATTTTCTTTTGGGACTATGAATCCTTGGATTTCATGGGTTGATCAAAAGCTAAGTGGCTTCCCTTGGTAAATAATGTGAAAGGTTCCAAGTGGCATATTGTGAATATGCTTGAAATAAAGTAGAGCTATTCTCCTAGGGAAATAAAGTACCTATGGAATTTATGGGAGTTGAGTATTGCTACAATGAACAAAAAATGAGATAATGTACATAAAATCACAATTTTGGCGAATGCATCTTCCAATGCAGCTACATTAGAAACTACATTCAAATGATCTAGACATCTTTCACTTGTGTGTGACTACATTTGCTAGATTCTGCTTGATCTGTCCTTGTCATATAATAGGCATAATTTTTAGGACATATTCCTTTCTTAAAATATCAGTCTATTGATTTTTTGTCCTTATCTCAAAGATTGCAAAATAATCACCAAAGTATTCCATGTTGAATATTTTATGTGGTTGTCTAATTTGTGTGAAGCTCTAGGAGTTCTTGATAATGGATATAGCTGGTATTGAATGCTTGGGTTGGTACGATTTTGGTAAACCCTTTGGTGTGTTTGTTAAGAATCCTTGGTGATTTTGAAATTCAAAAATTCAAGAATGTGATAAAGAGAATAGTTGTTACCACACTCACATAGCTCTCTACAATTTTCTCTCATGTTAAAATAAGATATCTTATTACTCTTGTATGTGTTTTGGTTAGCCTTGGTTTGTATTTAAAAATCAAACATTGATTTGGGAATCTCACAAACGCCCCTTTCATATTCCTGATTTGTTGCTTCTAACGGCTAATTCGTTTATGAGGTTGTTTTAAGTGCCCTTTCAGGTAGCAGGCAAGTTATCACTCTCAAATCTCGTTTGCTCAACCTATTCCCAAAAGTGCTGAAGGAAACGTGCTGCCATCTCAATCCTGATCTCTCTCTCTCTTCATCTTCTCTCTAAATCCTTCCAAAATTCTCCATGGCTTCATCTCCTTCTACCTCAACAGATTCCCAGAAACAGAATCCTCTAGTCAATGTAGCTTCCAGTGCTACTTCTCCAGAAGCTACATCGACCCCAACCTCCTCTCCAACAAATCCAGGTTCGGTCAATGTGCTTGCCAAACCCCTTCCAGAACCCCTCTCTGTCATACTGCATGGGAAAAGGGGAATGCTATTGACGTGGAGAATCCCGGTGACCTGTCTGGTTTCCCCCAAATTGGAAACCCTAGCACTAGGAAGTCCAAAAGATTGAGGGGGCATCCAAGTAATTTTGAAAATCTGAGTGCTATTGAGGTTGAAAAGGCAAAGAAGCTCAAGGTTACTCCTGGATAGTTCGAAGAGGCTGTTCAAATTGCTACTGACAGTGACGATGAAGATTTCGTTGGCACTGCCACTGTAGATCAATTTGTGGCTGAACCTCGTAGTTCTGCTCAGAACATTGAATGTGGTCAGTCTCCCATAGCCACAGATAGTCTTCCACCATGACTATCCTCCTTATAATGTGGCTTCTACTGCTGGTCATTCTGCTGAGCCTGAAGTGAATCTCTCTGACATGAGCTTCTCCGATGAGCAGAGAACCCTAGCTGATTATCTGGTGCAACTGAAGCATGCTTCTCCAAAGAACTTTCCATCTCCTTTTTCAAGCCTTGCAAAGTCCTCAAGCTCCTCTGAGTTTGATGATAGTTCTGACCAGGACTTTGCAACAAAAGAAGCTTCTCCTGAAGACAGTGAAGAAGTCCCCCTACGTTTCACCAGAAAAAGAGCAGCTACTGTAACCAATGTAGCTCCCAATGTTGCTTCCAATGTAGCAACTGGGGAAGCTACATTCACTCATGCATCCTCTGGAGCTACTTTAGGTACTCCTTTCTTTGCTTAATTTATAACCTCTGCTGCTTCCTTAAGGTATAACACCTCTAGGAAACTTGTTAATGAGAGAGTCATTCCTAAGGATGACTTGATGACAAAAAATCTTTGTGGGTCCCAACGGGCACAATAATAAGCTAGAAGGGGGGGGGGTTGAATAGCTTATTTTACAAGTTACTTAAGTTCTGCTGAATAAAGGATAAAGATAACTAAAGTAATAATTAGTTCAAACAGTAAAGAAATAACACAAGTAATTTGGGATGGTTCACACTATAAGGAGTGCTACGTCCACCACCAAGGCAGTCAACCTTGGATTTAAATAGTGCACTATGTTTTCCACTAGATCTATTACAAGGAATATTCCTAATGGATCGTGTACAAAATATTGACTTGTGTTTGGGGTCTAAGGAATTAAATATCTGTATAAACAAGATATTTAATTCGTGCAGAAGTATAGTTATTGAATGAATAACAACAAGAAGTAGAGAAATAAATGTTGATGCACGGCTTCTTGTTGTTGACGAGAACTTCTAGATCTGTTGAGGATCTCTTGAATGCACTGAGTTGTAAGACTTGGAGTTATAGAGTTTCAGAGCAATCCTTTAAGTGTTAGATGTATTCTGTACTATGTTTTCTACAGTCTTCAATGGCAGCATTTATAGCAGGTGCACTCAAAAAGATCCGTTGGAGAAGACGAAGTCTATAACAGCTCTGTAAGGTAAAATGCATTAAATGCATGGGGTCGGAATTTCGTCTTCACGATATCTAGAGCAGGAATGATTTACGAGATCTTGAAAGGTGGGGCAACGGGTGTCGATCGAGAGTTGTTACAGACAGTAGGTGACAGTCTGCTTTCCTGCTTTCACTGTTCAGTTTGCGAAAAGTCTTCCTGCTTTTTAGAAAGCTACTTTCGGTGGGCTTGATATGTCAGGTAATGTCTTAGATAAATTCAAACAATGATGAAGATAAATTTGAATTAATCCATTGAGTCATTGCTGGATAGGACACGTCATGATTTGACCAGGTGGACACAAGGTCTGCCGTTTGTACGCTTTGAGCAGGTCTTCCGGTGAAGCTGTGAAGAGGTCTTCCACTGAACCTGTAAAGTCCTATTAAAAACTATATTTGACAAAGTTCTATACACAGTTGCCACGCTAATCGATACGCAGCCCGATTAGCCACAGGAGTATAAAACTAGGATAATGAATGAGCAGATATAAATCTAACATAAGAATCAACAATCTTGTTCAATTTTTCTCTGATAGAGGTCTCTTAGCCACACTGTCTTCTGCCTCTCCATACCTTAGGAACATTATTTTTTGAATTCTATGCCAATCTTGAGAAAAGCATTTCTTCTACTTATGATCCTAGATTTGAAAAGGTGTTTCTAAGGAACAAATGGTTTGACTTCTCTCCCTCCATAATCAATAGGCTTTTTGGGTCTCCTGTTATTGGGGTTGTAGGATTAATGTCTGATTTAAATCTTTGTGTCCTAGAGCTCACAAGAGGTTTAGCATCTAGATGGCCAGGAAAAGGGGCCAATGTTAGTACTTCCAAGCTTTCCTCTTTATATGCTGTCATGCACAAAATTTGTTGTGCAAATGGGCCCCAACTTCCAATTCCAATGTTGTTACTGAAGAATATGCTAGGACCTTATGTCAGATTGGTCTTGGCCTGCCTTTGATTTTGAAGAGTTTACTTTTAGGAAGATTACCTCCCTAGCAGAGTCAGAAGGGGACAAAAGGGCTCTCATTTTCCCTTCCCTTATCTACAAAGTTCTGGTTGCCCAAGGATTTGCTCCCACTATAGGTGATAGACTCACCTCCATCCTTGACCCCCTTCACATCTCAGTCAAATTATTGAAGGGAGATAGGGTGGTAAACTTGCCTTTGGTCTATCCATACCCCTCTGCTCCTGGCATTTCATCAGCCATGCATACACCTAATGCCCCTGCCTCTGCCTCTCAGTATGCTGATGTTCCCTCTGATCCTGTTATGGGCAATGTAACTGCCAATGTAGCTTCATTTGGTCCTTCATCAGCTCCTGCCCTTATTTCCCTTGGACCAACTGCTCTTATATCTCTGTCCTTCATCCAGGGCCGACTTATTCAAGTCAGGTCCCAAATTGCTCTCCTTTAGAACTTGGAGGCTCAATATTCTGCCTGACTGAGCATACATTCTGGCCAAATAGGGGAAGGTGATTCAAGTGTTGGTGTTGTTCCTGAACATGCTGAGGTTGCTGTTCCTGAAGAAGTTATTACTGCTCCTGTTTCCACCACTGCAGCTGCCATTGCTGAAGATGAGCCTGATAGTTAAAGATATATTTCTGATGATTGGTTGTAATTGGTGTTTTGACTTTCATATCTCTCTCAAAAACACTTTGAAGTTGTTGTTTGCTCTTGATACATTTCATCTGTAATAATCTGCTCTATAACTTCTGTTCTGTGGATTTTTGCAAACTTACTCTGAGATATTGCTTGGTTGATAATTTTCAGCATCTTTAGGCTATAGACTTCCTTTTGATTGCCAGATTCAGGGGGAGTTATTTGCTAACAAATGCAGGTTTGAAGGATCTTGTTTGTGTTGTATATATGGCAACACTTGTCATGGTATTTGACCAGAAAGGCTCAACAAAGGGGGAGATTGTAAGGGTAAAATAGGTATGGTCTATTTTAGTTTTGTTTCTCCTTTCTTGGTCCCCAAGTTTAGTCATTCTTTGGAAACAAAATATTCTTTATATTTTGGGTTTCTTGGATCTAAAACTTAGGAGTTATTTTGAAAACAAAATCTATGCAAAAATCTTTTCCAAAATCGTGTCTCAAGAGTCCATGTTCAGATGGTAATAAAATCTAGTAATTATGGTAGTTTATTTAATTACTAATTATAATCCTTTTCCATATTGGAGTTTGTTTCCTTTTTGATATTTAGGTCTCCTTGTGGTATAAATATGGGTCTTGGGCAGCGGCTGAAGATACACGCATACAGAGAGAGAGAGTAGAATATTCAGAGCAGAAAAATTCAGAGTTTCAGAAGCTGATCATAGTTCCAGTTTGGTGCATAATTTAAATGAAGCTTCCGATGCAGCAACTAGAGAAGCTACATCAGAAGCTCCATTGAAAACTCCTGGAACTGTTTGTCTTCCTAGTTGTTCTAGGAAGCTTATTTTTTCTTTCCACATTTTCTATACCTGTTTTTCTGTGGGTCTTTGCTCTCCAAGACTTGTTGTCTTGTGGGAGTATTTGTTTTGGTGATTTCACATTCTTTTTGTAAAACAAATCATATTATTTAGTGAAATCTTTTTGGCTAAGAGGCTAGATCTACAAGCATAGGTTTGTAGATTGTTTGGTAACTGTTTGTGCGTTTTTTCTGCTTTAGAAACAAAAGTCTTCCACTGTTTTAATTTTTTCTGACCATTGTACCTTCCATTGTAGCTTCTACACAAGCTACATTGGAAACTGCATTGGTAGTTTAGAGAATCCTAGCTACTATTGTTCTTACATTAACTTTACACTTCATTCTTATTTTTATACTTCTCAACAAATAAATTTATTTCATGTTATTTAGTATATTTCATATTTAAATATTTCGTATAAATAATTAATTTATAAATTAAGATATAAATTAATTTAAAAATAATAATTACATTATTATTTTTAAATTTTATAATTTATAATTTAATAATAAATTATCTATAAAACACATATTATACATAACTCGTACAATAACATAAATAGAAAATTACAAAAAAGCGTTAAAATTGAAAATAATACATAAAATGATAAAATTACATAAAATATAAATACTTAAAAATTACATCAAAACAATTCAATAATTAGAATTACATAAAAACGTCAATAATTAAACTATACCACTAATTGTCACTGTAACGACGCCATATATGCTCAACCAAGTTGGATCGAAGAGCATGATAGGTGCTTCTATCACGTACCTCTAAATTTTGCTGCATGTATTCTTGAAATGCTTGTGTTTACCCATGGTTCACTTGTAGAGAGTAATAAACGACATCATCAGCCCAATTCGTAACATGATCACCCCCGGCCTCCACAATCATGTTGTGTAGAATAATGCATGTGAGCATTATTTCTTTCAAGTTATCTCTATACCAAAACATGTTAGGACTTTTTGTAACGACCCGAGCCCGAGAGCTCGGTCCGTTACGTGTAGCCCACACACTGGCCCACTGAGCACGCAGCACCTTGGGTCATCAGGCCCACCACAAGCCAACCCAAAAGTCCATGGATGATGTTGGTGCCCAGTAGTAGCACATGATCACCTTATAAATCAAACACAAGTCCCATACCTACCCGATGTGGGATTGGGGTATTACAATCTCCCCCACTCAAATCTTTGACGTCCTCGTCAAGTTCGAATCATACCCCGGGCGATGCAGGAATCAAGAGGTGGCTCTTACGGGGATCAAAAGGTGGCTTCCACCTTCTGCGGTTTAGCACTTTGGCCCGCATAACACTTTGTTCCCACATTTCCGACCGGGACCCGCTCTGATACCATTTGTAACGACCCGAGCCCGAGAGCCGGTCCGCTACGTGTAGCCCACACTGCCCACCGAGCACGCAAAGACTTGGTCATCAGGCCCACCACAAGTCGACCCAAAAGTCCATGGATGAGGTTGGTGCCCAGTAGTAGCGCATGACTACCTTATAAATCAAACACAAGTCCCACATCTACCCGATGTGGGATTGGGGTATTACACCTTTTATAATTGCCCATCTTGATTTGAGCACTCCAAATGCTCGTTCAACATCTTTTCTTGCAGCCACTTGCATCTCTTTGAATTTCTTTCGCTTAGCATCTGACGGGTATGAAAAACTTTTCACAAAAGTATCCCAATCCGGATAAATTCCATCTATTATGTATTATCATTTTGTATATTGTGTGACATTCACTTCGAAATTGCACGGCGGTGCATTTCCTTCGAGTACGTTATTGAATAAAGATGATTCATATAACACATTGAGATCATTACGAGAACCCGCGACCCCAAAAAATGCATGTCATATCCATAAATCTGTAGACACAACTGCTTCGAGCACAATTGTTGACTTCCTATGACCTCTTGCATATTGACCTTGCCAAGCGGCTGGACAATTTTTCCATTCTCAGTGCATACAATCAAGACTTCCTAACATATCTGGAAATTCGTGTCTTTGCTCGTGCATTTGAAGCAAATGTTATGTATCATTAGCATTTGACCTCAAGTATTGACATCCGAACAATTTAAAAATACATCGACAGAAGTTGAATATGCGCTCGATGACAGTTGTTTCAGCTAATCGGAGGTACTCGTCGAGATGATCGACCAGAACTCCATAAGCCAATTGACGGATTGTTGTCGTGCATTTTTGAAGTGGTGAGAGATCTACTTTTCCGTATGCATCAGGCCTCTGTCGAAAATAACTTGAATGATTCTCCATTGCATTAACTATCTAAATGAATAAGTTTCTATGCATTCGGAAGCGTCGCCGAAATATATGGTCTGGATACAATGACTGAGATGAAAAGTAGTCATTGACAAGTTGAGTATTTTCTGCTACACAATATCGATTTATATATCTCCTCTTTTTTCTTTGACGACGCCTCTTGATGTTTTCTCTCTCCATTTCAATCATCTGTTGTTGTAATTCAATCATCTGCAAAACACTTTTTTTCACCTTCAGACATGTTGGATTCGTCGTTGGATTCTTCGGTATGACTGCTTGTGTTAGAGCTATTGGTAGAAGAAGAAGACATCTTTAGTGGTAAAATGGAAGAGATAATGAAGAAGTTGTGGAGTAAATGAAGAAGATTGAAGTGTTATTTTTATAGGGGAGAAAAAAATGATTACGTAAAAAAAAATCGGTTACCAAAAATTAAAAAACCCATCCACCCTCCCACCCACCCACATAAAAGCAGCTGCGCCCCCCCCCCCTCCCAAACCAATTTTTTCACCTTTAGACATGTTGAAAGTTACATAAAAACATTCTAATATTGAAAGTTACATAAAAAAAATTAATAATGAAACTTACACAAAAACATTCTAATATTGAAAGATAGATAAAAAAATTAATAATGAAACTTACATAAAAACATTATAATATTGAAAGTTAGATAAAAAAATTAATAATGAAACTTAAATAAAAACATTCTAATATTGAAAGTTACATAAAAAAAATTAATAATGAAACTTACATAAAAACATTCTACTATTAAAAGAAGAGTTATATTAAACTACGAGCACTAAAATTTATACTCTTTCTTCCTCAACTGAACATTTACTTGCTCACATCCGTGTTGATACATGGAAAACTGTGCCGGACTCATGTGTGAGGTATCTTGAGTAAGAAAAACAATGTCTTTCACGCTCATTTCTTTTTTCTCTTGATCGTTTAGCTTCGCCTTCAATTTTTTTTTTAATTTCAAATTCTTTACTTTTCATTTCAAATTCTTATTTTTTTTATTTTCGAGTATTTATCTAACGACAACACCATCTCAGAAGAAAGCGTATGCAATCCATCTACATCCGAAGATGTTTCGTCTTTTCCTTTAACTTTAGCATTCCTCTTTGCCACCTTTTGTCCAATCGGACGACTACGTAATTGATTTCTTCCACATCTTCAACATCCACACTAATCTTAGAATGATCGCCATCGGATTCAGACGTCTAAGATTTTTTATTGGTGTGAAACATATCTGTTTATGGATAAAATGATACATAAATTTTTTTAACACATCCCAAACATGTTCAAAAAGAAAGTGCTGACCTTTTTCTTGATGGTATAGCTCCCTTGCATTTTTTATTAAAATATCATCGTTCCAACCGCTGTGTTTAGCATTGAGAAGCCTATTGTAGATTTCGTTGAAGCTTCTCATTGATGGAACAATTCCAGTTGACCAGCGTGATGTCAACTTCGCGATATCTCTCGGCATCGATTTACTTGGGCGATGTTCGTTGTAATAATCAGCTACACGCTTCCAATATTGCGCACTCTTTTGATTATTACCAACTAGTGGACATTGGTCAATGGTCTGCACAGCTTCCATAAGCGTAAGATCTTTATCTTTGGTCCATCTTGCACGTGTAAACTTGTGTTTACTTGGTACCGATTCCGGTTCCAGTTCGGCGTCCAAATCAATTGTTTCTAAATTGATTTGTGTATCAGGAACTGATGATGGCGCTCCCAAAAAATTACCGGACGAAGTTGCATCTACACTTGTATGACGTGAGTCATTCGAAGATACGTAAAATGGAGAAAATGCACGAGGCGGACCTTGTTGCATGAAAAATTGGTTTCCCGTAGGTTGCCAATAATTCGGAGGAAAGGGAACGTTACTTGGCGGGAAATTTGGAAAATTTTGCGGCATGTAGAAATTTTGATAATTGGGAACATTTGGATTGTTAAAAAAATTAGGCGGGTATTGGGGAGTATTTTGATTTTCTTCAAAATCTGAAGAATTCAGTAAATTTTGAAAAAAAAAATTATTACCTCTTGGATCCATTTCGAAGATAAGTATGTAGAAAGTGATTTTTTAGAAGAGTTGATGAAGAAATGAAAAAGAGAATGAAGAAGTTGTGGAATAAATGAAGAATGTTGAAGTGATATATTTATAGGGGAAGAAAAAAATGATTATGTAAAAAAACGGTTTCGAAAAATTAAAAACCAACCCACCCACCCACTCACCCACATTGAAAGCAGCCGCCCCTCACCAAAAAAAAAAAAAGGCAGCTCCCCCCCCCCACACACACACACACACACACACAGAGCCGCCCCCTCCCAAATTCAAAAACATTTTAATTGGAATTAAAAGGTTTGTAAAATGCTAAAAAAAAAAAAGAAAAAAATATGAAAATGGTTGATGTTTTCAAAGCTGGGTCCCAAACCACGCCCCTCTCACTCGCCTTCCGCGCACGTGTGGTGCACACACCAGCTAGGGGAGTGTCGTGCACCACATCGCCATCTTCATCATGTATTGTTCTTGACAATTGGGGATCTTCCTAAATTGGAAGAAATTTTTTTCTCTTTCTTACATGGCATGCATAAAAAGAATCTTTTCACTGTATATTTTGTCTTCTTAATAAAAAGATCTGTAATAAGTTAGTTAAATTTCACGATGGTGATGCTCTAACAACTTATAATTCATCTACAATTAAATGAAGTATTGTAAGATGATTTATTCAAATAAATTTTGCATACTCACCAGTTAGCATCTCTAAAAAAAGGGTGAAATTATGACCGGTCTCTTTTCCAAAGTTTCTAACCTTTCAGTACCCCGTTTTTGTTTTTTCAACCGCAAAAGGCCATTTTTCGAAATATTGTTCCAAAAATATCATATTGATACATCGCGGTTCAATAGTCAATGCACCATGATGCGTTTCCGTAGCGCGCCCCATACTCATTAAGGGTATCGTAATCTTTTTACCTCCGAAAGTATACTTTTCTGGTTAAAAAAAACATGAGACTGAAGCGATTAAAAAACTTTAGAAAGTGGACCACCGCGCAATTATTCAAAAAAAAAAAAACTAGACAAGTGAGCATGCTCATACGTTATGTAATGACTTGAGCCCAAAACTATGTTTCGCTATGTGTTGCAAACACTGACCCACTAATAACTTAAAGCATTACTAATAATAATGTGAATGTGAAAAAAAAATTAGAAGACACTTAGTAATTATTCCATTTTGGAAAGAAAAATCTTCTTCATAGCAAATATGAATTAGGGGTGTGGATATGATGTATCAACAAAATTTGTTCACATTGTGAGTAACAATATCAAATTTTCACATTTTACTTGTGGGTGTGAATGCAGAATAGTCAGCATTTTTCTTTTAAAAAACTCTTTCTATTGGTTGTTCTATTTTATTATTTATTTATTTATATATATATTTGTTAAATTTTATTTTTGTGGTGAGATGCATGTCATATAAGATCAAATCAACATTTACATTGGAAAGATCTGTTTCAATTGAATGCGAATGGAGAGAGAAAATTGATACATATGATTGAGAGTGCTATTTACCGATGGCCATGTAAAATCAAATTTACAGTTGCATTAGTGATGCTCTTAGCACCTTTTATATAGGCCTACCACTAGACCCGAAAGTTCATACATGATGCTGGTGTCTAGCAATAGTAGGTGACCACCTTATAAAACACACATAAGTTACACTTGTGTGGGATGAGGGTATTACACGTGAATTTGGCATGTGAAAATCAAACAAATCTAAGTTCTTTAATGAGAAAGTAAATTTTTTCCTCTTCGAATGGATCATTTAATCAAGAAATATGGTGTTCAATTTTAAGTTTATATTACAAGAATTAAAACACTATCTCTTGACGGTTTAGGAGTGGAGTAGGTCTCCTGTAAGATCGCCTTATAGATCTTATTTCGTAAGACTGAGCCCCACTCTTTAACAACTCAATCCATCAATACACAGTGGGTTGGGTAAAGAGGATCCGTCTGACAAAAAATATCTGTAAGACCGTCTTATACAAGTTTTTACATTAGGAGTGGGGTTAAGTTTGGATAAAATCGTTAACTACTCAATATAATTCATGGGTAGTTTTTGGTAGGTTTAATTAATTATTTCGTCCTTCGACTTGTTCTGAATTTTTTGTTTGATCATAACATTTTGAAAAGAATTAGTTTGGTCCTACATGTTGTGTTTTGTTACTAGATTCTTCCTTTCCTCGTTAACGTTTAAAGTCTAGTCATTTTTTTAAAATGACAAAAGTACCCTTACTTGCATCAATACACGAATGAGGGTGCATCGACTTGTAATTTTAATCCCAAAAAACCGATCTACATTTGCTCAGATCTAACACAGTTACATAGTGTGGATCCGCTAACACTTTATTGCCCACTCTTTCTTGAAAAAACTTTTGATCTACGCAAACACAAATCCACTACTCTTTAACCTTCACAACATCGATTAACCAATTCTCAAATCAACGTCCACAATTCTCAGGTCTGAGGTGTGTATCATTTTTTTAATTTGGAATTAGGGATTGAGATTCGGGTTTGAGAAGCAAGGCGACGTTGACAAAGTTTAAGACCAAGAGTGATAGAGTGAAAGGGCTGAGTTTCCATAGCAAACAACCATGGATCTTGGCGAGTTTTCATAATGGTGTGATCCAGCTATGAGACTACAGGATGGGCACTCTAATCGATCGCTTTAACGAGCATGATGGTCCTGTTCTTGAAACGGGTCGTCATTGTCGATGGATCCCTCTTAATCTCCCTCTCCATTTCTCTTTCTCAAATAGACTCTGCCAAAGTGGCTGAGATGTACAATGATGGAAGATGAAGACTGCGATGACCCAACTACTGCTGTGGCGGTGTAAACGTGCATCAACCTAGCTTTATCGGTTGGAGAATCGATCACAATCCTGGGTAGAGTGAGATCGGGAGAGAAGGTGGAGTGTGGGACGAATTCGGGTGCCTTACTTTTGAGATGGATAGACGAAAGATCGGAGGCGGGAGAGGTCGTGGGCGGTTGATGAAGAAACAGAACATGGATAATGGATGAGGGATGAGACGATGTGAAGAAGACGGAGTGGGTGGACCCACAAAGGACTCTTCTTCCCTAAGGAAGAGACAGAGACAAATCAAGTTCAAAGACCATTTTGCCCTCCATTTAACACAAGGGTACTTTGGACTTTTCCAAGCAAAATTAGATGACAAATGTAACGTTAATGTGGAAAAGGGGAATCTAACAACAAAATGTAACATGCATGACCAAGCTTTTTTTTAAAAAAAATGTTAGGACTTAAGACCAACAAAAAATTTGAAAGTTCCAAATTGAATGACCAAATAATTATTTAAACTTTTTTGGTATTATCCAATAACACTCATTAAACATTAATGTTAAGCATTAAGAGCATGTACAACAAAGGATCATCTTTGATCCCCATTTAATAATTAACTCATTAAAAATGAATGTAAAAATTTAGGGCAAATTTCAAGCGGGTACAATTTTAGAAACATGTTTTCATCTAAGTCCATCAATTTTTTAGACATTTCATATAATTATAAATTGGTTGTCAAATGACAAAAATGCCATTAATGAAGACCAAAAAAATCAGATAATGCTGATGCTAATGCTATGCATCAGTTAGCACATTTTTTTCAAGACAAAAAAAATCCAATAATGATGATGCCAAGGTCAGGCATCAGAACCAGACATTAGGTTGCTGTTGCCTGTTGCTGCCAAATTCAGGCATCAGGTTGCTGATGCCAAACCCAGACATCAGGTTGCTGGCAAATCCATGCATCAGGTTGACAAATCCAGACATCATGATGCCAAACCCAGACATCAGGTTGTGCAACGTGAGTTTTCACGGCATCAAGATTGTTCCTCCATTCTCCGTCCACAATATAGACCGGCAAGTGAGTTGTTACAATTAATGTTGTCTTCCTTGACTCGGAGAAAATGTCTAAGGTTTGTTGAATTCGTTCTTTCTTCAGGTGCCAAATGTTGCCTCCGACCACCACCGTCGCCGTCACCATTTTCCATTCAAAATAACTCACAATATTGTCTAAAATGGAAGTGAAAGATAGAGTCGAGGAAGAAACAATTGAACGAGTATGGAGTTGGGGGGCAGGCACAGAAGGACAACTCAGCACCGGCATCCTCCAAGATGAACAACTGTCGAAACTCATTTCTTCCCTCTCCTCGTTCGGACCCATCTCTCACCTCTCTTGCGACGGTGCCCACGTCATTGCCCTCACCCCTAGAGTTGTCAAAACGGGCCGGCCCGGCTCTGCCCAAGCCCATCGGGCCTCGCTTAACAGCGGACCGAATCGGGCCAGCCCGAGATAGTGACGGACCTCATAAAACTCAAGCCCAGCCCATGCACACTTCGTGCCTTTTGACCTATGGGCCAAAAAAATAACTATTTTTTTAATTAAAAAAACTCACAAATTAGCTAATAAAAGTTGTATAACACATCAAAAGTTCTAAACACACATACTTACTAGTCTAACTTACACAATTATAAAACAAAAGTGTAACTAAAGCAAAATATAAACAAATGTAGTAAATTCAACAATTAAACGAAACAGAAATTATAAAAACTATAATGTTACAGACCAAAGAAAAAATACATGTGCTACTTGAAGGATATTTTTTTCAAAAAAGTTATAACCAAATTAAAGTTCATCATACTGTCCCCAATTTTTTAATATGTGTTTTCTGGGGATAGACAAAGTTTTTCGGGTTCTAGTTTGCAAAACCATACCAACTAGCAAATGTTCATTTTTTTGATTCGCTCGGCACAATCTAGCATTTAAATTTTATTTTATTTTATCAAGTTTATATTATTGAGGCTTTTTATTAGCTAATATCATATAGAGATACTCAATTAAATAGATCAGTTTCGATAAAATTACTAACCACAACCATACTAAACTTGAAAGATCAACTCAATTTTCTCTTTGTATGTGTCACTTCCATCAATTTAGAATGTGTTTGAACCAAAAAGAGAACAATAATTTGGAAATAGATAATATTGTATCATAAATTTATCAAACCAAAAGAAAAAAAAAGTAGTCTAAATGAAAGTCTGATAGTTTTTTTCTTTTTAGAATTATATTTTAGTTTTTAATTTTGTAATTAAATTTAAGTGTTTAACTTTATGATCGGGCTTTCACGCTTTTTAAGGTCGGGCCTAGCAGGCCGTGCCAAAGAAGCCCAGTTTTTTCGGGTCTTCTAAATTGAAGCATAGGCCCTTGAAAATTCGGGTGAATTGGATTGGGCTTATGGGTTATGTGACGCCCCGCTCCTTCGTTGCCTCGGTTTGCGTGCTATACTTGCACTTCTTCCTTTGTCGACTGTATGTTTGGTTGCGAGAGGGTCTAGATATGTTTGAGAGACCATATTAAGACCAAAACATTATTAAGAGACTCCATATAGTTGTTGACTTGCTAAAGTCACAAGTCGTGGCCCGACGATAGTCGGAATGCGACGCGATTGAGGGTTTGCTTGCGTTTTAGGTTCGTGACCTCGGTTTGGGTGCTAGACCTCTTTTAGATGGTTTATTAACATGATTAGATGCATTAGACTTCAAGTTGGAGGTGTTCCTTAAGTCTATCGCTGATTTGGAAGTTTTGGAGATAGCGTTCGTCTCTATCGCGTAGTTCGGGAATCGAGTCGCGTAATCGCCTCTCCTTTGGGATTCTTATTTCCCTAAGTTGTTATTCAACTTTCTAGAAGTATTTAAGCTTCTTCATTAGCCCTTAGACTTGCCTTAAAAGTCTCCTTTTCGTTGCTCGTTGGTTGCGAGTTCATTCGTCAGGTTGCACGTTGTTCGCACCCCTTCCGGTTTCGCCTCGAGTTGTTTCGGGAGTTGTTCGGGTGTGTTTTAGACTTGTTTTGAGTTGGGTTAGACCTTAGAATGGTTGCCCATAAGTTTGGGATCATTTAGGACAAGTTTAGATCAAATTTTGGAGGTTCAGAGGCCGAGGCGGCCGCATGGAACCTTGTGAGGCGCCCGCCTCAAGTACTGAGAGCATCCTTTGTGCAGGAGCATGTGAGGCGGCCGCATGGAGGGGAGTGAGGCGCCCGCCTCACTTCCAGAATGCTGTTGCGGGATTTTTCTTCCCCTGTTTTGAGTTGTGACGTGTTTTACCTATTCTACCCTCATTAAACCCCCTCCAAACCCTTCCTAACCCCTCATACTTAACCCTAAACATGTCCTAACATTATTTAGAAGTTAGTTAAGGTTAGATTTGTGTTTGATTATCCCTAATCTCCACTAATTTCACTTGAGAAATGTCCCTTGTGCCCTTATTATTTTGGGAGTATAAATACCCACAACCCTTTGCAATTTACTGAAAACTCTTCATTTCTTCCTCTCATTCTTACATATTAGAGAGAGAGAGACCCCATGGGAGACTCTTGAGCCCTAGCCTCTTCTCTCTTCGATCCTTGACGATCCGACCACCCGATTTCCTTCAAACTTCGGATTCTTGAAGCCCTCGACGAGTAGAACGACTTCACCGATCGGATTTGTGTTCTCTTGAGTTTTCACTCAAGCTAGGTAAGTTACCTTCTTTTGATTTTGGTTCATTGGCCCTAAGGAAAACAACTTGTATGCTATTTGTGGGCAATGAACGCTTGTATGCTATGTTTGCCCAATTTTTGGGGATTTTTGAAGTATGAACTTGTTAGGGGTATTTGTAGATGACTCCTATGATTATTGAAGTATATGATTACTCTTCATTTTGTGTTTCTAGGCTTGAGCATGCTAGAAATCATGCCTTTATGCTATTTGGGTTTATGGTGGAATTATGCCTATGATTGGGGCTTGGGGTGTATGAACTCACATGATAGTATGAGTAGAAACATTTAATTGAAATTGTATGATTTATGAAATGGGTTTAATCTATGTTGGGATTATTTGTGGATTTTAGACTTGAGAGTCAATTCCAAAATATTGGAGAAATTATTGTTAGTTGAAGTAGGATTAATGTTGAGATGGATGAAAGGTTTAAGAATGAAACTTAGTATTTGGACTCATCGGAGTCATAATAGGTTCAATATTGTGTTAACGAATTAGGGTTGAAGTCCTACGTCATTTGGGTTTCGTTGACTTTGTCTATGATGAATCCTTGGATTTTAGGCTTGGGAGTTAAGCCGGATTATTTCTGGGATAAATTCTATAAACTTGAATGATGTGCTAATTTTGGGTTATATGAAGTGTGTATTAATGAAATGTGACATTTAGACTTCGATGGAGTCATTTTGGGTTCAATAAGAAGTTAGTGAGCCTTATATTGAAACCCTACGATGTTCTGGTTTGGTTGGTTTGATTGTGAGTACCGAGCATCTCGACTTGTGTCCCATTTGTGACACCCATGTTATAGAGACCTATTGGGAATTTGTTTAGAAACGTGCTTGTAGAGCACGGCGTATTAGAACCAACCCGTGGTCTCGAGTGCCATTTAACATTGATTATTCGATGAATTCACTATAAGGAATTTAGTCGCGAGGATAAGGAAATACTTGCGGGATTTGGACTACAAGGTAGTCTTGTCATTCACGAGAGTGGTCTTGAGGATGTTGTTTACAAACGACGAGCGGGACTTGGGTTGAGTCCGATGTGCCTATAAGAGAAGCTTAATGCTAAGCCTTGATTTGTGGTGGTTCTTAGACTAAGTAGTAGTCTTTTGATTTAATCTTGAGTTGAGGACTTTAGTAGACCTCATGTTGTGGTGTTGAGCTTATATGCTATTCTTAAATTGGTAATGACTTGAGGTTTATGAATACCTCAATACGTGGTTTTGAACTAAACTTACAAGTTAGTTGAATATGTTAAGTGTGTACAAGTATGTGCATTGTTTATTGGGCTTTGTAGAGCATTATGACCTACTTACTTTGATGAATCCTTTTGTGAGGAACTTGGTCTTTATTGGTTTATACAAGTAAATAATCTACTTGATCATCTTGATTTTGAGTCAGTGGCGTCTTGGTCGTTTTGTCAAATGATGGACGATTCAATGGCCTTTGGAAACATTCGTATGAATCGCCGCATTGGTACCCTTTCTTCGCTATTTGGCCGATGTAGTGGGATGTGGTCTCGTATTAGCGGCTCACTAGCGATATCGAGCTCCCATTTCTCATCCCAGGAGTCGGATGAATGTATGCGAACTTCATTAAAAGAAAGCGGTGAGTTATGATCATTTGAGAATGAAACCCGATTTATGATCATTTGAAGAGGCTAGGCCGGTCTTGGTTTAAATATTGAAGGGCTTGTCCCGTTCGATTTTACGTGCTTATGTATAAGCACTTATATGAAAAGAAAGAACATTGCTATATGGTTTATGAAGTTTATGTTACATGATGACATGATACAAGTTTATTATGTGTAGACTATAAAGATACCATGATTTTATATATGTTGGTGCATTATGCCATGCCACGATATGCTATGCCATACATTGCATTTAGTAACTTACTGGGTCATTATGACTCATTTCGTGTGTTTGTTTTCCTTAGTTTTTGCGGTGATCCCGTTGAAAAATGCCGTGGCGGCCGGATAGTGATTCCTAGAAGGTGGTCTTCCAGGGCTTCAAGCTTGGGTTTATTATTATTATGTTGTTTTGTATTTGTGAGACACGAATGTAAAGTTCGTAGACTTTACTTGGGTAGTTTATGTTAGTATTACGTTGTTGTACGTGCTTGCTTGATGTTGCGTCCATCATGAGTAAATGGAGATTTATAGAGATAGTCGTCTCGACCTTGTAATCCTTAGTTGTTAATTATAGGCTTTGGTCCCACTTATGATTTAACCTTGGGATTTTGGTTTTGGTTATTTCGGTTTTGCCGTTATGGCTTTTCATTCTGTTTAGTGTGCGTTGGTTCAACTCGGACTCGACTATTCCTTGCTTATTTTGGCGGGTGCTTGTTCGTGCCTTTTAGCTCGTCTTGGCGGCACGACCTGATTGGATTCGCATTGGGGTTAGGGTAAAATATTGAACATCATCGCGAGGTTAGGCTCAATTTTGACAGATCTACTCAGCCCATGTATTCTCTCTCTTTGTATGTAAATATCGTTTAATTTTAAGTGGGCGTGTTTTACTTTGAAAATTGTTGCAGGTGGAAGAGTGTTGAAATGTGGAAGAGGTACATCGGGTCAATTGGGCTAATGGGGATATGGTTAATAGTCAACAACCTAAGCCTGTTCATTTCTTGGACAACTATGTTATGATCCATGTCTCAGCTAGTTGGAACAATTCTGGTTTTGTTTCATGTTCATTTTATAAACTAGTTATTTAGCCCGTGCTATGCACGGGTATAATGTGAGATATATATATTTTTGTAATAATAATATAACTTTTTTACCTAAATACTTTTAAAATTAATATAAGTTTCTAGCTAACGTGAGATACATATTTTGTATTAATAATAATAGTAAATTTTTTTATCTAAAGACTTTTAAAATTAACATTTAACTTGATAATAATATTAGAAGTCATTTTGTTAAAAACTTTTAAAATCATAATTCATTTTTAAACAATGTGAGATATTTATTTTATATTTTTATTGGTAATGAAAGTTTAAGTCTTTTATCTAAAGACTTTAAAACCTACACCACATTCTAACCATGTGATATACATATTTTCTATTAGTAATAATAGTAGTGGATAAAAGACTTTTTAAACAATATTCATTTCTAAACAATGTGGATACATATTTTCTATTGGTAATAACAAAAAATGTCTTTATCTAATGACTTTTATAATCAATACTCATTTCTAAATAATATGAGATAAATTTCTTTGTAACCAATGTGAGATACATCATCTAAAAACTTTTTAAACCAATATCACTTTATAACCAATGTGAAATATTTCTCTTCTATTCTAATAATTGTAGACTTTTAAAATCAACATCACTCTCTAACCAATGTGTAATACATATCCTCATTTGGTAATAATAGAAGAAGTCTTTTATTTTAAAAAATTTATAACCAACATCTCTTCCTAAATAATGTGGGATACATCTCTTCTATTACATTGACGGTAAAAGTAAAAGTCTTTTATCTAAAGACTTTTAAAACTAACATCATTTTTTAGCAAATGTAAGATATCTCTTTTATTAGTAATAATAGTAAAAGTTTTTTTTATCTAAAATTAAAATCAACATCACTTTCTAACCAATGTGAGATATACATATTACATTGATAATAATGGTAGAAGTCTTCTATTTAAAAACTTTAAAAACAAACATTACCCTCTACCAAATGTATGATACATCTATTCTATTGGTAATAATAGTATTTTTAAAACCAACATTAATTTATAGCCAATATGAGATAGTATTTTTAAAATCATAATTCATTTTTAAACAATGTGAGATACTTATTTTATATTTTTATTGGTAATGAAAGTTTAAGTCTTTTATCTAAAGACTTTAAAACCTACACCACATTCTAACCATGTGGTATACATATTATTTTCTATTGGTAATAATAGTAGTGTATAAAAAGACTTTTCAAAACAATATTCATTTCTAAACAATGTGATACATATTTTCTATTAGTAATAACAAAAAATGTCTTTATCTAATGACTTTTTTATAACCAATACTCATTTCTAATAATATGAGATACATTTCTTTTAACCAATGTGAGAGTCCATCTAAAAACTTTTTAAACAAATATCACTTTATAACCAATGTGAAATATTTCTCTTCTATTGCTAATAATTGTAGACTTTTAAAATCAAACATCACTCTCTAACCAATGTGTAATACATATCTCATTTGGTAATAATAGAAAGAGTCTTTTTTATTTTAAAAAATTTATAACCAACATCTCTTCTAAATATTGGGATACATCTCTTCTATTACCATTGGCGGTAAAGTAAAAGTCTTTTTATCTAAAGCTTTTAAAACTAACATCATTTTTTTAGCAAATGTAAGATATCTCTTTATGGTAATAATAGTAAAAGTTTTTTTTTTTATCTAAAATTAAAATCAACATCACTTTCTAACCAATGTGGAATATACATATTCTATTATTAATAATGGTAGAAGTCTTTTATTTAAAGACTTTAAAAACAACATTACTTTCTACCAAATGTATGATACATCTATTCTGTGGTAATAATAGTATTTTAAAACCAACATTAATT
>CM028377.1:13401733-13497709 GCA_013146195.2 Codonopsis lanceolata
GAACATATGAATTTAGTCAAAGATAAATTACATATCACATCGATCCCTCAATATCATATATAGTTTACGGATGTTGTACTTTAAACCTTAATCCTTACCAATTATCCATTCATGAATATTTAAGCAATGAAACAATAGGAGACCCGAGAGCAGCTGTTATAAAGAAAAAATTTTCAAGGTCGTTCAAATAAAAGATATGCGAGCGATTGAGTGCAAAAACACTCGGCCTTCCATGATGAATGATTGTGCACAATCAACGGCATTTAACTATTTGGAATACCATCACGAGAAGATATGAATCACATATCTACAGAGGAAACTCTTCATTTTCTTGGACATTATCTAACATCAATCTTAGGATCTTGATCTACGTCTTATTAAGTTTAAGTCAATCTCGCTTTCTTCTCCAGCTCTTCTTCCTAGCAATCCTTGAGAGTGTTTTTCTAAGATCTGGATGAGTTTGTTTGTTATCTTGTGTGAGATCTGAGATCGTTTGAGGGCGATCTCGTTGTAGATCTCTTTTCATTGAAGCTCTTAGGTGAGTTGATTTCAACTTCGCTTTGTGCGAAGTATCAATCACTCCTTGCTCATCGTCTCTTTTTTGTCTTGGGTAGGAGAGAGGATTTATATAGGTAAGGTCAATGTGATGGATTGAGAGATGAAAGATTGGAATAATTTCTATTAAGCAGATATAGTTGTTGAAGTCTATCGGATAGAGATCTTTGTCATAGAATTTATTTGTTTGGATCAAAGATTTAGTCTATTAGATCTTGGAACTTGTTATCTGTCGGCGTGTTGATATGTCTCTGAAAAGTAGGTCTTATGTCTGATGCACTATCAGGTGGTCTGTTTAATAAAGTAGTTGCTTTTTGACTTTACCAGACCACGTGAGTGAGAGAAAGTCTTGTAGCTTTAACTATGTCAGGCTTTCTGAGGCTTGAACATATTTGTCTTGATTTGAATTGTTTCTTGTCTTTTCTCTATAGCACGTGCAAAATTAAATTACTGTAGGTGGAATGCTTTCGGGTCAGGTGGAATAAGTCTTCCGATTCAGGAGGCGTGTCTGGTGCTGGTGCTGTTTAACTTGTAGTATGTCTGCCGGTGGTGAGTCTTCAAGATGTTTTGATCTTATCATTGAAGGCTTTTGACATTGTTGCAAGTCTGCCAGTGCTTAGTGCATCTGAAGTGTTGGTCTGTTCAATCATCATGTAGGAAGGTAGGACTTGATCAGGTCGCACCTAATCCCAAGACCTATGTGATGTCACGAGTTGCCACGCTAGCAGATGCAGACCTTTTAGCCACTCATGATGACTCACTTGTAATGGGGGCAAGCAAATCAACATATATAGAATATGCAAGGTGATAAGTAAATTATCAAGAAGCATATTCCAACAACTATAAACTCGAAATGCCCATACCTTGTGTGAAAAGTCGTCTTTGGAATGTCTTCCTCTCTAACCTTCAATTGATAGTAGCCCCATCTCAAGTCAAGCTTAGAGTACACTATCAACCCTTGTAATTAGTCAAAAAGGTCAACGATGTGGAGTAGTGGATACTTGTTCTTAATTGTTACCTTATTCAACTCCCGATAGTCTATGCATACACGCAAACTCCCATCTTTCTTCCTCACAAATAAGACCGGTGCGCCTCAAGGCGACACACTCGGTTTAATAAAACCAATCTCAAGAATTTCGTATAATTGAATTTTTAACTCATTTAATTCCGCGGGTGCCATTCTATATGGTGCCTTGGAAATCGGTGAAGTCCCCGGAATAAGCTCAATGCAAAATTCTAACTACCTATCGGGTGGCATAGCATGGTCGGTAGAAAATACATCGGGAAACTCACAAACTATCGGAAGCTCTTCTAATTTCAGAGAAGACTTCCTCTTATCAACTACACACGCAAGATAACCCGTGCACCCATGCGACAACAATTTCCTAGCCTTTAGAGCAGAAATAAAATGCAACCCACTCAATGCATGATCACCCACAAATGTAAATTCAGGCACACCCGGCATGGAAAAAGTAACCTTCTTTTTATGGCAGTCAACCAAAGCATGATAAGCACATAACCAGTCCATGCCAAGAATCACATTAAATTCACGTATAGGTAGAACTACCAAGTCCGCATGCAAAGTGTGGTCACCCACCAATATATCACAAGCTCTAAACACTTTCGATGCCAACATATATTCCCCAAGTGGGGTAGACACTTCAAACAAATAAGGCAAAGATTGAGGCAACACACATAAATTCTCAACAAAGTGCGAAGCAACATAAGTGTTAGTCCCAATGGCCACAATAATAAGCTAGAAGGAGGGGGTTGAATAGCTTATTAGACACTTAAAAAAAATTTGTAATAATTCCAAGAGCAAGCACTTACAATCTACTAAAGAGATTGAAGTAGCGAAAGACTTGCAAGGAAGACAGTTCAAGTCTGCCGGTGAAGCACTACCGGTAGACTTAGCTGATTACTGAAGTTTGTTGCTAAAGGTGTAAGTTAAGGAAATGAATGACAGTACAAAACAGTAATCAACAGAGGAAGATAAACACAGGTTTTTTGAGATGGTTCGCACTATAATGAGTGCTACGTCCACCAGTAAAGCAGTCAACCTTTGATTTAAATGTGCACTATATTTTCCACTAGTTCTATTACAGAAATATCAAATGGATCGTGTACAAAATATTTGACTTGTGTTTGGAGTTGGGAAAACTGAATATCTGGAAAAACAGAATATTCAATTTGCAGAAGAATAGTAAAGAGTTACAACAATAAGAAGCAAATGATTTAACAGTTGATGCAGATCTTCTTGTTGTTGTTTGAGGACTTCTTTAATCAGTTAATGATCTCTTGAATGCACAGAGTATAAAGCTTGATGTTGTTGGATAGATTTAGAGCATGTGTGCTTCTTCAGTCTTTAATAGCAGTATTTACAGCTGGGCATTCTTGAGATCGTTGGAGAAGACGAAGTGAGTAACAACTCTATTAGGTTGAATGCATTAAATGCTTGGATTTGTTTCGATGACTTTTTCTTTAAATGATACTGAGCAGGGAATGATGAAGAGTTGTTGCTTCAACTAGCAGATGAGCGACAATCAGAGTTATAGACCTGCAATAGTTGGTACAGTCTGTATGTGTTAGTCTGTGCACCTGCTCTGTCACTTTTTTAGGAGGCGAAAGTCTTCATGCTTTTTCGGAAAAGCTGGAGGGACGTGTTTGAGAAGTCAAACGCTGATATGGAGATGATTTAATTCAAATTCAAACTGATTTAGTTTGATTTAAATAATTAACTTAAGCTTGAAGTCCGGAATAGTTAAGGACACGTCATGCTATCCGAGTGCAGACAAGGTCTGCCGCTGGAGGCTGCTTGAAGTCTGCTGGTGAAGCCTTCAGCCGAAGTCTTCCGCTGAACCTGTGAAGTCTAGAAAAAGTATTCTAAGGCAAAGTTCTATACACGGTTGCCACGCTAACTTGTACGCAGCCCATTTAGCCACTAAGTATATAATCTAATATAATGAATGAACAAATGCAAATTAAGATACAAATGAGAAACAACAATCTCCTCCTATTTGCATCTGGTCATCATTACTTACAAGTGAGGGCTATGAAAACTTAGGGATAGAAAATAGCATATTAGAAAAAATAATTTTTTGGTTTTAAAACAGCAGACATGCTTCTATCAAAAAGAAACTACCTCAAGTGTACAACTAATCTAAGTGCTTATAATCAGAAGAGATATAAGGAACTGGCACAAGGATTAGTGATAAACATTTCAAATAAATTTAAACCGGATGTTTAAATTCTAAGCAGATGTATGAATTAAAATAACAAGAATTTAAAAAGTACACATTTTTCAAAAGATAAGCTTCTGTATTTCAAATGAGAAGTTTAATTCTACAGAGTTTTCAAAAACAAGATAGGTGCAACAAATAAGGATAGAAAGATATAAGCTACCACGTCCTTTTTCCCTTTCTTTTGGCTGCTCTGTCGGCTGCCTCTCTTTCTTGGCATATACACTCAAGTTCTTCAACTCTTCTTGTGTATACTTCATCAGCAGAGGTTGGTTGTCTGGTGGAGCGAGAACGGTAGTCGAGTTCTTCACGTAGTCTGTTATTCTCCTCCATCAGAGTTCGACTCATAGACCTTAGTTGTCTCGCCTCCATGATGGCCAGATCACGTTCACGCTCTGCATTGATATGATCATGCGATGAATTAAGAGCGAGATCATTGAGTTCTAAAACATGAGGGTGTCCGTGACCCAGGTGAAGGGTTATGCTGTGGAAGAGCTGGTAGAAGAGAGTTGAGTAGAGTCTGACGCACTCGTTGCGTTGAGCTTCCATGTTGATCTTTAGATCAATAGACTTGTGCCTCATTTCTCTAAACTTGGTCCACACATCCTCATGAAATTGGCGAAGGATGGCGACATTCCTGTCAGTAGCTTTGGACGTTGCAGTGGCAAGTTCGGCAACAGCTGTGGAGATGCTGGTAAGCTCTCCCAGTCTGTTGTAAATGGCGTCCAGGTGGCTGAGGATTTCTGAGTTGGCCGGTTAGGATGGAGAAGGGTCAAGGCCTACATGAATGTGCTCAATGCTGGCAGACGGCGCGGCGTCGGCAGAGGTGACAAGGTGGAAGGGCTGCTGGAGAGGTGGAGATTTTGAGGTTGAGGTGGAGTCAGGTGTAGGGAAAGTGTGAGTAGAAGATGAGTTAGATGAAGGTGGGGAGGGGGGAGGGACAAGTTCAATATCAGTGTTTGAGTTATCACTGATAATTGAAGGTATTGGGAGGGGGTCGGTAGAGAACCAGAAGGAGGGAGTGGGATAGAAAAGGGCTTTTGGTTTCATTGGGGTGGGTTGTTGAGTAGGTTTGGGGAAGAGATCTGTCAACGACGAAAGTTCAAATATGAACTTTGTGGCAGCAGAGTTCAGGGATGGGTGAAATTTGACGGTAGAGGTGTGGGTTTGGTTTCGTTCGGATGGTGTAGTTGGGTTGGTTGGATTTCGAGGAGGTGAAGATGGGGTAGAAGGGTTTGGAGAGTAATTGAAGGGAGATGGAGGGGCTAGAGAGGATGATATGATAGGCTCCTCCTGAGGGATAGACTCCTCCGGAGGGGTTGATTCCACCTGAGTAGATGACTCAGTAAGATCGGGTTGAGAGGGTGAGGAAGGTTGGGTGCCAGCAGAATTCCTTCGCTGCCTCAGTGGTTGGATAGGAGATCCAGTTGCTTCATCGGCAGAGGTGATAGGGTCTGCTAGTGGCTTGGTCGATAGGCCTTTACACAATCACCTGCGTTTAGGCTTAGGTGAAGGTGAGGGTTCGTCAGATGAAGGTTTGCGTTTTGGAGCTTAGGATGGCTTGGGAGTGGAGATTGTTGGTTCAGGGTTGGAGGGCTGGGGAGAAGATGGTTGTCCAGCAGCAATAGAGGAGCTACCAGCAGACTTATCATGTCTATTGGCCTTCAGTTCCTTGCGAATCAATTTGGCCTGAAGATCCGCTTCTTGCCTAGCCTTGTTGGTAGTATCAGCCTTGGTTTTGGCAAAGAGGTCAGCCAAGACTTTGGTTTCATCTGGCGAGAAACCAGTCGCCTTCTTGTCTTGAGCAGCCTTTCTCCACTTCCACATATGCTCTAACTCTGCTGCTAGCCCTCGGGCTTCTTGCAGAATGTCACGAACAACGGTAGAGGTTGCTTTCTCAAACCTTGCCCTGCCAACATGGATGCTTGCACATGCTTTATCATATGCGTCCATGTCAAAACGCATGACCATCATAGGTGTGGGCTCTGCTAGCTTGTCAATAGTGAGGTTTGGGAGCCCTCGTTGCTGCTTCTTCTTGTTCTCAATGTCAATATATTTGTTGAGGAAGGTAGCACTCAGCTGTTTGTCTTTGGTTACTGTAGACACCCCAATTTTGTACCCCTGGTATGTAACATGACATGCGATATCAAGACATGTTAAAACTTAACAAACGTCAAGTTACGGGGTTTAAAAATGCAAAAGACAAAGCGGTATCGTAAAAGCATTGAAATCACGGGGGGCGAGTGTCAAAAAGGCTGAAAAAAGGCTCCAGGCGCCACCACCAAAGGAACCAGGCGCGGCGCCCAGACCATGGGGGTTCGGCACCCAAGCCCAAATAGTGCACTCCGATTTGAGAATTAGTACAAGCTCTCAAGCGTGTGGTACAAGCTGATGAAGCACAAAGAAGAAATTTTAAAGGTAACGATGTCCCTCCTCTCACCTATAAATAGAGGTGTTTGGCTTCAGAATTGAGGGCCGAGAATTTTCTAATCATACTATTCAGCGTTTATTTTACGCAGTAGAGAGCGATCGTGAGATAGAGAGAAACCCCTCATCCTATAAAGCCTCGAAGCTCTGCCAAATCTCCTCCAAACTCAAAACCAACCGGTCAAAGTGAACCTTAGCCTTCCAGCTAGGATTCCACCCTATTTCCCCGGTCCAAAAATCCTAAAAACGGTTGCTGCCCTCGAGGCCAATCTGCTAGAAGCAAGCGGTTGCTTTGCGATTCCGAGCAAACAAACAACGGCAAAGCATAGCGGTTGCTCCGCGGTTTTACGATGGTGAAAGCAACTTTCGGAGCGGTTATTACTCGAACCAGCGGCGACAAAAGACTCCCTCTCCCGGAAGGACAGAGCGAGCACACCTCACCCTCTTAAAGGTAAACCTTTAAGAGCTTTATATAAAAATGTTATTTTCATCCGGCCCAATGTAAAAAATATAAGCAGTTGTGCTACCCGGATTTCTATAGAAAATAGCATTCAAAAGAGCAATTATTATGGCCAAATATTTTTAAATGTATTTGTAATTATTAGAAGAAGGCGGCTGCAAGTCTGTAAATAATGTAAAATACATATATATCTGCTTTTAATTCTTTATTTCATTTGCTAGATAAATATAATAAAAGCATATTTTAGCCAAAAACTATTTTTTAGACCGAAAGGACGAGTTGGGTGCCTAACACCTTCTCACCTTGTAACTTAGCCTCCGAACCCTTTTTTACAAACTCTAGTTATTTTTGGTTTTTCTTTATTTCTCCTTAAAATAAAGATGGAGACTCTGTTTTAAACATTTTGGATCATAGTGAGGCCTGCAACATCTTTTTTTTGTACTGTTCTGTTTTCCCCTAAACAAGGGACGATGTGAATGAAAAGGGTGATGCATTTCCCCTAAACAAGAGAGGATGATATACGGGGAAGCCCAATGCACTCGTAGCGATCCAAAATAAGCCTAAGGTCATGGTCAGGCTCACAACATCCTTTTTTTGCACTTTTCCGTTTTCCCCTAAACAAGGGATGATGAGAATGAAAAGGGTGATGCATTTTCTGTATTTTGTTTTCCCCTAAACAAGAGAGGGTGAGATACGGAGAAACCCAATGCACTCATAATGACCTAAGGCAATTTTCAAATAGCCCATAGTGAGGCAGGGCGTGTTCCCACATGCCTTCGCAACATCTTTTTTTTGCACTTTTCCGTTTTCCCCTAAACAAGGGAAGATGAGATTGAAAAGGGTGATGCGTTTTCTGTATCTTATTTTCCCCTAAACAAGGGAGGGTGAGATACGGAAAAATCCAAAGCTCTCATAATTAATGGACCAAAGCTCACTCGGTGACCGAGGCGTATTTAACGCGCTTTTTGACAACACTCTTTCTACATTTTGAATTTCGTCTCTCCCTAAACAAGGGAGGATGGACTAGAAAGTGTGATGTCCTTCCGCACGCCGCATTCCCCTAAAAAAAGGGCGCGCGGGGTCCAGAAGCATTCCGGGGCGCTCACAGTAGCGACTCTGCTGGGGACGTCGTTTGTATTTTTAAGAAAATAAAAATGGAGGGCTAGACTCAGTTTTCATGAAAAAGAAAAAACAAGTTCTCTTTAGTTTCTGGCTAAAATATGCTTATTATATTTTTTGGCATTTTAAATATTGCATTCTTATATATCTGTGTATATATTTGTGGATATGATCCTCCTCTTGCATCGGTTTCGTTCCAGTTACCGTTACAGGTATATTTTTAAAAAAAGAGTATTTACAAAAAAAAATATAACAATAAAATAGATTTCCGGGCAGTATAGAAAAAGGGCTGGAACTTTATTTTATTATTGATTTATTTTGCTCTATATATCTGTTTGCTTTATTTATGTCGCGAAAAAAAAATACAAATAAATGTACATATTCTTTTATTTTGTCATATTATTTGTACATCTATATATATATTTTTTTTATCAAAAAAAATATTCTTTCTGTTAATATCAATATGCTTGTTTTTCATATATATATTTTATTTGGCTTCTTGCGTGTGTACATAAGTTTAATAAAAAAATCGTTTTTCCAAAAAAGAAAAAAAAATTATTTTCCGAAATAAAGAAAAATCAAAAGAAAGAGTTTTCCGAAAAAAAGAGAGAGAAAGAAATTCGTTTTCTAATATTTAAAAAAAATCATCTCTTTTAAAAAGAAGAGTAAACAAACTCATTTTCTCAAAGCAAAAAGAAAAAAAAACGTTTTTGGAAAAAAAGATTTTTCATTATATATATATATATATATATATATATATATATATATATATATATATATAACAATAATTTCGTTAAAAAATGTATTAAAAAAAGCAAAAAAAAAATATTATTTGTTTTTTGAAAAAAAAAACTTGAAAGGGTTAAATGGGGATAAAAGACAAGAAGAAAACAATAGGGCGTCTAATTGATAAAGGGAGAAAATATGAAAGTCATGAAGTGTCAAAAGCCCAAAGATATAATGTCAACATTCACTTTGGCGCAGCGCCCAAAGTGACTATGGGTGGTGCCCATCTGCTTCCTCCGTGACCCTTTCCCTATTTTTAATAATTTTGTCTAATATTGGGCTCATTTTATCCGTCGGATCGCTCATTTTTGCCGTTTGGTGCACCCATTTTTCCTGTTACTCCACCTTTCAAAAAAAAAATCATCAAAAACAAAAAGTTTTCTTTCTTTTAAATCATGTGTTGTGTTTATACATATTTGGATCTTTGTTATTTTTTTTGTACCGCTAACAATTTTACATGGGCTGAAAAATAAAAAAAATGGTTATTTATCATTTACTCTCCTTAGAGGATTGTCCAGAGGTACGTAATCATCACATCTCATTACAAGGATCGCAAAAACAAAAAAAAGAATTTTCGAATAAAAAATCATGTGTAATACTTAGTTCTCTTTTCCTTTAAAAAATAATAATATATATAATCGTTTCTTTTCGCAAAAAAAAAAGATCATTTAAAAAAAATTCGTTCTCTCTAAACAAAAAAAATCTCTATTCTTTCAAATTGAAAAATCAAAAAAGAAGATTAGCAAAAAGAAAATTTCTCTGATAGAGTTGAACTACGATGACCTGAGCCTCAAAATGAGAACGTAGGCAGCCTTTGGGTTCGGTCAATGCTTTAATTTACTCTTTAAAAAAGTGGTATTTTCGATGTGTTTTCTTTTGTTTCCCAAAACATGAAAAGACAGAAAATCCCTCACCATTATTCTTAATTGCCATCTCCAAATTCATCTTCTCTTTTAACCTCTCATAAATGCATCACTAGTTGATAAGTGCATCGTTCATTCTCGATTTCAAAAAAAATTCAGTAAGTTGTACTTCGAGATGTCAAGGTCTACCACTTAAAAAAAAGGAATTAAAAAAAAGAATAAAAAAAGAATCAAAAAAAAGTAAAAAAAAAAACAGAAAAAGAAAAGACCGATAGGGAGCCAAGGAAGAAAGGAAAGTTGGGAAAGCCATGAAGCCAAGAAAGCATAAAAGTCTGGAAAACCGGAAAACCCAGAAAAGTTAGGCAACTCAAGGATCATACGCAACAATTCAGGACTAGAGGCTTTCAAACCCCAGGGGTGTCTCTTTTGCCCATATTGATGCCTACAGCCCATCCTTGCAGAGTATGATCATGAATCCATTTAGTCTCCGTTATTTCGAAAGTCCAACCAAGTCATCAAATCAAGCATTCCAAAAGGTATTTATCTATATTCGAATCTGATAAATTCTAACTAGCTTGTCGAGTCTTCTTCTTGATCTCTTAGCACCATCTATCGCCGAAGTATCTGTTATATAAAAAAAAATGACGACTCGACTCATGTAAAAATATGATAAAACTACACGGGTTGACAATAAATCATTTCACAATATGGACCCACAAACCATTAAAAATGTAAGTTCGAGAAAACAACCTTCTGTCTTGGTAAAAGGTCATCTTCGAGCCATTGCGACCGAGCTATTAAATGACACACTAGGGGCTTCCAACCATACACCAAACCTCTTTCAAATACCTAAACAAATAAACCATATACCAAAGCCTAACCATCTCTAAAATCCAGCTTCCCAAAACTGGGGCTGCTTCACTCTTATATATACATCCACCAAGAGTGACAACCTTTTTATCCCAAGAGAGAGAAGACAGATATCTCTTCAAGAACTCTCCTAAATTGCTCCGAGAAGTCAATAAAAAAAAGAGAAAAAAATGCAAGGTTGAAAATTCAAAAAAAAAGGGGGGGGGGGCTATGCATAAAAAAAAGTGCAAGCCTGAAAATCAAAAAAAAAAGAAGCCTATGCATAAAAAAAGAAAAAAAGAAAAAAGAAAAGAAGCCTCCCCTGAACGATTTCCTCAAAATCTCCCTCTTGCAACAAAAAAAATATATCAATCACTCTTGGACAACCCTATAACCCATAACCAAAGCTAAAAGCCGATCTCCCAACCATATCTACAACCAGGTCCAGAAACCAATTTCCTATACAAACTCACAGCCTAAAAGGCCAGCCAATGATCGCTTTGCGATCGCCTTTCCGAAAATAACCAAATCCACAGTCCAAAATACCTTTGAGCAAGAGGTCAATCAAATCCTCAACCCTAAAGCCAATCCATCCCAAATACTTAAACACTAGACCCTAACCTAGTTGCCACATATAGCTTTGTTTCAATCGATTATAACATGATCTGGATCCAGGACAAAATTTCTTGCTAAAGACACCTAAAATCATTAAAATATAAATATTAAATAGGGTCCATGAAACTTATGATACTCGGCGATAAACTCTGGATCATGACTCTTATTTTTGTTCATTAGAGTCATCCCACTTTCTCTGAGCATACACATTTCTGTCTCCCACAAAAGTCTCTCCAAATCGAGTCTGTCTGGGGCTGTCCCTAGTTAATTTCTTCATGAACGTTCCCGTCACACAAAATTTGGTTGATCAAATTCATCCTGGGGCTTCTCCCGCTAAACTCATTGGATACATAAAAGCTCATCATCTCCAGAAACAGCTGTCCTTTCCATCTCCGCCTGAAGAAACGAATAAGCTACAAAGATGTGATCCCTCAAAAATAAGCGGCTTATCTTTGCATGCATTGAAAGACTGGCTCCCTATGAGGTAAAGGCTCGCTAGGTTGAAAACCCGAAATGGCAGCCTAGGAAAAAGTTAGAGCACAAAAAAAAAAACAACAAAAACAACAAAAAAAGTGATCACTCTGAGGCATCGATTAGTAGGATTTACTGTCTTCTGATTGAATCCCTTCCTTGAATGATGTACTAGTCAAAAGACTGAAAAGTAACCCTAAACTTCACCCACCTCCATCTCAAAAATCACCATTAACTCTTATACTCATAACCCTTCAAAGCCAACCAGAAGCCACATCTCAAGCTCTTAAGTTACATTTCCATCACCTTACCTTATCTTGTCTTAACATGTTTAAGAAACTGATGACACACATGCACATTCAAGAGTCCATTTTTTTAAGAAAAAGAAAGTTTCGTTCGCATGCTTGCATCTTTTGTTTGCATCCTTTTATTGCATCTAATCAGGTCTTCTGACGTATTGGCCCTTGGAAAAGTATAAATGTTCTCCAGCATCTCGCCAAGGACCTCTTCCCAAAGATCCTCAGCAGCATCATCAAAAGCTACACAAGCCGATCATCGACAGCATTCTGCCACAACGCTTCATAATCATCACTTTCCCTATGTTGGGATGAGAACATTTAAAAAAAAATCTGCATCGCTTCTCCTATGATAGGATAAGCACATTTAAAAAATATGCATCGCTTCTCCTATGCTGGGATAAACACATTTTTAAAAAATCTGCATCGCTTCTCCTATGATGGGATAAGCACATTTTTTAAAAATCTGCATCGCTTCTCCTATGCTGGGATAAGCACATTTAAAAAATCTGCATCACTTCTCCTATGATGGGATAAGCACATTTAAAAAAAAATCTGCATCGCTTCTCCTATGTTGGGATAAGCACATTTTGTAAAAGAAATCTGCATCGCTTCTCCTATGCTGGGATAAGCACATTTTAAAAAATTTGCATCGCTTCTCCTATCTTGGGATAAGCACATTTAAAAAAATCTGCATCATTTCTCCTATGCTAGGATAAGCACATTTTAAAAAATCTGCATCGCTTCTCCTATGATGGGATAAGCATATTTTAAAAAAATTTGCATCGCTTCTCCTATGCTGGGATAAGCACATTAAAAAAAATCTGCATCGCTTTCCCTATGCTGGGGAAAGCCTGTTTTTAAAAACAGCATCACTTTCCCTATATTGGGGAAAGCCTATCTTCAAAAGCAGCATCGCTTTCCCTATGCTGGGGAAAGCCCATTTTCAAAAACAACATTTCTTTCCCTATGTTGGGGAAAGCCCTTTTTCAAAAGCAGCATCGTTTTCCCTATGATGGGGAAAGCCCGTTTTCAAAAACAGCATCACTTTCCTATCTTTGGGGAAAGTCGGTTCAAAACCAAAGATCACTTTCCTATCTTTGGGAAAGCTGTTTTCAAAAACGACATCGGTTTCCCTATGTTGGGGAAAGCCCTTTTTCAAAAGCAGCATCGCTTTCCCTATGCTGGGGAAAGCCTGTTTTCAACAACAGCATCGGTTTCCCTATCTTGGGGAAAACTCGTTTCAAAAGCAACATCGCTTTCCCTATGCTGGGGAAAGCCCGTTTTCAAAAAGCAGCATCGATTTTCCTATGCTGGGGAAAGCCCATTTTCAACAACAACATCGTTTTCCCTATGCTGGGGAAAGCCCATTTTCAACAATAGCATAACTTTCCTTATGCTGGGGAAAGCCCGTTTTAAAAAACAATATTGTTTTCCCTATGCTGGGGAAAATGCGTTTTGAAAGGGTGCACCGCTTTCCCTATGCTGGGGAAAGCGCGTTTTAAAAAGGTTCCATCGCCTTCCCTATGCTGGGGAAAGCGCGTTTTGAAAAGTGGCATCGTTTTCCCTATGGTGGGGAAAGCGCGTTTTGAAAAGGTCCCGCCAGTTTTTCCTATGCTGGGCAAAACGCACCATCCAGTGTTTTTGTTTGTTTACTTGAGGCCGAACTACGTTTGGTTTGATTCCTTTTATTAAGGGATACGTAGGCAGCCTACTTCGGTAGGTCCAACCATCAGAGCACTTAATTTGCATATCTGCTTAAAAACTACGATAACCTGATATAACCGACTAAATATGTCTAGGATATGTGAGATTTGCTATGCATTATAAACTACTGCATTATAACTTCTACCTGTTGCATTACTCCCCATTATAATTTCCACGAAATTAGGGAGTCTATTTCTTATCAACAATGTTCGTTTACTCGGTAAGCTGCAGGTTACCCGTAAACTCCATCGTTGAGGGGCTTTGTAGACACCCCAATTTCGTACCTCTGGTATGTAACATGACATGTAATATCAAGACCTGTTAAAACTTAAAAAAATATCAAGTTACAGGATTTAAAAATGCAAAAGACAAAGCAGGATGTGTAAAACAGTGAAATGCAGGGGCCAGAGTGTCAAAAAGGAGGCTAAAAAAGGCTCCATGCACCACCACCAAAGGAACTAGGCGCGGCACCCAGACCATGGGGGTTCAGCACCGAAGCCCAAATAGTGCTCTCCGATTTGAGAATTAGTACAAGCTCTCAAGCGCGTGGTACAAGCTGATGAAGCACAAAGAAGAAATTTTAAAGACATCGATGTCCCTCCTCTCACCTATAAATAGAGGTATCCGGCTTCAGAATTGAGGGCCGAGAATTTTCTCACTCATACTGTTCAGCGTTTATTTTACGCAATAGAGAGCGATCGTGAGATGGAGAGAAACCCCTAATCCTATAAAGCCTCGAAGCTCTGCCAAATCTCCTGCAAACTCAAAACCAACCGGTCAAAGTGAACCTTAGCCTTCCAACTAGGATTCCACCCTATTTTCCTGGTCCAAAAATCCCAAAAAGAGCAGTTGCTCTGCCCGAATTCAGAGGCCAAATTCACCAAAATCAAGCAGTTGCTCTGCCCGATTTCCGCCAGCAACAAGCAAACAACAACAAAAACGAAAGCAGTTGCTCCGCCCATTTTACAGTGCCTGAAAGCAACTTTCAGAAGTTGTTATTCTTCCCGAACCGCTGCAGCAGCAAAAGACTCCCTCTCCCGGAAGGACAGAGCGAGCGCATGTGACGACCCGACCCGGATCCCAATACGAGACACCAAGGTCGTGCTGCCAAAACACACAAATAGCAAGCAATGGGTAAGGCCATAACGGCGATATGCCAACAACTCAACAAATGCAGAAGCGAAATACAATGGAACCCGAGCTAACAAGCTCCGAAATACAAAGCGACCAAAGAGATAGTAAATCTCTCAGCCCAAAAATTCGACGCACGTGACGCAACATTGGGCACGTACTACAAACTCCCTGTAACAATTTTATAAACAATTTTATAACCAAGTCATCGACGACGTTACAGCCGGAACCCAACATTAAACTAAGTCTACAACTCTAGTCTACACACTCAACGGCTAAACATGCCGGAGTACAACAACCAACAATAATATTAATAACTTGAGGTGAATAAAATATGTAATTAAATAACATGGCTCGACTAACATTTGTCGGCTCACAAAAACCAAGTACTAATTAAACAATACAAGTACATGAACTAATCAAAACACAACTTTACTACCCATAGTAAAGTCTATATAACTTCACTTCCCAAACGTCCTTTCCAATAAACTAAGGCTACAAAAATAAATTAAAGTAGCAACCTTCACAAAAATTACACTTCTTTCGTAGGCTCGGCGGTTTCCTTCGAATTACTAGCTCGGCTCGAATCTAAGGAAAACAAAGCAAACGAGTAAGTCATAATGACTTAGTAAGCTACAAAAGATGCAATGTCATGGCATGGCATAATGCTCAAAGAAAACATGTACATCTCATGTCATACTTGTAATATGTCATGTCATGGTACAATTCTCAGCATAAACCCACTTTTCATCCATAGTCATATGGAACACAATTCTACATAATTTATCATGAAGTAATCCATATCATATAAAGTATGCATCTCACTTCCAAAAATGTGTAGCATGTTAATTCCACATTTTAACTTATCATCAAGCCACATAACCCAATCATATCATGAGTCTCATAGATATTCATTTAACACAACTCATATAATAATTCATATATGGGAGACTATTGTTTCCATTCTAATCATACATAACATGTTATATTTTTAGTATAACATCATATCATGAAAATCATCATTTTATTAGCATGTTACATTTCTATTATAACATCTCATCAAGTAATCATCATCTCATGTAAATCATATCATAACCACGTAGCACAACAATTCATATACGTGCTCGTAAAATAAACAATATAAGAGAGAAGATGATTTTTCCTTTCCGTTTCCAGCGTGTAACTCCTGCGGAAACAAACGTGTCCTCGATAACCCTTTCGTGGCATCGACGTCCCCGAAACAATCCCCGTTCGGGTTCCATAGCTATCAAAGTCTTGTGTATTACTCTAACTAAGATCAGCTACTTCCCCACCGTGGCCATCGATGGAGGGGTGTGTGCAAACCCGGTGCGGCGATCCATTGCGATCATGAATCCCACAATTCGTGAAGACAATGCATCGTCCCGCCAAAGACTCAAACCAAAAACCGCCAGCTGGACTCAAACACAAGCACATGTAATATATACTCGCATGCTCATCCAAAGGAAAAGTACAACACACCGCACTAATCCAATCAAGTAGATATTTACTTGTAACTCACATAGTTATGCATTTCTATGCTAACTAACTCATAAACACATTAGAGTAATAATATTAAGTCTCTAATGCCCAAGTGTTCTTTATAAACTTGAAAACTCTCAGAGGCTTAACCTCCATCAAAACTACCCCAAATTCCGTAGGATTTCAATATGTAGTTCTCTATGTTCATATAAATCCATAATTGACTCCGTTGAGTCATTTCTACTCATTTCAAATTTGAAGGCATAGAAGCTATTTACATCATAGCCCTCCTATTATTCATTAGCTAATGTTCATGGCTAAGTTCTCAAGGTTAACAACATTGTGCAACCCAACAATCCATACCTTCCCAACAAAAAACCCAAAACATAGTTCATAGGTCAACACTTAACATTTAAATTCAACCATCACATTTCAAGCATGTGTCTCAAGTTAACATTAAATCAAGCATGCTTTCCTTCAAAACAACCATTTATCTAAGCAAGATGTAAATTCATCTAGCATGTTCATAACCAACATGTAAATTCATCTAAAATGTTCATAACCTTCAATTCATGAATTATAGTTGACCAACATACTCTTATATGCATAATAGTCAACTCAACCCAATAAAGTCAAACCTTACATTTTATTCATGTAATCCATAATAATAATTCATTATACATGCTCATAACCAAAAATTCATAAATTAGATAGCATCATACTCTTATATGCATGATAGTTAACTCTTATTCTTAAAAGTCAAACGAAACATTCAAACATGTATTCCATTGTAAAAATTCATCTTTAATGCTCACAACTAAAATTAGAGGTTCAACAAGTATACTTCCAAACTCCCAAACATATATCCATGTATGATTCTAACAATTCATAATATCCAATAAAACTCCAAAAATCATACATATCATCAATAACCCATTTACTTCATCAACATATAATCAAACCCTAGGTTTTTAGGGAATCATATACCCATCATACCCAAGTCCAAAATTACCAATTGAAACTTAATAACATACTTCATTAAACATAGAAATCAGCCTACTCATGCTTCTAGCAAGTTCACTCACCAAAAATCCAAAAATCAAAATAAAATCACACACAACATGCTTGTGTACTCATTGACCTCAAATAGCAAGCATCTTTGTTTTCCTTAGGGTCAATGAGCACAAAATCAATAGAATAAGGAGTCTAATAGCTTACCTAGCTTGAGTGAAAACTCAAGAGAATTGAAATCTGAACGGTGAAGTCGTTCCACTCGTTGAGGGCTTCGCGAATCCGAAGTTTGGAGGCGATCTAACGGTCGGATCTTTGTTGATTGAATGAGGAAGAAGCTAGGGCTCATAGCCCCCCCCCATGAACTCCCACACTCTCTCACTCATACGGTTTAGAAAGAAGGAGGGAGAATGAGTGTATTGGCTGAATTCTAAAAGGGTTTAAGCTATTTATACCTCCCAAACAAATGAGGGCACAATTGGGATTTCATGGGTACAATTAGTGATTGTTAGTTGTAATTAACCCCTAATAAAACTTTAATTAACTCCCCAAACATGCTAGGACATCATTAGGACTAAGTATGGGTGTTAGGAAGGGTTTAGAAGAGGTTTAGAAGGGGTAGGATAGGAAATACACTTCAAAAATCAAAACAGGGACAAGGCTGATTCGGCACCCATGCGCTCGCATGGCCACCAAGTGAAGCGACCGCTTCACACTATTCCCAAGCCTTGGTGAGTTTCTGCAATCCTCGTTCACGTCCGGTCCTTCCCGCATGCAATCGCAAGCCTTGAAGCTTCAAAATGGCTTATAATTGAACCCTTACAGTCCTCAAACACTAAGCTAAACCAATCAAGTCTCAAACCACTTTTAAAGTAGGTCTAAACTCTCATAAACAACACCCGAAACAACTCGAAGCGAAACCGAAGCAAGGCGTAACAACTTGCTAACGAAACGTCGAATGAAACCACAAACCGACGGGCAACAACCCATTATTATAAACACTTAAAAGGGCTATAGAATAGGCCTGAATGCCTCTTAGATGATGAACAACAGATAGGAGAAAAGGACTCCCGAAAGACGAGACGATCACACGGCTCAATCTCCAACTACGCGATAGGAAGAATTGCTATCCTCGAAGCGTCAAAACTTCACGAGACTTAAGGAATGCATCCAACTAGAATTCTAACACATCTAAAAATGTTATTTAATCATCATGTAAAGATCTAGGACCAAATCGAGGTCAGGAACAAAAAACCCGAGTAAACTCTCAATCGCGTCGCATTTCGACTATCGTCGAGTTATGACTTGTGACTTTAGCAAGTCAACAACTAAATGGCATCTGTTAAAAGTATTTTGGTCTTAATGTGATCTCTCATAAACATCTAGACTCTCTCACAAACCAAACAAGGAATCAACAAGGGAAGAAGCGCGAGTATTGCACGCAATTCAAGCTAACCGGGAATCGGGGTCTTACAGCGCACCTTACGCTCTTAAAGGTAAACCTTTAAGAGTTTTATATAAAAATGTTATTTTCATCTGGCCCAATGTAAAAAATATAAGCAGTTGTGCCGTCCGAATTTCTGTAGAAAATAACATTCAAAAGAGCCATTATTATGGCCAAATATTTTTAAATGTATTTGTAATTATTGGAAGGAGGCGGCTGCTGTGAGGTTCCCGGGGTGTGACCCGCACCCCACGCGCCCTTGGTTAGGGGTGCGCGTATGTGCGGATGCGGGACACCACTGCTCTCGTTCCACCCTCCCTTGTTTAGGGGAAGACGAAATCAAAAGTGCGAGAGGAGTGCTGTCTATGTTAGCGCGTTGGAATGCGCCTCGGTTGCCTTTAGTGGATTTTATTATAAAAATAGCCTTATGGCCCATTTCAGATCACTATGGGAGCTTTGGGTTTCCCGCATCAAGTTATCCCTTTTTTATGGGATATCAGGATATGGGAATACATCACCCTTCCATTCCCATTTTCCATTTTTTAGGGGAAAACGGAAAAGTGCAAAGAAGGAGTGTTGCGAGGCCCGACTGGATCCAAAAAGTTTTAGAGTCGCCATCTTTATTTTAAGGCAAAAATAAAGAAAAACCTGAAAAAGAAAACCAGAGATAAAAAGCGGGTTCGGAGGCTATGTTACGAGTTGGGAAGGTACTAGGCACCCAACTCGCCCTTTCGGTCTCAAAATAGTTTTTGGCTGAAGTATGTTTATTGTTATATTCATTTAGCAGATAAATAAAGCATTAAAAGACAGGAAAATAAAACAAATAAATCCGTGGCTACATTATTTACGGACTTGCAGCCATTTCCTTACAATAATTACAAATGTATTTAAAAATATTTGGCCATTATAACGGCTCTTTTACATAATATTTCCTATACTAATCCGGGTAGCACAACGGCTTATAAGGACTACATTGTTCTGGATTTAAATAACAACTTTAAATAATAAATGAACTGAAAAGTAAATAAATAACTAAAATAATGCCCTTAAAGGCTTTTACCTTTTAAAGCGGGGTGTGCTCGCTCTGTCCTTCTCGGGAGAGGGAGACTTTTATTGCTTGTTGCTGATGGGATTTGGGCAGAGTGACGGCTTATATGTGGTAGTTTTGGCTCTTTTGGTCGGGCGGAATGACGACTTATATATGGTGGTTTTGGCCTTTTTGGTTGGGCGGAATAACGACTTAGTTTTTTGGTTTTTCATCTCATTACTCGGGCAGAGTAACGGCTTACCTTGGGAGTTTTGGGCCAGGGAAGTGAGGTGGATACCTAACAACTAGGCTAGGGATCACTTATAACCGGTGGATATTTATTTTGGCGGAGTTTGGACGGGGTTTGGAGATTTTAGTGGGTTCCACTCACCTATCTCACACCTCTTGTAACTAATCGCTTCGAAGGAACGCCGAAGAATTCTTTAAGCGCTTCGTTGCGATAATTCTGAACACTGAATGAGGGAGCCGGGGCCTCCTATTTATAGCTGAAGAGTGGGGAGTCATCGGGGATTTTGGAATTTCCTTCAGCCGCATCATCGGATTGTACACTAAGCTCCAACGGGTGTGCTTTGCGTTAACTGAAGAGGGCTACAGTGCTCATCATGGCGCGGCCGATTGCTTCTCCTGGTGCGGTACCAAGCCCACTATTCACTTTAATTTTTGACACTTTCCTCCCATGCAGTTCACTGTTCATGCATCCTACTTTTTCCTTTTGCATTTTCAACCCTGTAACTTGACATTTGTTAATTTTAAACAGTTCTTGATATCGCATGCCAGAGTTACATATCAATGGTATGAAATTAGGGTGTCTACAGAGCCTCTCAACGATGGAGTCTACGAGTAACCCAAGGCTTACTGAGTAGACGAACATCGTTGATAAACAATAGACTCTCCAATTTCATTCAATTATAGAACGGGGATGAGATGCAACAGGTAGTAGTTATAATGCAACAGTATGACACAATCCAAACTCCATAGCCTAGACAATTTTAGTCGGTCATAGCAGGTTATCGTAAATTTTAAGCAGATATGAATTGAAGTGCTCTAATGGTCGGACCTACTAGTGTAGGCTGCTTACGTATCCCTTAATAAAGGAACTCAGACCAAAACGTAGTTCAGGCCAAAACCTAAACTATCACTCGTACAACGGTCGTGCCTACCGTGATAGGATGCCTACGTATCCTTAAACAAGGAATCAAACCGAGACGTAGTTCACTCAACTGGGGACTAAATGCTGCGGTGTAAGTGTTGTGGTGCTAGTGCGGCAATACTAAATGAGCAAGTGCGGAAAAGCTTTATCAAATAAGTACGGCAAAGGTAAATACGTGTTATGATGGTCGCGTCTACCGTGATAGACTGCCTACGTATCCTTAGCCAAGGAATCAGACCAAACGTAGTTCGTCATGCGGCTATGTGGAGTGAATTGTTTCCTAGGAACTCAGCCTCTACTGGAGAACAAGACCTTTCCCTATAAATCCGGGGCTGTGTACCCCTTAAAGGAAAGTTTCCCACACAGCCAAAATGCATGGAATGCATTGCCTCCTCAGGAACTCAGCCTTCAACGGAGAACAAGACCTTTCCCTATTAATCCAGGGCTGTGTACCCCTTAAAGGAAAGTTTCCAAACATCATACAAATGCACTGCTAAAAAGGAAAATACCTTCCTTTCCTTTACCGTTGCCGTGTCCATGCAAAGACAAATTGTCTGGCGATGTTGCTTTTTCGCTTCTTTGCTTTCTGTTGTTGCACTTTTCGGGATTTTTCTTTTTGTCACCATTCCAGCCTTCGCTGGAAAATCTTTTTCCCCGTTTCGCTTATGTTTTCGGCTTTAGCTGGAAAATTTTCTTGATGCTGCTGCATTTTTCTTTACTGCTCCCTCTAACCTTGGTCGAAGCTTTCTTTTTCTTGCTACAACATCTCTTGGTACCGGCTGAAATCATTTTTCTTTTTGCTCGCTGTTGTTTTTCTTTTTGCTCCATTTTCTAGCTTCAGCCGAAAATTTCTTCTTCTGCCGCCGCATTTTCTCTTGTTGTATGCACTTATAAATTTTCTTTCTTGTACATGCATTTTCCCTTCTCCCAAGTTTTTTTTTTTTTTTTTTCTTTTCTCTCTTTTTTTTATTCTGAATGCATGCAACTTTTCTTTATTTGCATGCTTATTACCTCTTTTTTTTTCTCTCTTTTTTTTCTTTATTCTGCATGCTCACCATTTTTCTTTATTTGCATGCTTATTACCTCTTTTTTTTATCTCTCTTTTTTTCTTTTTTTTTTGGTCCACCTGGAAATACTTCTGATCTGCTAGATTTTGGCACTTTTGAAGCATTTCCTAACTTTATTAATAATGCTTATGCATGTCCTATTTATGCTTAAATGATGCAATTAAGTAATGATGCATGAAATTTATTCTTACGATGCATGATTAAACCAGTGGTCATTATTTGACCTTATTATGCATGATTTATACTATAAATGCAAATGGGGCTAAATGATGCATGCTTATGCTGCAGGGACATAGTGAATGCCATAAGAATATTTATTTTCCTGATTGGTGGCATTTTATTTTCTTTTTAGCGCACCGCTAATGCAGCTTATTGGATTATAATAAATGCAAATGCTGGATGCATGTACTTACTTTATTTAATGCAAATGTGATGCCTAAAAATTATAGGATGCCTATTAATATGATGCATGGATATTTTTTTTATTCTAACATGCATGCAATAATGCAAAATGTAGTACATATCTTTAAGATGCAAAATACATTTTTATAATGCTTAGAATGCAAAAATGTTTATTTATATGCAATACAGTAAATAAAAAACTTGTTTTTGTTTTTTTTATTTTGTTATTTTTTGTTGTTTTTTTTGTTGTTGTTTTTTGCTTTTTTGTTTTTTTGTTTTTTGTTTTTTTGTTTTTTGTTTTTATGGGTTAAAAACCTGTACAAATATTTACAATGCAATCTAATTTTATATGATGCAAAAATAAAAATGCAGACTCAAAACACACACACAAAGCAAAGTTATACCGACCTAATGGGTAATGGCACGCTGTATTTTCAAAATGGATTTTAAAGGAATATACCTTCGGGCTCGAGCAGGCTTTCCTTTTCTTTCTTTTTTAGTGATATGCGGGGAAAGGAAAAGGCAGACACTTCCTGCTGTTCCCGGCCATACCATTGTTGCAAGGCTATACTTGGCATAAGGCTATTCTCATAGCCCCTGCATTTTTCTTCACAATCAGACAAGGCAGTGGTGAATGATCGGAATCCAAGTCGTCTGGCTGTTAGGACAATGGCGACGCAGATGATGAATAGGACGAGGACACTTCTGGTGTTTCTTATCCTGATGAGACTGAGCTTTTTTCTGTGCCTTGCAAAAGAAGTATATGGGACCGGCCGGGAGGACGCCACAGATATTGATAGACCGCTTCGGGGCTTAAGCTGCAAATGAAGGATAGTTTTGGGGGAAACAAAGGGGGTAGAGGCAATAATAGATATGTACAGGCAATTAATGCATAATCTAAATTTCTTTAGCAATTATTTCTAAGTTGCACCTTAGGACCTGAAAATTTTATAATTTAGTGTTTTAATGTGGGCTTTGTCGTGGTTTTTCTTTTTCTTCTGTCAATCGAGCCCCCTTGCATGCTGAAGACTGAAGGTAGGATGCCGAGGTTTCAAAGAGTGCTTTCCCTCTCCTTATTCTCCTGATATATATATTTTTTTATTTGGCTCTAACTTTTGCCTAGGCTGCCCTTTCGGGTTTTCAACCTAGTGAGCCTTTATTTTTTTATATTTTTTTCATTATTTTAATTTGCTCTAATTTTTGCCTAGGCCGCCATTTCGGGTTTTCAGCCTAGCAAGCCCTTATTTCTTCTTTTTATTTGTTTTTTTTATTTTTTTATGCCCTAACTTTTGCCTAGGCCGCCCTTTCGGGTTTTTAGCCTAGCGGGCTGGAGAGGGAAGCATTTGTCGGATCGGTTGGTTCGAGCATAATACCTTTTAAGCTCGTTGAGATTGGAGGGCTGAACAAGGTCTTTTCTTTCCTGGCTTATGAGGAGTACGACATCTCCTGACCAAATCTCTTTGACAATATGCAGCACATCGTGGAAGAGAGTGGTAGCAGCCTTTTGATAAGTAGCCCCAGCATCTTTTAGCCCAGACGGCATGACATGATAGCAGTAGGTCTCCCAGAGGGGTAGTGAATGAGGTCTTTTCTTGGTCTCATGCTGCCTTTGATTTGACTATAGCCTAGCATGCCGTTGAAAAAAAACTGTTGGGCTTGGGAATGGTCACCATATTGAACAGCTAGATCGGGTTTTTTCCTTTTTTTTTTACTATTTTTTCTTCTTTTTTTTCTCTTTTTCTTTCTTTTTACTACCCGAATGAAGTTGACGTGCGGCTGTTTCATGATTTTTCTTTTTTTAACCTGTAGTGACCATTACGGCTTGATGCGGCGGAGCTTTTTGTCTGATTGGCTGAGCATCCGGATATATGGGGATCCGGTGTTCAACTATGGCTGGGTCTACCTCGACACATCTTCATAGGACCAGCCAAACATGTCCACGAACTCTTTTGAGGAGATCCATGAGTGTTATTCTTTTAGAGCCTTGCAGGTAGTTACCGATTCTGACTTCTTTTGATTTCCTTGTCCAGCCCCAGATTGATAGTGGATCAGTCTTCAATTGCTGTTGATGATGTTGTCCCTGGCTCTACTGACTTTACAAGCTCAAGCAAACATTTTTTTTCTTTTGGGTCCTATTAAATGACTCATTATTATAATTATTTAATGTATCTTTTAATGTAGGTGCAACTAAGGAATAAGCAAAGACCTTTAGATTATTATTAAAAGCAACCGTACAGGGTTTATTACATTATTGAGGACCTGGGGTTTGAGATCCTCAACTTTATGGAGCGGATTGGTAGATGACCAATCCGTAAGGCTAGGAAAAGGAATAGGGGTAATATATCCGAAGCGGTTTACCAGTTCTGCGGGTGTCCAAAAGTAGGCAGGTCTTAATATACTAGTTCGGCAGAGGTTTATTAGAAATAGACTCAAACTCAACAGGGAGCTCTTTTATAATAAGTGCCTTCATCCATCATACCCAGGAAGCTGTCCCCCAAATTTTCATTAGAAACTTCTTGGTTTATAATTTTGAGCACCATGGCTTTCAAATTTTCGATGTCAGCCTCCATTTTGGCGACGGGGGAGTTGGGTTTTGGTAGATACTGGGTGGATTAGGGAAGGCTGGGTTAATTTCTGGATGTGGTGTCTGGTAAGGGTTTTGGGCTGGATATGGATATTGGGCTGGTGGATTTTGGGCTGGATACGGGTTCTGGGCTGGTGGAACTTGGGTAAGATAAATATTTTGGGCTGGTGGATTTTGGGTTGTTTTGGATGGGCGGCCAGGATCCATATTAAGTAAATAAGTGGTAACTTGGCCTGGCGGGTTATAACTTTATGGGTCCATATGTCGGCTGTTCTGGAGTGGGTTAGTTATGGGAATAGGGAGGTTGTTGTTTCCTAATTCTAGATTTGGTTGAGTCATCCTCTGATTCTATTGTACAGTGGCTAAAAGGTCTGCGTACCGATTAGTGTGGCAATTGTCTTAGAATCAATGTGTTTAGAACTGTTTAAGTGTTAGTCTTAGGCGCGGCTTTGCTAGCCTCTTCAGCAGCCTTGGAAGAACAACAGACTTTGAAGTCTGCTCAAAGTCGAAAAATCAAGATGAGCCAAATCACGAAAATTTGACACGTGTACACCTATTTAGATATTTTCGAAAATATCTAGTCTTTATGTCTTCATCAAATTTCAAGAAGTCAACTCTTCATGATGACAACTGTCCAGACTATCTCCTGAAACCTGAAGACTGAAGACATTACCCGTTTTGGCTAAGAAGACTTTCCAAGCTGCAGAGCCTGCAATATGAAACCATACTCAAATTGGGAATGTCTTCTCTGCACACACTGCATCTTTGATGACTGTGGCTGTTACATCTCCCAAAGCGCCGAATTGCATTCAATGCAAAAGAACGTTGGACACAGTTCACCCTGTCTCAGTCCAACGGTCCAAAGATCTCTTCCTGGTATTTATTCAAGTCTTGGAGATCTGAAGTAACAACTCTTGCGCATTAAACTCTCAAACTTCATCTTCAACATTCAAGCATTCAAGAGATCAAAAGGACAAGGACTAACACTTCACCAAACTTTCTGAAGCTGCAGATCTGCCATCTTAAATTCGTTTCAGCTTCTTTTAGTTTGTTTTTAAACTGTTCTTTAATTCTGCACGTGAAGAGAACAATTAATCATTGATTGTCTCTCTCACCATTATACACTTGGTTAAAAACTTATTTTGTACACGATCCATTAGAGATCTTACTCATAAACCTAGTGGATAAACAAGTGCACTTTTAAAATCCAAAGCTAACCACTTTGGTAGTGGATGTAGTACTATTCACAGTACGAACCACTTCAAATTCATGTGTGCTGTTTGAACTGTTCTTATATTTCTCATTAACTGCTTAACTGCTTCAGAATCTGTACTACCTCAACAGCACTCTTGATAGTTCAGATTCTGCTTTGTTTCCGCTGCCTTAACACTTCTATTCAAACCTTCCAAGAAATCATTAAGAAGTGTTTACGAAAGTTTTTTATAAAAACATAACTAGGCTATTCAACCCCCCCCTTCTAGCCTAGATTGAGCCTATTTTGGGACCAACATAGGTCATTTGGGCTTTGGGGAATTTTGGTGTTTGGGGAAGGATATGAAGGATAGGATGGGTAAGGGTTGATATTTGGGTAGTAGGAACTTGGTGGAGGATTGGGATTTGGGGTAGCGGTCATATTTGGTAGGTTAGTGTTTGGCTGAGGAGTTGGGTTTGGAGGCACGTGGGATGTTGATGTTTCTTGGCGGATTGTAGGGGAAGAGTTCACCTCACCACTGGGTTTTTGACCTTGTATGAGACTTGCTATTTGGCTTAGCAAGCGTTCATGTCGTGCATCCAGATTCTGGTCTAGCCACTGTTGCATTGCCGGAGTCGGAGTGTATCCTGGAGCCCCGAATGCGTACCCATATCGGATTGCTCATCCGCATTGCCATACCGCCGATATGTTGCCTCCGAACCGATTCTCGCCCTTGTCCGATCCGACATCGATACCTTACGTTCGATTTTGCACTACATTCCTGTATCAACCGGCCAGTACTATCTCTGCCTTTCCTAATTTGGGCCAGGTTTCTGAGGAAAATGGGTTATGGAGGTATCAGGAGGCTGGCTGAAGGCTTTCTGGGTTTGGAGTACAACGTGCCTTTATTAGTATATTTTATTATTATTTAATTGTTCCCTACAGTTGACCGGATAAGCACCTGCTTTATTTTGACGGTCTCAGGACTTTTCCTGGAACAGTGGATTCTTTCTCCAGAGTATGGGACCAACGTATTCCACCTGCCTTTCGACTCCCCAAGATCGGACTGATCAGGAGGCTGGCTGAAGGCTTTTTTTTTGTTATTTTTTTTTTGTTGCGCAATTTATTTTCTTTATCACTTTTTTGTTTACTTGTGCTTTTTTTTTGACTTTTCTTTTCTTATATATTATTTATTTATTTATTTGCAGGGGCTGACCCACAATTCAGAGATGCAAAAACCGGTCGGTCTATGAAGTGTCCTGAAAGTCAATATGCATTCTAGCGCTGGCTTATGCAGGGGGTAGGCTGGCCATGGTGTAGGGTAACAGTTCGGAATATAGCTATATGCATGTGCGTGCGTGCGGTATCTAAAAAGCAATAAAATCTTTATTTATTTACTGATATATAAACAGAAAAAAATAAACATGTATGGTCTGTCTTGCTGTTACATGTGGATTGTCTCGGCTTTTTAAATTTTGAGCGCAAGCAAACAAGCACACCACATTAAGAAATAGAAAGAAAAGTGGGGAAACTATTTATTCTTATTAATTACAAATTTGGTCATATGTCCCCAAAATAAAATGACAGAATGAATGCAAATATGTACAAATGTACAGAATAATAATTTTAAAAAAGGAAAATGAACTGAAAGAAATAATAATATAGGGCCGGAAATAAGATAAAGCCCCGGCCCTTTTGTTGTGCTGCCTGGAATTTATTTGTAACATATATATATAATATATATTTTTTGATTTTTTTTGCTTTTTTCGAATTTTTTATATTTTTTTGCCTTTTTTTAAGGAATATTTTTAAATACACATGTAACAGTTATCGGAACGAAACTGCTGCAAGATGGAGGATCATATCCACAAATATAGACACGGATGTATAGGAACGCAATATTCAAATGCATAAATTAATATAACAAGCATACTTTAGCCAGAAACAAATAAAAACAAAAAAAAGTTTTATTTTATGAGTCTAGCCCTCCATTTTATTTTAAAATAAAATAACTCCCCAGCAGAGTCGCCACTGTGAGGTTCCCGGGGTGCGACCCGCGCCCGGCGCGCCCTTGGTTAGGGGTGCGTGTACGTGCGGATGCGGGACACCACTTCTCTCGTTCCACCCTCCCTTGTTTGGGGAAGACGAAATCAAAAGTGCGAGAGGAGTGCTGTCTATGTTAGCGCGTTGGAATGCGCTTCAGTTGCCTTTAGTGGATTTTATTATAAAAATAGTCTTATGGCCCATTTCAGATCACTATGGGAGCTTTGGGTTTCCCACATCAAGTTATCCCTTTTTTATGGGATATCAGGATATGGGAATACATCACCCTTCCATTCCCATTTTCCTTTTTTAGGGGAAAACAGAAAAGTGCAAAGAAGGAGTGCTGCGAAGCCCCACTGGATCCAAAAAGTTTTAGAGTCGCCATCTTTATTTTAAGGCAAAAATAAAGAAAAACTAGAAAAAGAAAACCAGAGATAAAAAGCGGGTTCAGAGGCTAAGTTACGAGTTGGGAAGGTGCTAGGCACCCAACTCGCCCTTTCGGTCTCAAAATAGTTTTTGGCTAAAGTATGCTTATTGTTATATTTATTTAGCAGATAAATAAATCATTAAAAGACAGGAAAATAAAACAAATACATCCGTGGCTACATTATTTACGGACTTGCAGCCATTTCCTTACAATAATTACAAATGTATTTAAAAATATTTGGTCATTATAACGGCTCTTTTACATAATATTTTCTATACTAATCCGGGCAGCACAACGGCTTATAAGGACTACATTGTGCCGGATTTAAATAACAACTTTAAATAATAAATGAACTGAAAAGTAAATAAATAACTAAAATAATGCCCTTAAAGTCTTTTACCTTTTAGAGCGGGGTGTGCTCGCTCTGTCCTTTTCGGGAGAGGGAGACTTTTATTGCTTGTTGCTGATGGGATTTGGGCAGAGTGACGACTTATATGTGGTAGTTTTGGCTCTTTTGGCCGGGTGGAATGACGGCTTATATATGGTGGTTTTGGCCTTTTTGGTTGGGCGGAATAACGGCTTAGTTTTTTGGTTTTTCAGCTCATTACTCGGGCAGAGTAACGGCTTACCTTGGGATTTTTGGGCCGGGGAAGTGAGGTGGATACCTAACAACTAGGCTAGGGATCACTTATAACCGGTTGATATTTATTTTGGCGGAGTTTGGACGGGGTTTGGAGACTTTAGTGGGTTCCACTCACCTATCTCACACCTCTCGTAACTAATCGCTTCGAAGGAACGCCGAAGAATTCTTTCAGCGCTTTGTTGCGATAATTCTGAACACTGAATGACGGAGCCAGGGCCTCCTATTTATAGCTGAAGAGTGGGGAGTCATCGGGGATTTTGGAATTTCCTTCAGCCGCATCATCGGATTGTACACTGAGCTCCAACGGGTGTGCTTTTGCGTTAACTGAAGAGAGCTGCAGTGCTCATCATGGCGCGGCCAATTGCTTCTCCTGGTGCGGCACCCATGCTCCTCTGGTGCGGCACCCACAGCCTCTGGTGCGGCACCAAGCCCACTATTCACTTTAATTTTTGACACTTTCCTCCCCTGCAGTTCATTGTTCATGCATCCTACTTTTTCCTTTTGCATTTTCAACCCTGTAACTTGACATTTGTTAATTTTAAACAGTTCTTGATATCACATGCCAGAGTTACATATCAAGGGTACGAAATTGGGGTGTTTACTGCTGCAAGTCTGTAAATAATGTAAATACAAATATATCTGCTTTTAATGCTTTATTTCATTTGCTAGATAAATATAATAAAAGTATATTTTAGCCAAAAACTATTTTTGAGGCCGAAAGGGTGAGTTGGGTGCCTAACACCTTACCACCTATTAACTTAGCCTCCGAACCCCTTTTTTTCAAACTCTGGTTATTTTTTTTTTTCTTTATTTCTCCTTAAAATAAAGATGGCGACTCTGTTTTAAACATTTTGGATCACAGTGAGGCCCGCAACATCTTTTTTTTGTACTTTTCCGTTTTCTCCTAAACAAGGGACGATGAGAATGAAAAGGGTGATGCATTTCCATGCATCTTGTTTTCCCCTAAACAAGGGAGGATGAGATACGGGGAAACCCAATGCACTCATAGCGATCCAAAATAAGCCTAAGGTCATGGTGAGGCTCGCAACATCCTTTTTTTGCACTTTTCTGTTTTCCCCTAAACAAAGGACGATGAGAATGAAAAGGGTGATGCATTTTCTATATTTTGTTTTCCCCTAAACAAGGGAGGGTGAGATACAGAGAAACCCAATGCACTCATAATGACCTAAGGCAATTTTCAAATAGTCCATAATGAGGCAGGGCGTGTTTCCACGTGCCTTCGCAACATCCTTTTTTTGCATTTTTCCGTTTTCCCCTAAACAAGGGAAGATGGGACTGAAAAGGGTGATGCGTTTTCTGTATCTTATTTTCCCCTAAACAAGGGAGGGTGAGATGAGGAAAATTCCAAAGCTCTCATAATGGACCAAAGCTCACTCGGTGATCGAGGCGTATTCAACGCGCTTTTTGACAACACTATTTATACATTTTTAATTTCGTCTTCCCCTAAACAAGGGAGGATGGAATGGAAAGCGTGATGTCCTTCCGCACGCCGCGTTCCCCTAAAAAAAGGGCGCACGGGGCCAGGGAGCATTCCGAGGCACTCACAGTTACCTTGATGAGCTCGTCTAGTTGAATGGCAGACTTGATTTGAGGCGTGTCCCTTAGCATGGAATTAATGAGCCTAACAAAGGGCCTTTTGTTGGAAGGGTTGTCCTTCACTTTTTCAATGTAGTTTAGGAGATCTTTGAAGATAATGACGTCGTAGTTAAGGCGAGTCCTCTGAAAAATGGCGCTTGAGAGGTTGAGCTGATGGGTTGTGAACATATCATGGACCCGTTTTTGAACAACAGAGATTTGTCCAGCAGATGACTGCAACAGTAAACGTCCAAGGGAAAGATGTTCCTCAGCATTTTGCCTTGAGGTTCCCTTGGAGTGTTGGTTCCCCTCATTGCTTCCCAAGCTCTGTCAGCCTCAGCAATGGATAGCTCCATGTCTCCGTCATAGTGAACTCCGATGACCTTGGATATAACTTTGGCAGAGAGAGAGAGAAGGGAAATCCACGAATCCACCCACAATTACAGATGGAATCTTAGGGTTGATTACCATTCGTTGGTAGAATTCTTCAACGAGGAGGTTGATGTAGTCGTCGTCGTGGAGACAGAAGAGGTGGAGAATCCTAGACTCGTTCATGTCATCGCACATCTTTGCACCGGCGGCGAATGTGCGAATTGTCTTCAGGTCAATGCACATGTCGGGTAGGTAAACTTTGGGGTCCAGCCCCTGAATAATGTCATGAGCGGCAGGATAAAGAGGAAATCCTGGGACATTGACAGAGGGGCTGGGGTGAATGACGCGTTCGGGGTCTAGCACTTTTCTTTTGTCAGTATTTGTCTTGGTAGAGGATTTTACCTACAAAAACCATTTTCAGATTTTAGGGCTTTTCCCGAGACAGAACAAACAACCAAAGATTTCATTTTTAAGAAATAAAATAAATTTTCAGAAAGACAATTGAAACCCTTGAATGTTTGCACAGATAAAAGTAGAGAAACATCAACAGATAATCTTCGAAGAAATGAGTATTTAAAGTACAGAGAAAATTGTTGGTTTCAAGGTTTTGAAAGAACAACAATGGCGGAAACCATCAAGATACGCAAAGCGTCTTTTAGGATTCCTCAACAATATTACTCAAAAAGGAAATTATAAGCATAAATCAAAATATAGTAATCTAATGAGTGTCGAAAATCTTACCATTGTTGCTGTTTAGAGAAGAAGAAGCTAGAATAGTTGGAGAGAGAGGAAGCAGTTGCAGAGGGGAAGTAAGGGTTTGAATAGAGAGAGAATATATGAGAGAGAGGGTTTGTGAAAGTTTTGAAAAAGGCGGTTCAAAATCTATTTAAGGGACGAGAAAAGTCTTTTTACCGAAAATACCTTGGATGATTGACAGGTGTCTTTCAAAAAGGCTTTAAACTTTTAGATATTTTCAAAAAGGCAGTAAAAAGTGACTTTTAAACCCCTTAGCCTTTTTAGAAAATCTTTTACCCTTAATAGACTTATAATTGAGATACTAACCTGGACTTTGACGTAGTTGAGCTATATCATTTAACAAAGTTAGTAACAATTATGTCTGCCGGTATGAAAGAAAGCTTGTAAACTTAAAAATAAACATTAAGCTGTAGGATCAATCATACCAAGATTTCTCCTTAAATAAGCAAACCTGGCAGCATCCAGTGGCTTGGTGAGAATATCAGCCAATTGATGTTCAGTTGGAACGTATTCCAAACTGATGTTACCTTTTTCCATATGATCCTTGAGGAAATGATAACGGATATCAATGTGCTTTGTCTTTGAGTGCATCACTGGATTCTTTAAGACTGAAATTGCTGAAGTGTTCACACATAATGGGACAATTTGCAGTCTTGATGTTGTAGTCCACTAGTTGTTGCTTCATCCAAAGTAGTTGAGAGCAATAGCTGCTGGCAGCAATGTATTCTGCCTCAGTGGTTGAGTTTGCAACTGATCCTTGCTTTTTGCATGACCATGAGACAAGTCTATTTCGAAGAAATTGACAAGTGCCACTGGTGCTTCTTCTGCTAACTTTACAGGCTGCATAGTCTGCATCTGAGTATCCAACTAGATCGAAGTTGTTCCTTTTTGAATACTAGATACCCAGATTTGTAGTTGTTGAAATATATCTGATGATACGTTTAGCAGCAAGCAAATGTGATTCCTTTGGATCTGCCTGAAATCTAGCACAAACACAAATAACAAACATTATATCAGATCTACTAGCAGTAAGGTAAAAAAGTGAAGCTATGATTCCTCGATACTTGGTCACATTCTCTTGCTTTCCCTTCTCATCTTTGTCAAGATGGCAGTTGGTAGACATTGGAGTCTCGAATCTTTTAGCTGAGTCAAGACCAAATTTCTTGATAAGTTCCTTTGCATATTTGGTTTGGCTGATGAAGATCCCATCTAAAGTCTGTTGAATCTGAAGTCCTAGAAAGTATGTGAGCTCTCCCATCATACTCATCTCAAACTTGCTTTGCATCAGCTTCTCGAATCTCTTGTATATGCTTTTATTTGTTGATCCAAAGATGATGTCGTCCACATAGATTTGTACCAGAAGAGAATGACCTTTGTGCTTGAGGATAAACAGAGTTGTGTTTATTCATCCTCTCACGAATCCTTGTTCAATTAAGAACTTGGATAGAGTTTCGTACCACGCTCTGGGAGCTTGTTTGAGGTCATAGAGTACTTTCTTGAGTTGGTATACTTGATCCTATTTGTCTTGGATGACAAAACCTGGAGGTTGTTCAACATATACCGTTTCTTGAAGATCACCATTGAGAAAGACACTCTTTACATCCATCTGATATACTTTGAAGTCCATGAACGACACATAGGCTAGAAAGAGTCTGATTGCTTCTAATCTGGCAACAGGAACAAATGTTTCATCGTAGTCAATTCCTTATTCCTATCGGTAGCCTTGAGCAACCAGTCTAGCTTTGTTTCTGGTGACATTTCCATCTTCATCTCTCTTGTTTCTGAATACCCACTTAGTGCCTATGACTAGATGGCCAGCAGGTCTTTGAACTAAGCTCCACACTTTGCATCTTTCAAACTGGTTCAGCTTCTTTTGCATAGCTTCAATCCATTAATTGTCTTCGATAGCTTCATCAATCTTCTTTGGCTCGAGTTCAGATACAAATACGAAGGCAAAATAGTCTCATTTCGAACATTACTTCTCGTACAAACTCCTGAGTTGAGATCACCAATGATTTGAAAGATGGAGTGATCTCTTGTTTCAATAACAGCTAGAGGAAGATCACTTCTGGTGAGTTCTTCCCTTAAAGAATCTGGAGAGGTAGAGAAGGTGATTCAATAAATCAGGTTCAGAAGAGATAGAATCTTCGAGACCTTCATTTTCTGGTGAACAGGAAGGGTGAGTGATCTGCAAAGGTGTTTGGGGTAGAACAGAAGAGATGGGTTCAGGGTCAACAGAAGGGTTGTATGAGGTACCAAGCAGAATTGAAGTCAGTTGGTGCTGGATTAGCAGAACTAGATAAGTCTACAGTTGGAGGATTCTGAGGTGAAGTAGAAGTAGAAGCTCTATTTGTACCTGTCTCAACATCATCAGAATCATCAACAACATTTGGAGCCTTTCGAGGCTCTAATAAATCATATTCATCAAAAGTAACATGCACATATTCTAAAATTTTCAAAGAAGTTTTGTTAAATATGCAAAATGCTTTAGAATGATTGGAATAGCCCAGAAAAATTCCTTCGTCTGATTTTGAATCAAATTTGCCTCTATATTCTTTTCCATTGTATAGAATAAAACATTTACATCTGAAGATTTTGAAAAATCCTATGTTTGGGGCTCTTCCTCTCCATATTTCATATGGATTTTTATTATGAAATTTGTTTACCAGGGGTCGATTCTGGGTAAAACATGTAGATTTAACAGCTTCTGCCCAGAAGTATTTTGGAAGTCTAGCTTCTGCCAACATAGTTCTTGCTGCTTCAATGAGTGTTCTGTTCTTCCGTTCAGCTGCACCATTTTGTTGAGGAGTTCTGGAAGCAGAGAAGTTGTGGCCGATCCCGTGGTCATCACATTATCTTTCAACACCGTTGTTTTTGAATTCGGTGATGTTGTCTGATCTGATGTCACTTATGTCTTTAAGCTTTTGAGTTTTCAGTCTTCTGAAAAGAGCAGTGACTAGATCATATGTCTCATCCTTTGAGGTCATTGTTTCGATCCAAGTGAATCTAGAGTAGTCATCAACTACTACAAATGTATACTTGTCTCCAGAAATACTGACTGTGGTGATTGGTCCAAAGAGATCCATGTGCAGAAGTTGAAGAGGTCTGGAGGTTGACATAACTGACTTGCTCTTGAAGGAACACTTGGAGAGTTTTCCTAACTGGCAAGCTTTGTAACTTCTGTCGTGGCCGACAGACACCGTAGGTAGACCTTTGAAAAGCCCATCTTTGGAGATCTTGGAGAGGTACTTGAAGTTTAGGTGACTGAGATGCTTGTGCCAAAGCCAATTGTTGTCACGAATGTTGTTAGCAACTAGGCAAAGGCTGGAGGATCTCCCTAGAAGGTTTAAGTCCACGACATAGACGTTTCCTTGTCTATTGCTGATCAGAAAAGTTGAGCATGATTCACGATCTTTGATGAGACATTGGTTGGAGGAGAATTGGCAGATAAGACCTTTGTCGCAGAATTTGGACATGCTCAGAAGATTACGCTTTATGCCATTCATTAGAGAAAATTTGTTGATGGAGAGACTTCCTCTAGTGATTGAGTCATACCCAATCGTTTTCCCTTTTGTATTGTCGTCGAAAATCACCATAGGACCTTTAACTTCAGCTATATCTGAGAGTAGACTTCTGTTCCCTGTCATGTGCCTTTAACAGCCACTATCGAGGTACCAGATGTCCTTATCATCTGAATCTTTAGCCATGAAGCAGACCTTAAAAAGTCAAAGGAACAAGGTCCCCTTTATTTTCTTTTGGGTCCTAAGGATTAGCAACCTTTTGGGACCTATACCTGCCTAACCTTGAGAGAACTAGGTCTCTCAGATTTTGGTGTGAACCTTAGCAGGCATTCTGGGGCCAGATGGCCTAAACAGTTCCAAGAATGACATAGATGAAATTTCCATGGAGGACAGTGATTAGCTTTAGCTGTAGAGTGCTTGTGACTTTCCTTCTTCCCAACAGCAGTCTTGGGTTCAAGTAGCTTGTTGAAAGTAGGCTTAATTGGTTTCTGTTGAATCTTCCTTTATTTGTTACCAGCAGACTTAGCCTTGGCTGGTCTGTTGTTAACTATTTTAGGAGGATTCGGTAGAATTCCTTTAAGTTTATTGTCAACTAGCTTGGGTGCCTTAGCCATTTCATAGACAAACTTGACCGGTACCAGCAGAGATTTCGTAGGTCTACCACCAGCAGACTTTACTTTAGCAGAGTTGCTGTTGGCAGACTTTGATTTCTCTACCGTTCCTTTTACAAGCTTCTCATTAGACGCAGTCTCTTTGACTTTCCCTTTATGAGCCTTGGGGTGAACATATGGTACACTTGTATAGCCAAGTCCATGTTTACCCTTGTTCCTGAAGGTCTGTTTAGAGAAGGAAGTATCATAAGCAGTCTCGGAGGATTCACCTTTTTCTATGACAGAAGAGCATGCAATGATGGGTTCATCATTAAAGCCTAAGCCTGATTTATCTCCACTTGGCTTTTGACTAGAGAGGATTCCTTCAAAGGTTTCCTTAGAGCTGTTCCAGGAGTCAATTGTCTTTTGCAAGGAAATTTTCTCCAGGTCTAGCCCTTTGATGCGCTCAGTTAGGTAATCAGCTTTGTCACAAAGAAATTTGTTTTCTCCTTTTAGCTTATTACCCTCTTATTGACAGCTATTGAGAGTTTGAATCTCAACTGCCAGCACAGATTTCTCAGCAACAAGCTTTTCAAAGTTTTTTGCGAGTTTTACATAGGCTACTCTGAAGGAGTTGAATTCCTCAAGCATTTCTTGATTATCCTTGAGTAGTTCTTCCTTACTGAAGTTTTCACAGTTGATCTTACCTTTTACGAAGGGACTAGGTGAGATTTCGACTTCATGTTCAGAGTCATAGGTGTGAATTGATTCATGAGCTATTAAGCATATATTGGGTTTCTCACAATCGTCCTCATCCTCTTCTGAATCTGTCTCAAACCATATAGCAACATGTTTCTCTTCAATGTCTTCAGTCAGCATACCTTTTTAAAATTTCTTATAAGGAGGCTTTCGGTATGCTTTGAATTTTGTCTTTGGACATTTAGATCCAAAATGACCAAGTTTTCTATAGTTATAACACACGAGCTCATTGTTAGATGGGCTTTCAGCAAACTTTCTAGAGGGTTGCTGGTGTGTGTCCTTCCTTCCATATTTTGCAAATTTTTAAAAACGTTTAACAAACATGGCAAATTGTTCATTTGAAAGAAAATCGTTTTTACTGGAGGAAGTAGAAGGTTTGTTTTCAACTGGGGTTTCTTCTTGTACCATAGCTGGCAAGGACATAATTCTGAACTGCTTGTCCTGCTTTAGAGCTTGATTAACTTTGAGCTCGTAAACCTTTAAACTTGCATAAAGACTATGAAGAGTCATTTCATTCAAGTTCTTAGATTCCTTCATGGTGGTAGTCTTAACATGCTATAGACTACCTAGAGAGCCTAGAAATCTCATGTTCATTTCTTTCTTGTCATAAGTTTTACCGAGAGAAAAACAACTATTTATTACCTCGCTGAAGCGATTGTATGCTTGTCTCAAGGTTTCCTTGGGATCCTTCTTGAAAGAATCGAATTGTTGGATGAAGGTGTACTTCTTGTTGTCTCTTGTATCTTGGTCTCCTTCCAAGTATTCAACAAGAGCTTCACACATTTCTTTGGCAGTAGTACACCGGATCACTTGTTGGTAAGTATTGGTGTCTAGTGAGCTTGTTATGATGTTGATGGCTTTAGTATCTAGCTCCACTAGCTTTCTTTCGTCCTCAGTCCATTCTGTTTCTTCTTTTGGTACTTTAGAAGGATTATCAACAATGATTGCCAGAAGATTTGTCTTCATTGGTACATGACGTCTTGCTAGTACACACTTCCATAACCAGTTGTCAACATAATTCATAAAATGCATTATCTTATCCTTCCATACATCGAAATGGCCTTCGTCCAATATTGGGATGTGGTTTGCATTTGACGTAGGTAGCATGTAGTGTGTTTGTGCCATTGGATTGTGTCTCTCAAGAGTTTAATCTCGGAAAAACTAGTTTTCGCAGAGTTAAGCTCTGATACCAATTGTTAGTCCCAATGGATACAATAATAAGCTAGAAGGGGGGGGGGTAGAATAGCTTATTAGACACTTAAAAACTTTTCATAATAATTCTAAGAGCAAGCACTTACAATCTATTAAAGAGAGATTGAAGTAGCGGAAGACTTGCAAGGAAGACAGTTCAAGTCTGCCGGTGAAGCACTGCCGATAGACTTAGCTGATTACTGAAGTTTGTTGCTAAAGGAGTAAGTTAAGGAAATGAATGACAATATAAAATAGTAATCAACAGAGGAAGATAAACACAGGTGTTTTGAGATGGTTCGCACTATAATGAGTGTTACGTCCACCACCAAGGCAGTCAACATTGGATTTAAATGTGTACTATATTTTCCACTAGTTCTATTACAAAAATATTAAATGGATCATGTATAAAATATTTGACTTGTGTTTGGGGTTGGGGAAATTGAATATCTGGAAAAACAGAATATTCAATGTGCAGAAGAATAGTAAAGAGTTACAACAATAAGAAGCAAATGATTTAACAGTTGATGCAGATCTTCTTGTTGTTGTTTGAGGACTTCTTTGATTAGTTAATGATCTCTTGAATGCACTAAGTATAAAGCTTGATGTTGTTGGATAGATTCAGAGCATGTGTGCTTCTTCAGTCTTTAATGGCAGTATTTATAGCTGGGCATTCTTGAGATCATTGGAGAAGACGAAGTGAGTAACAGCTTTATTAGGTTGAATGTATTAAATGCTTGGAGTTGTTTCGATGGCTTCATCTTCAACTGATACTGGGCTGGGTATGATGAAGAGTTGTTGCTTCAACTAGTAGGTGAGCGATAATCAGAGTTGCAGACCTACAATAGTTGGTAGAGTCTGTATGTGTTAGACTGTTCACCTGCTCTGTCACCTTTCAGGAGTCGAAAGTCTTCATGCTTTTTTGGAAAAGCTGGAGGGACATGTCTGAGAAGTCAAGTGCTGATCTGGAGATGATTTAATTCAAATTCAAACTGATTTAGTTTCATTTAAATAATTCACTTAAGCTTGAAGTCTGAAATAGTTTAGGACACGTCATGCTGTCCGAGTGCAGACAAGGTCTGCCGCTGGAGGCTGCTTGAAGTCTGCTAGTGAAGCCTTCAGCCGAAGTCTTCTGTTGAACCTGTGAAGTCTAGAAAAACTATTCTAAGGCAAAGTTCTATACACAGTTACCACGCTAACTGGTACACAGCCCATTTAGCCACTAAGTAACCTAATGTAATGAATGAACAAATGCAAATTAAGATACAAATGAGAAACAACAATAAGAATGCGAAGACCCTGGATCTATGAGAACTCGGGCCTTATGATCGAATATAGAAAGAGTACCTCCTATCACTGCCGTAGACCCCTGAACCTCACGCTGATCAAACGCAAACACGCGGCCCTGAACCTTAGGTCTACCATCTACGCCTCTCTTGGCTCCAGACTGAGCCACGTTCCCTGGTTGAGCTGCCCCAGCTTTCGGGAAATCCTTCCTAAAATGAGTACCATCCCCACAAAGAGTACACTTCCCAAGCTTCACCCAACACCAATCAACTGTATGACCCACTTTCTGACAATAACTACAAGTCATATTTCTACCACGCTGACCTTGTTGCCCCTGAGAAGAAGAAGTGTTATTACCTTGCTTTCCCGACTGTGGCCTTCCTTGGCCTCCACCTCTCCTATCTCGGTTGTCTTGGTATCCTCTCCTGTTACCCGAATTATTACCTTGATTGGCATTCGGTGTAGACTGACGTGCATTTCCTGAATTACTCTTACTTCGGTGCTCCTCAATATCCTTGTCCACCTCATAAGCTCGGTCAACTACACTCCGGTAATCTGTAAGCTTAAGTGCCAGAATCTCAGGTCCGGTTTTGGAGGGGCTCAACATACCCGACGGAACAGGGCCCCCAATTTAAGAGGGCCCAATTTTATAGATGTAGGCTAATTTTTATTATCTATGAAGTAAATAATGTATTAGATGTACATAAAATTTTCTTTGGTTCAATGGATTGGTAGTGATAATGAAGTAGAGGTCTTTGGTTCAAGTCCCACTAGTGTTAATTTTGGTTTTTTTTTCTTTTTGGGTGTACGGTTAATTATTAAATTTTATTTAATGCATATTATATCATGTATTTCCATGTTTTGGGTAAATAATCTCATATACTATTTTGTTTACGTAAATAATCATTTATAAAAAATATGCTTATAATTTTTTCATAATCTTTCATCTTTATCCTCCAATTGCATTGTAAGTATAATGGTTGTGGTTAAGTATTTTTATTTATTTATTACCAACTTCAATACTACTTATATCTTTTAATTTTCTTTGGAAGCTAATAAATAAAGAGTAACTATATAAAGATAAATATTTTGTAATCGGCTCTAGTAGAGTTATTCAATTTTAATTTTATTTTGTGTTCGTCAAATTTACTTATCAAAAAAAGTTCGTTGACCATCAATTTTTTATCTGAGTCATAAAAAATAACAATTACTTAAATTGAAATATATGTGCAATTATAATAATCATTGGGTATATAATTTAAATATTTCAACCAAAAATCAAATTTTATTGTAATGTGACTATAATTTTTATTGCTTATGTCCGTTTAATTCTTAGCTTTGTCACTTGATTTTTTTAACTTGAATTTATAGTACACACAAGTTACCAAAAACATATCCATCCAAAAGTCAAAAAATAAATAAAAGAAAAAAATTAATTGAGTATATTTTTTTTATTCCAAATTGTTTTAGCAAATGAAATATAACAGTTTTCAGTAATTATTTAATACTTATTTTTCTTATATGTTTGTAGGTAATATACATTTTCAATACTTTAAATTATGAAAAATCAAAAAATTGTTCGTCTAAAAATCTTATTTTTATAATATTTCAAGGGCCTTCTTTTTTCTTTTCGATCTGGACCCTCAAAAGTTCAGGACCGGCCCTGCAGAATCTGCTTCCTAAACTCAGTCCTCAACCCCTTAACAAACTTATGTGTTCTCCGTGCTTCAGTAGGAATCAAGTATGTACAATAACAACTCAACTCAGTGAACTTCGCAGAATACTCCGCCACAGTCATGCTACCCTGCTCAAGATCATAAAACTCTCGCTCCCTCTTGTTGCAAACCACATAAGGCACATACTCATTTTTGAACTCCCTTTGAAAGTTAGGCTAAGTAATCGGAACTTGTTGCGCCTCCTAACTTTCCTTCAACACATTCCACTAATGCTCGGAGGCTCCCTTAAACTTGAACGTTGCCAAAATAACTCTTTCCTCATCGGTACAACCCAACATAGCTAATAGCTTGATCATCTCTTCCATCCACAACTTGGCCTCCCTAGGGTTCGGCTCCCCAAGAAATACACTCAGCTTCAACTTTGGGAATTTCTCTAGGAAGGTTGTGTCATTCCTCGATCTCGGTGGTCATTTTGGTGGTGGTACTACTTCCTCCTGTAGTGGTGGTGATGGTGGTGGTGCTCCGTTAGCTTGACCCCCCTGACATGCCCCTGCCAGAAAAGCCATCATCCTACTGCACAATTCTGCCATCTGCGCATCCGGACCAACCGGATTTTGCGGTGGTGGTACCTCAGCCTCAGGCTCGACCGGAACTCTTCTGGGTCTACCTCTACCATGACGTTACCATCCCTAGGAACCTCCATCGCACACCTATAAGAATTTACTCGATGTTAGAATATCACACAAAGAACCAACCCACCTAGGCCATGGAACCTATCCTGGCCAACAACTAACCTATAGCTCTGATACTAACTGTGGCACTGTAGACACCCCAATTTCGTACACCTGATATGTGACTCTGACATGTGATATCAAGAACTGCTTAAACTTAACAAATGTCAAGTTACAGGAGTCGAAAATACGAAAGGCAAAGCAGGATGCGCAAAACAGTAAAGTGCGAGGGGTGAAAATGCCAAAAATAGAAGTTGAATAGGAGCATGGCACGGCCAAAAAGCTAGTTGGGCACCGCACCATGCCAAGGTGTTGTCCGCGCCAAGCATGCTAGAGTGGCTCTGGGACTTAACGCATTGTGCAACTGGAGAAGGCCGTTGTACAACTGATCGAAGCTCGCTGAGGGAATTTATAATTCCCGATGAATCCTCCTCTCCACCTATAAATAAAGGTGCTGGGCTCCCCTTCAGAGACACCATTTCGTCTGCGAAGAAATGTTGTGAAAAATTCTCCCCGTCTCAACAACACCGAGATATTAGTGAGAAAAGTGAGATAGGTGTGTGTAGCCCACCAAAGCTTCCAAACCCCGTCCAAACTCCGCCAAAACACAAATCCACCGGTTAAAAGTGATCCCTAACCTTTTAGTTAGGTATCCACTCCACTTCCCCGGCCCAAAATCCATAAAGTAAGTCGTTACTCTGCCCGAGTAACAAGCTGAAAAACACAAAATGTAAGCCGTTATTCCACCCAACCAAAAAGGCCAAAACCATCCGAAATAAGCCGTCATTCTGCCCGAGTGAACGAGCCAAAGTCATCCAAAATAAGAAGTCATTCTGCCCGAATCACAACAACAACAAAAGACTCCTTCTCCCTGAAGGACAGAGCGAGCACACTACCGCTCTAAAAGGTAGTAGCCTTTAATGGCGTTCTTTTATTTATTATTTAAACTTATCATTTAAATCCAGCCCAATGTAGTCAATATAAACCGTTGTGTTGCCCGGATTAGATTAGGAAATATTATGTAAAAGAGCCGTTATAATGGCCAAATATTTTTAAATATATTTGTAATTATTGTAAGGAAATGGCTGCAAGTCCGTAAATAATGTAGCCACGGATGTGTTTGTTTTATTTTCCTGTCTTTTAATGCTTTATTTATTTGCTAAATAAATATAACAATAAGCATACTTTAGCCAAAAACTATTTTGAGACCGAAAGGGCGAGTTGGGTGCCTAGCACCTTCCCAACTCATAACTTAGCCTCCGAACCCGTTTTCTATCTCTGGTTTTTTTTCTTTATGGTTTGCTTTATTTTTTCCTTAAAATAAAGATGGCGACTCTAAAACTTTTTGGATCCAGTGGGGCCTCGCAACACTCCTTTTTTGCACTTTTCTGTTTTCCCCTAAAAAATGGAAAATGGGAATGAAAGGGTGATACATTCTCATATCCTGGTATCCCCTAAAAAAGGGATAACTTGATGCGGGAAACCCAAACCTCCCAGAGTGATCCAAAATGGGCCATAAGGCTATTTTTAATAAAATCCATAGTGGGGGTGTTGCAACATCCTTTTTTGCACTTTTCTGTTTTCCCCTGAAAAAAGGGAAAATGAGAATGAAAGGGTGATGCATTCTCATATCCTGGTATCCCCTAAAAAAGGGATAACTTGATGCGGGAATCCCAAAGTTCACATATTGGATTAAAAGTCCACTAAAGGCAACCGAGGCGCATTCCAACACGCTATCTTAGACAGCACTCCTCTCGCACTTTTGATTTCGTCTTCCCCTAACCAAGGGAGGGTGGAACGAGAGCAGTGGATGTCCCGCATCCGCACGTACGCGCACCCCTATCCAAGGGCGTGCGGGGCGCGGGCACACGTCCTGGGAACCCACAGTGGCGAATCTGCTGGGGAGTTGTTTTATTTTAAATAAAATGGAGGGCTAGACTCATAAAATAAAACTTTTTTGTTTTTATTTGTTTCTGCCTAAAGTATGTTTGTTATATTAATTTATGCATTTGAATGTTGCGTTCCTATACATCCGTGTCTAAATTTGTGGATATGATCCTCCATCTTGCAGCAGTTTCGTTCCGATAGCTGTTACATATATATTTAAAAATATTCTTCTTTTTTAAAAAAAAATCAAAAATCAAAAAAAAATCAAAAAAATAATAAAAAATATATGTTATATTTACGTTACAATAAAAATTCGAGCAGCACAATAAAAGGGTTGGGGCTTTATTTTTAATATTGCTTTATTTTCGGCCCTGTATTATTATTTCTTTATGTTTATCATTTTCTTTTTATTCTGTTCAATTTGTACATATTTGCATTCATTATGTCATTTTATTTTGGGGATATAAGACCAATTTGTAATTAATAGGGAAAGATAAATTCCCCAATTTTCTTTCTATTTCTTAATATGATGTGCTTGCTTGCTTGCGCTCAAACTAAAAAGCCGAGAAACTCCACACGTAACAGCAAGGCAGGCCATATACATATATTTTTTACGTTTATATATCGTAAATGAATAAAGATTTTCTTCGCTTTCTAGACGCCGCACACACGTGCAATATAGAATATTTCGAACTGTTACCCTACACCATGACCAACCTACCCCCTGCATAAGCCAACGCTAAAATGCATATAGATTCTCAGACCACTTCATAGACCGACCGGTTTTGCATCTCGAATTGTGAGTCGGCCTCATCAAAAAAAAATAATAATAATAAAGTCTATATATATATATATATATATATATATATATATATATATATATATATATATATATATATATATATATATATATATGTATAAAAAAAATGCGCAAGTTTAGAAAAGAAAAAAATAAAGTCCGCACAAAAAAATAATAATAATAAATATATAATAAACAGGGGTTGATTTATTATTCTTTGATGCTCGACCTAGACCATTTCGATTGGTGGATCCTGAAAAGAGTATAGGCCCTTTGTCTGGGATCAGTCCGATCTTGGGGAGTCGAAAGGCATGTGGAATACGTTGGTCCTATACTCTGGAGAAAGAATCCACTATTCCAGGAAAAGTCCTGAGACTGTCAAAATAAAGCAGGTGCTCATCCGGTCAATTGTAGGGAACAAAAATAAATAATAATAAAATATACTAATAAAGGCACGCTGTACTCCAAGACCAGAAAGCCTTCAGCCAACCTTCTGATACCTCCTCCAAACCCATTTTCCTCAGAAACCTGGCCCAAATTTGGAAAGGCAGAGATAATACTGGCCGGTTGATACAGGAAATAAGTGCAGAAATCAGAACAGAGGGTATCAATATCAGATCAGACAAGGGCAGAATCAATTCAGAGGGTACAGATTCGAGCAATATGGCGGCAGAAAGTGAGTAGTCTGTTATAGGTACAGATACAGGGGCTCTAGGGTATGCTCCGACTCTGGCAATGCAGGAATGGTTAGACCAAAAGTTGGGTGCATTGGTTGATCGTATAATGAACCAGATTACTAATCTAGTGCAAAATTTAACATCTAGTGGTGAGTTAATCTCCTCCCCTGCAGTCCCTCAAGAAGCATCAACCTCCCATGTTCCTCCAAATCTAACTTCTCAGCCAAACACTAACCCGCCAAATATTACCACTACCCCAAATCCATATCCAACACAATATCCCTATCCTATCCAAAATCCTTATCCAATTCAAAATCCCTATCCAGCCCAAAATCCTTCTCAAATCCAATATCCACATCCTACCCCAAATCCATATCCAACCCAATATCTTTATCCTACCCAATATCCTTATCCTACCCAAAATCCTTATCCTATCCAAAATCCCTATCCTACGCAAAATCCCTATCATGCCCAAAATCCTTTCCCAGTACCACAGCCAGAAATTTATCCGGCCTTCCCTAATCCTACTAGCATATACCAAAACCCAACTCCCCCGCCCACCAAAATGGAGGCTGACATCGAAAGTTTGAAAAACATGATGCTCAAAATTCTAAACCAAGGGGTTTCTAATAATGGTCTAGGAGACAGTTTTCTGGGTATGATAGATGGAGGCACTTATTATAAAGATCTCCCTGCTGAGTTTGAGCTTATTACTGATAAGCCTCTGCAGAACTAGTATACCATGACCGGCCCGCTCCTGACACCCGCAGACCTAGTGGACCGCTTTGGATATACTATCCCTATTCCTTCCCCTAGCTTTACGGATTGGTCATCTACCGATCCGCTACCTAAAATTGATGATCTCAAACCCCAGGTCCTCAATAATGTAATAAACCCTGTACAGTTTGCTTTTAATGATAATCTAAATGTCATTGCTTATTCCTTAGTTGCACCTACATTAAAAGACGCATTAAATAATGATAATTATGATAATGAGTCTGTAAGGGTAAAATAGGTTATGCCTATTTTTACTTGTTTCCCCTTTCATGGTCAAAATATTATTTTTGTTAAGTTTGTGGTAATTTAGGATTTAATATCTTTTATTAGATTTAGTTGTGGTATATTTGGAATCACAATCTTTTATTAGATTATGGTTCATCTATTTTGGTAACTAAATCTTAGCATAAATCCTAGTCAAACCGAGATTCTTAAGCACTTTCATATTTGGTAATAAAATCTCACTGAATTGGTAAGTTGTTGGTCTTTCCTTATTGCTAATCCTTTTCCTTGTAGTAGATGGATTGTTTGCGTGTGTGTAGGACTTCGTAAAGCTATAAATAAAGGAGCAAAGCTACGGATTGTTTGAGAGCAAAGCTATAAATGAAGTTGACATGGAGCTGTTTCATAATTTCTTCTTTGACTTGCAGTGACCATTCTGGTTTGATTCGGCGGAGTTTTTGCTTAATTGGACGAGCATCCGGATATATGGGGATCTGGTGTTCGACTATGGCTGGGTCTAGCCCCGACATGTCTTCATAGGACCAGGCGAAGATATCTACGAACTCTTTGAAGAGGTCAATGAGTGCTACCCTTTCAAAGCCTTGCAGGTAGTTGCCGATTTTGATTTCTTTGACTTGATTGTTCAGCCCCAGATTGATGATGGACAAGTCTTCAGTTGTTGCTGATGAATGATGTTGTTCTTGTTGCTCAACTGACTTTACAAGCTCAAGCAAATATTTTTTTATCTTTTGGGTCCATTTCATTAAATGACTCATTATCATGATTATTTAATGTGTCTTTTAATGTAGGTGCAACTAAGGAATAAGCAAAGACATTCAGATTATCATTAATAGCAAACTGCACGGGGTTTATTACATTATTGAGGATCTGGGGTTTGAGATCCGCATTCTTAGGGAGCGGATCGGTAGATGACCAATCCATAAAGCTATGGGAAGGAAAGGGGATGGTATATTCGAAGAGGTCTACCAGGTCTGCGGGAGTCAAGAGCGGGCCGGTCGTAGTATACCAATTCTGCAAAGGCTTAGCAGCGAGAAGCTTGAACTCAGCAGGGAGCTTTCCATAATTAGTGCCTCCGTCTATCATACCCAGGAAGCTGTCCCTCCAAACATTTATTTAGAAACTCCCTTATTGATCAGCATATTTTGCAGCACCTTTATTCATGGCTAATTAGACTAACTTTCCCCTCTTAGACCTCCTTGGCTTGATTTGTTTCAAAGATTTTTGTGCCTGCCATCGTGATTTCCTCGTTGTCGATGAGGTCCTGAATTGCATCTCTGAGCATATGGCACTTGTCGGTAAGATGACCACTGCATCGATGATACTCACAATACTGGGCATGGTTCCAGGAAATAGGTATCGGTTTGGGTGGTCGGTAATTATCCATGGGCTTCAGTATCCCATGGGCCCACGGTGTTTGGAGTATTTCAGATCTTGGGACGGGCAGGTCATCATAATGCCTTGAAATTGTTTCTTTTCGGCTTTTTGGCTTGGGTACATGGCCAGATTGGGTTTTGGTCAAGCAACTGAGTGGGGTTTTCTCTCTCGGATAATATTGTACTAGAATGGGGTTGCCTGGACCTTGGCCTAATAGGGATTCTTTTTCTGGTATACAAATGATTTCCTTTAGAGTTCCTGGGATCATTTGTTGAGAATAAGTATTTGAGGGATGAAGAGGAGGGTAATTCTTTTAGCTGTAATAGCATGCATTCAGGTGAGGGGGATCAGGGCTAATTTCTGGAGAATATGGGTTAGAATTATGGGTGCTTGAAATCATATTACCTTGGGCAAGGAGGTCATCATTTGGCTGGTGGCTGGCACTGGGTAGCTTTCTGGAGGCTTGGAAAAGGATATTTTCTGCCGTATCAGGGGAATTTATTTCAAGAGAATGGGAAGCATTAGGGACATATTTTGGGATCTTGGCTTTTTGGGAAAAAATGGCGAGAGTTTCTGAAAAACCTGTCAGGAGATCATTTACCACCTGATTTGTTATTCTTTCTGCATGAGCATCCAGTTCCTTTCTTAGCCAAGCCTCAAGCCCAGGAGGAGGTGCATACACAGGAGCTTCTTTGTCTGGTTCCCAGCTGTTCCAGTTGTCGCTAGCTCCTGCCATAAGTTGTTTATTTTTCGCCGCCATATTGCTCGGATCTGTACTCTCTATCTATCGATTCTACCCTTGTGCGTGCACCGATACCCATGTTCTAATTTCTGCACTATTTTCTCGTATCAACCAGCCAATACTATCTCTGTCTTTCCAAATTCGGGCCAGGTTTCTAAGGAAAATGGGTTTGGAGGTACCAGAAGGCTGGCTGAAGGCTTTCTGGACTTGGAGTACAGCGTGTCTTTATTAGTATTTTATTATTATTATTTATTATTATCCCTACAAATTGACCAGATAAGCACTTGCTTAAATTTGACAGTCTCAGGACTTTCCTGGAACAGTGGATTCTTTCTCCAGAGTATAGGACCAACGTATTCCACCTGCCTTTCGACTCCCTGAGATCGGACTGATCCCAAGCGAAGGGCCTATGCTCTTTTCGGGATCCACCATTCGAAATGTGTTAGGTCGAGCATTAGAAAATAATAAATCAGCCCCAGTGTATATTATTATTTTATTTTTTTGACTTGCACATATTTTTTTTTTTTGACTTGCACATATATTTTTTTGACTTGCGCATATTTTTTTTTGACTGGGGCTGACCCATAATTTAAAATGCAAAAACCAGTCGGACTTTGAAGTGTCCTGAGAATCTATATGCAGTCTAACGTTGGCTTATGCAGGGGGTAGGCTGGCCATGGTGTAGGGTAGCAGTTCGGAATTTATTTATATGCATGTGCGCGTGTGTGCGGTATCTAAAAAGCAGTAAATATCTTCTTCTTTTTTCAGTTATAGAAATAGAAGATAAAACAGATATGGCATGTCTTGCTGTTATTTGTGGATTTTCTCGGCTTTTTTAGTTTGAGCGCGAGCAAGCAAGCATACCATCAAGAAATAGAAAGAAAAGTGGAGAATTTATCTATTCCTATTAATTACAAATGTGTCCTATATATATATATATATATATATATATATATATATATATATATATATATATATATATTTTTATTTATTTATTTTTTTTGCGGAATGAAAATAAAGCATAGTAAAGCAAAATATAGGGCCGAAAATGAAGTGATATTAAAAATAAAGCCCCGGCCCTTTTGTTGTGCTGTCCGGAAATTATTGCACATAAAATATTGCATATATATATATATATTTTTTTTATTTTATTTTTTTGAAAAATACGAATATTTTCAAGTATATCCGTAACAGTGATTGGAATGAAACTGCTGCAAGATGGAGGATCATATCCACAAATATAGACACGGATGTTAAAGGAACGCAATATTAAAGTGTTTAAATTAATATAACAAGCATACTTTAGCCAGAAACAAAAGAAAAAAAAGTTTTGGTTACTAAGTCTAGCCCTCCATTTTTATTTAAAATAAAAACGATCTCCCCAGCAGAGTCGCCACTGTGGGCTCCCGGGAAATGTGCGCCCGCGCCCCGCGCGCCCTTGGATAGGGGTGCGCGTACGTGCGGATGCAGGACATCCACTGCTCTCGTTCCACCCTCCCTTTTCTAGGGGAAGACGAAATCAAAAGTGCGAGAGGAGTGTTGTCAGAATAGCGCGTTTGAATGCGCCTCGGTTGCCTTTAGTGGATTTTTGATCCAATATGGGAGCTTTGGGTTTTCTATGTCAAGTTATCCCTTTTTTAGGGGATACTAGGATATAGGAATGCATCACCCTTCCATTCTCATTCTCCCTTTTTTAGGGGAGAGCGGAAAAGTGCAAGGAAGGAATGTTGCGGCGCCCCCACTATGGATTTTATGAAAATAGTCTTATGGCCTATTTCGGATCACTATGGGTGGTTTGGGTTTTCTACATCAAGTTATCCCTTGTTTAGGGGATACCAGGATATAGGAATACATCACCTTTCCATTCTCATTTTCCCTTTTTTAGGGGAAAGCAGAAAAGTGCAAGGAAAGATGTTGCGAGGCCCCACTAGATCCAAAATGTTTTAGAGTCTCCATCTTTATTTTGAGGAAGAAATAAAGCAAAACCAATAAAAGAAAACCAGAGATAATAAAAAACGGGTCCGGAGGCTAAGTTACGAGTTGGGAAGGTGCTAGGCACCCAACTCGCCCTTTCGGTCTCAAAACGGTTTTTGGCTAAAGTATGCTTTTCGTTATATTTATTTAACATATAAATAAAGCATTAACTACCTACAAATACATCCATTTGTCTACATTATTTACAGACTTGCAACTGTCTCTTTACAAATAATTACAAATATACTTGAAAATATTTGGCCATAATAACGGCTCTTTTTAGTGCTATTTCCTAACTAAATCCGGGCAGCACAACTGCTTATATATCTACATTGGGCCGGATTGAAAATAACACTTTTATAAATAAAAACCTTAAAACTTACCTACTGATGGCCTAGGGTGTGCACGCTCTGTCCTTCAGGGAGAGTGAGTCTTTTTGTTGTTGTGTGTGTTGTGAAGATTCGGGCAGAGTGATTGCTTCTGAAAGTTACTTTTGGCCTCGGGATTTGGGAAGAGTAACTGATTATTTTGGTTGTTGTGTTTACTTGAGGTAGGCGAAAATCGGGCAGAATAACGGCTTATTTCTGGCTGATTTGGCCTTTTAAATCGGGCAGAGCAACTGCTCTTTCCACGATTTTTGGACCGAGGAAATAGGGTGGATACCTAGCTGGGGGGATAAGGCTCACTACTACCGGTTGGTTTTGTGTTTGGAGGAGGTTTGGCAGGTTTTCGAGGCTTTGAGGTGATCGCTCACTATCTCACTTCGCTCTCTATTTCTTCAGCGTAACGGGGACGCGTAGAATTTTTATTGATGAATTGGTGTACTGAAGGTTGACCAAGAAGCCTCTATTTATAGGCTGGATAAGGGACATCGAAGGAATTTAATTTTCTTCATTATGCAATAGTCGCTTGTACCAGCCGCGAACAGAATTGGACATTACGGCGAAGGAACAGTGCAGTGTGAACAAACTGGGAGCCGGGAAGCCCATTCTGGGCGCCACCAAGCCCAAACTGGGCGCCACCAAGCCCAAACTGGGCACCATGCCCATTCTTCATGTGGGTGGTGCCATTACTATTCCATCTTTTGATTTTTGACGTTTTGAACCCTGCATTTCACTCTTTTGCGCATCCTGCTTTGTCCTTTTGCACTTTTAACCCTGTAACTTGACATTTGTTAATGTTTTAACAGGTCTTGATATTTTATGTCATGTCACATACCAGGGGTACGAAATTGGGGTGTCTACAATGTGGTTAGCCTTGGCCTATTCTGATTCATTTAAGTTCTTGTTTTTTTTGTCATCACTCAAACAGACGAGCCAACCCGAAGACCGGTAGTTCAATCTGCCAAAATTGCAAACCTATAGGTCTGAACCATATTTTAGCCCAAAAAATTAACGGGTTGTAATTTTTCAAACCTACCCCTAATTTTTTTTCTGTTTAATCGGTACAACCCTACGACTGTAACGGCTTTCTGACCTATAACATCTCTAATGAGTGGGGCTATTCACATCCCCCACAATCTACCCTCTACACCCCATTTCTTCATACATCCCACCCATTTTATCAAATTTCTCACATTACTCACTACACACCACCCATTGTACCTATTATACCCTTTAACACACCTTGGTGTGTGCATTCAGATCTGACCACATGCACCAAGGTGTGTGTATGCATTCACCTCTGGTCGCACACTAGTATAAGGGTGTAAATTATCATTTTACACAATGACATTTTTTTGAATTTAAAAAATGTTTTTTTTTTTGAGAAAATGAATTTCATTTGAATAAAAAAACGAATTATTTTTTTGTTTGCCCCTTTTTTTTTGGAAAAGAAATTAATATTTTTTTTATTCTTTTGAAAGGAAAAGAAAACTAAGTATTACACATGAATTTTTTGAAAACTTTTTTTCGCGATCCCTGAAATTGGGTGAGACAATTGCGTACCTCTAAACAGTCTTCTCAGCAAAGCTAAGAATAAGCAAATGAATTGGAGATCTATCTTTTCTCCTCCTCTTTTTTTAGCCCCTACAAAATTGTTAGTGGCAACAAAGAAAAGCAAAGACAAAATCCCAATATATATGCAAACAAAACTGGATTACAGGAAAGAAAACTTTTGTTTTTGATTTTTTTTTTATTTTATATTTATTTGAAAAAAATAAAAATTATATACATAAAAGAAACCAAAGAATATTAAAAAAAAAACAAGCATATTAACAACCCCAAAAAAAGTGAGTCTAGCCCTCTCTTTTTTTTCAAAAAAACAAAACGTCCTCAAAGAGTCGCCCTTGTAAAAAAGACAGGAAAACCAACTATTACTAATATTTAATGGACAATAATAATATTTACAGACCCACGATATATATATATATATATATATATATATATATATATATATATATATATATATATATATATATATATATATATATATTTACAAACTTGGAATAAATAACTATGGGAACAGAACCTACCTTTTGGGGGTGAGAATCTGAACCTGGTATGACTAGGCTTAGGCGATCTAGGAGTGCTTCTCATGTCCTTATGAGAAAGGAAACCTTTTTGTTGTTGTTATTATTGTTGTTGTTGCGTGCGTAGCCGGGATGTTGTGCTCTGTCTAGAATGGGAAAACGCAGTGGGAGTATGTTTGTGTTTGTGGAATTTGGGTAGCGTAACGGCTGTATTTGTTGTTTCTTGCGTCTGACTTTGGGCAGCAGAACGGCAGGGTTTGATTTTTACTCAGCTTGCGGGAAGGCAAAGATTGTGAGATAGGCTTGGCAAGCGGAGGCTTGGCAAGGATTAGGAAGGCAGTGGACAAGCAGGGGCTTGGTAGGGGTAGGCAGGCTGGGCAAGGCTTGCAAGGGGCAAGGCATGCATGCCTTCTTTACTTCAGCGCAACGGAGGGAGAGAATGAGAGAAAGAGGAAGCCTTCTGCTTCTCTTGGTGTGAAGAATGAGGGAAGGGAACGCCTCCTTTTATAGGCAGATTTGGAGAAGAGCTATTGTCTTAAAATTGGAGCAAGCATCTGAAGAAGGCAAAAAAGCAAATTTTGGCGTCGCACATGCAGATTTGGGCGCGGTGCCCACATTTGTATGCGCCGCGCCCCGACTCGAATTGATTTTTCTTAATAAAAAGTTTCATTGTCAACAAACTCTCATTTGTTTAACTTTTCAATGAATGAAATGTGTCCGACCTATGAAGAATTTTGTGCAATGACTGGTACGGGGACAGAAGTCAATGTTGTTGTTCCCTCTACCACTCGTACTCCATTAATGGCTATCAGGGAAATGTTTGGTTTTGATCTGATTGGGATCAATGGACTTATCCATAAAGATGTTAAATTGGGTTGACCCTAGCTCTATAGGGTTGTGACCCTCCGGTTAATAGGGTCGACCCTAGGTTTCCGGCCTTTTTTAGCATCTCTACTTATCCATAATGACTTGCTAGACTTGACTTATTTTCCTAGCCTCTTTTTAAAGTATTAGGAAAATCAGGTATATCTGAGGCAGCGAAGAGCGACCTTATTTCTGTGTATTCTAGGAAAGTTATTCCAAGGGGTCCTCCTGGGACTGTTGATGTTGGGGAGGTTGATATTATATTGCAGGGTTGGGGCCGTCGGGTGAATATTATTCCAATCATTTTGGTCGCCATTCTGGAGGGCCTTGATGCTTACTCATCTGGCAACGACTATTACCCATATGGGAGTCAAATATTAATCTATATGTGGCTCAAAGAGCATTTCAACCGAATCCGGCCATTAGTCGTTTTTGTCTTATGGACGCTACAATCCTTCGAGTTATGGGGCCAAGGCCACTTGTGAAAATGTCTTCCGAACTGAGCGATACTTGGTTTAGAATTTTTCACATGTCAACTCTCTGGATATCATCTGGGTAATCACTCATTGGCAAATCGAGTGATTCCATATGTATACTAGTGTGTATGCACAAGTCATCTTGGCTGGTCTTCGTAGGATGACTTTCTATCTACCGTATAGGATTCTACGACAATTTGGTCGGGAGCCGGTTGTACCATACCGGGATCGTCCCCTGATGGCACTGGAAGGACGTAAAGGTGACGTTCCGGAGTTAATCCTTGATCTGTGGGGTCTGAGCGAATCCAAACGTGTAACTGCCTATGTGTTCCCAAAGAACATAATGTTGTCGCGTGTTTATCTTGATTGGGCTGTTGTAATGAGGGAAGAGTATTCTCGCATAATCAAGCATACTCTTCGGGTCATGTTGGAACGTAGATTCACAAATGGGTTGGACACTCGTCTGTTAGAAACCAGTGAAGATCCGGGAGCTTAGGTCCTCCTGTAGTATCACGTCGGCCATCCCGACGTTTTCAGGAAGAATATGGTGATGCTGGTGCTGGTCCCAGTAATGCCAGGAAACTCAACAATGCTATACGGCGAATTAATGCGGCCAGGCCAAATGATGGTGCGGGACCTGTGAGGTTCCCGGGTCGCGACCCGCGCCCCGCGCGCCCTTGGATAGGGGTGCGCGTACGTGCGGATGCAGTACACCACTGCTCTCGTTCCACCATCCCTTGTTTAGGGGAAGACAAAATCAAAAGTGTGAGAGGAGTGCTGTCTATGTTAGCGCGTTGGAATGCGCCTCGGTTGCCTTTAGTGAATTTTTTTTTATCCAATATGGGAACTTATGGTTTCCCGCATCAAGTTATCCTTTTTTAGGGGATACCAGGATATGGGAATGCATTACCCTTTCATTCTCGTTTTCTCTTTTTTAGGGGAAAACGGAAAAGTGCAAAAAAGGATATTGCGACGCCCCCACTATGGATTTTATTAAAAATAGCATTATTGCTCGTTTCAGATCACTATGGGAGCTTTGGGTTTCCCGCATTAAGTTATCCCTTTTTTAGGGGATACCATGATATGGGAATACATCACCCTTCCATTCTCATTCTCCCTTTTTTAGGGGAGAACAGAAAAGTGCAAAGAAGGAGTGTTGCGAGGCCCCACTGGATCTGAAAGTTTTAGAGTCGTCATCTTTATTTTAAGGCAAAAATAAAGCAAAACCAGAAAAGAAAGAAAAATAAACCAGAGAAAAAGAAACGGGTTCGGAGGCTAAGTTACGAGTTGGGAAGGTGTTAGGCACCCAATTCGCCCTTTCGGTCTCAAAAGTGGTTTTTGGCTGAAGTATACTTGTTGTTATATTTATTTAGCAAATAAATGAAGCATTAAAAGACAGGAAATTAAAACAAATACATCCATGGCTACATTATTTACGACTCGCAGTCATTTCCTTACAAACAAATGTACTTAAAAATATTTGGCCATTATAACGGCTCTTTTACATAATATTTCATATTCTAATCCAAGCAACACAACAGCTTATATTGACTACATTGTGCCTGATTTAAATAACAACTTTAAATAATAAAAGAACGGAAAAGTAAATAAATAAATAAAATAACGCTCTTAAAGGCTTTACTTTTTAGAGCGGTAGTGTGCTCGCTCTGTCCTTCAAGGAGAGGGAGTCTTTTTTGTTGTTTGTTGTGTGGTTGTTGTTTTGATTTGGGCAGAGTAACTGCTTATTTTGGAAGGTTTTGGCTCGTTCACTTTGGCAGAGTGACGGTTTATTTTGGTAGGTTTTGGCCTTTTTGGTTGGGCGGAATAACGGCTTAGTTTTTTGGGTTTTTCAGCTCATTACTCGGCAGAGTAACGGCTTACTTTGGGATTTTTAGGCCGGGGAAGTGAGGTGGATACCTAACAACTAGGCTAGGGATCACTTATAACCGATGGATATTTATTTTGGCGGAGTTTGGACGGGGTTTGGAGACTTTAGTGGACTTCACTCACCTATCTCACACCTCTCGCTACTTGGCTTTGTTGAGACGCGGAGAGAATTTCTCAGCGTTTCGTTGAGTGATTTCTGAACACTGGAGAAGGGACCCAGCACCTCTTATTTATAGGTGGAGAGAGGGAGTCATCGGGCATTTCTTCATTTCTTCAGCGAGCTTCAGCCGTTTGTACACCAGCCTTCGCCGAGTGCACAATGCGTTAACTGAGAGAGCCTACTGTTCACCTTTGGCGCGGCATTATGCTCCCCTTGGCGCGGCGCCCAGCCTTCTTTTAGGCCGCGCCAAGTCTCCTGTTCCTCTTTCATTTTTTGCACTTTCACCTCTCGCAATTTACTGTTTTGCGCATCCTGCTTTGCCTTTCGCATTTTTAACTCCTGTAACTTAACATTTGTTAAGTTTGAACAATTCTTGATATCAAATGTCAGAGTCACATACCAGGGGTACAAAATTGGGGTGTCTACAGGACCTAATAATGCTACCGGACCTGATAATGGGTATGCTGGAAGTAATGAAGATAGTTCGGTGCCTCCTTCAATTCCGAGGGTGATGCAGAAGCATTGATGGCTCCTCGGAGGAGTGTTTAGTCTCGACTGAGGCATCGGTGACAGATGAATATTTGGTCATCGGGGATGTTAATGACTACCCCGGAGTTTACTTTATAAAATCAAACTGACGACTTTTCAAACGAGAATTAACTTTTTTTAATAATCATAAAACGCAAAATTTGCAGCACTTAAAAAATACTACGATTTTGTATTTTTATGATTTTGAAAAAATAAACATTACATTTTCATTTGAAAAATAATCATTGAAACAGGACAAAAATTTGGAACGGAATGTTCTTATTCTATATTATTGACAGCTACTGTTTGTTCATGTCAAACCTATTTATTTGGTGAGATAATTTTAAAATTTTGCTCTACAAGTCTAAGTCAGCCTAGGTGTTACTGCCCCTGTAGATGTGCTAAACTCTTTGGTGGGTAGGTTGACAATTCAAGAGGTTTGGGTAAGTTATGAGCTCAACAATGTCATCGATAGGTTGCCTTGTAGGCATCACTATCGTCATGCAGCTTGGAATGCTTAGGGAGAAAAGAATGATTCAATTCAATGATCAAATCGTAAAAACTTAAGAAAAACGCTTTTAAATGTATTTTATGTAAGACGGATCCTTTTAATTTAATTCATCGTGTATTGGTAGGTTGAGTTTTGAAAGAGTGAGATTCCATCATACGAATTAAATGATTGTTTGGTGGAGCATTTTGGTCGTTTTGTCCAATACGCTGGCAAAAAATGCAAAAAAATTTCTTTAAAAGTGTTTCAATGCAACGTTTTAAAACGTATAGTTTTAAAATGTTCAGCGTTTCAAAACGCTCCAATTTAAAGTGTTTTAAAAATATATTGCATTTACAATTACTCTGTTTATGAAAATAGTGTTTTTAAATAATTTTTCAAACGTGTTTATAAGAAAAAACTATATTTTAAAAACGTTTTTAAAACGCTGCACTAAATGAGGCCTAAGACGTAAAAATATCTCACATGAGACAAATCATTTTGAATACTTAATAAACATAGTATATTTATGTGAAACATGTTAACAATCATGTTAAAAGTGCATCTAGTACAACAAAAATTGGCAAAACCTAAGGGGGGATCTCAGACAAAGCCACAAGAGACATTTATTTAAGTGCAGGAAAAATTACTAAGATTAAAGTACAGATGATGGGAATAGTCAACTATCATGTTAAAAGTGCATCTAATACAATAATAATCGTGAAAACCCATGGCAAATCTGGAACAAAGACAAGAAAATTGGTAACATGAAGTTCTTTAAGAGTACTTTATGTTCAAATGTTCACACACTTTCACTTATTCATGAAACAAAAACCAGATAGGGAAAAAAATGGCTGTTGCAATTTTCAACATGAACCCTTTAATCAATTATATTTTCTTAAATGCATCCAGTTCCGAACTTGCATTACTCTGAAGGCTCTGCTGTTGCTGGCTCCGGTTGGCAGCAGTAGCGGCAACATCACGAAAGAAATCAGTCAACATGGTCTCGTAAGAGGGCATGGTTGCATATCCTGGAAAATAGTTGATGTCAATCACATAGTACCTATTCCCATTCATTGAGTCCCTTATCATGTCAAAGTTAAAGAGATGAAGTCCTAAACCCTCCCGCATCCCTTTAGCCACTTGTCCAACAAAACTCAATGTTGGCATCTCTACCTTTTCAATAACGTTTGTTTCCGCCTCATCATTATTAGTAATCTTGATCTTCTCCTGATCGTTGGTACTACTAGTGCTTTTATTAGCAACAACTGTCGAATTCGATATCTGAGAGAATGACAATATTGATGGTGAATCTGGGCCTGAGTAGTCTGATTCCAATACATCTGGCAAAGACCTCCGCTTCACGCACTTGACATGTCCCCCAGCCACATACACTTTGAATATGACTCCACCGTGGTTCACAAACTCCTGTAGCACAACTGGGGCTTCCAACACCTTCAATCCCTCCCTATTGAACACAAGTGACATACTGTGGGAATTCAAGCTCGCATTAGCCACCAGTGGTTTTGCTATCACTGGAAACTTCAACTCCTTTATCGCATTGATTGGGTGATCAGATAGTGTTGCGGTATCTTCAACCAGTAGTTGATTTGGAACACTGCAGGTCTGGCTATACTGAGACGGTATATGCAGTTGGCTCACAACTTCAAGCATGGATACGCGGTTGTGAAGCTTTTCTATTGCATCTGGCCTATCGATGATGATCACATTAGGTTTGTTCATGGAGTAAATCTCCAACTGTTTCTTCCAATCGTCGTTGTACAACTTATGGACGATGCAATTGAACGGACCCTGTTCGGCTAATGGCGTAGCCATGTCGATTGCGACAAGTTCAATACCTTGCTCTTTGGCTAGTTTTACAAAGGAAGGTTGTATGAATGTTACCAAATTTTTTGGTGCTAGAGCATAGCCTACACAAAACATGGTGGTATTGGCTGCTAGTGTTTCTGGCAATTTTCTATTTTGGCAAGATGAAAAATAATTGTAGAAAATATTTAAGAAAGTGTAACAACCCATCGATGATATTGGAGAGGAGCGAATGGATGAAGTGGTTTGTGTATATAATATATATACTCCCCATTTTATTTTGGACAAAAATGTCCCTACCTTATGGAGTTAAACAATGATAAAAAGCTAGGGCTCCACTGTAATTTACATCTTAAGAAGGTCCACCCACCTTTTTTGAGTTCTTCCTTGGTCTTTGAATATTATGGACTAGATTAAACTAAAGGTTCATTATCCATGGTAAAGTCAATTCAGTGAATTTAGATAAAATTCAACAACTTGTCAGTAAAGACACATATTGGGTTGGTAAGGGTATTTGAGTAAGCTCATGTTGCAAATATATGCAATATTTCAGAATCAGTTGTAGGCAGATCCTTATTATTCTTGTTTATCTATTTATTTTTGGTGAGGTCGAGAGAAAAGTGTCAAAACAAGAATGAACTACTTGAGGTCACTTGTAGATAACATTTATTTTTTGTGAGGTCAAGAAGTCCTCCAAATCACTCAAATGCAGAAAACACCAATGCTTATACTTCATATTCCATCCATCCCAAAATTATTGTCTTGTTTTGACCTGATAGACAGATTAAGGAACAACATATTGATTTGATTATTAATAAATGGTATAATGTGCAGTTTTCTTTAAAGTCAATAAACATGCGATCCATAATTAAAGTAGGAAGAAAATGTAAGCGTAAAATTGTAAAAGTATTGTTTGTAAAAAAAGAAAGTTTCGAACAAAACAATTATTTTGAGATGGACGAAAAAGGAAAAACATGACTGATAGGCCCGACCCAAAGCCGATCACGAGCAAATCACGTGCCACTCACGAGAAAATTAAGATGGGTCCCACACACATAGCGAACAGAACTAGTAGAATGATCGATCAAGGATCATCATACCATCTCGTCTAAACCTGGCTGGGCAACGGTCGTGCCTGTCCGACCAGGGAGCCATGCTTGGGAGTTACACTTGTCATCACAAAGACATACCATCAAGCCGGGAAGGGCCATGTTCGCCTGGGAAAATATCGAGCTGGGAATATCATAGACTAACTCTCCACGACAGGTCAAATGTTTCCTTACCTAAGTAGAACACTTACCATATCTGCTCCGATTATTATGCGGCCAACCACCTATCATGCCTACAATTTAGGGATTCTCTCATAGCCCTATATCAATGGAGACCAATCATATACGGATTATATGACATTGGAGGATTATATATACCCATTCACAAACCCTAAACAATCAGGGTGTAAGTTCGAATCGTGGAATCGCATAATCGAGTCGAATCAAATTGGGTGATTTTGTTCGGTTTTTGAGTATAGTGGTTCGGTTTTGGTTTGAATTTCCTATAAACCGGTCGATTCGATTCGGTTTGTGATTTTTTCTTCTGAACCGAAGCGAATCGAACCAAACCGAATCGTCAATTAAATTAATAATATATTTTAATATATGATATACACAATTATAGATGCTTTTGGGAATTTTGTATTTTAGAGTGTAAGTATATACTTTGAGGTTGTGAGTTTGATTTCTATGACACAATTTATTACTCCCTTCATTCGGGTAAAGAGTCTATTATTCCATTTTTGGATGTTTCACTTAAAGAGTACATTTTAAAAAATTATTAATGTATAAAAGTGTCATTTTATTACTAATCTAATCTAATCTAATCTAATCTAATCTAATCTAATCTAACTCTAACTACCTATAAAAGTCTAGGTTGTCTCTTAGAACTTAATGTATGGACAAACCTACCACTTAACTTAATACATCATTCATCATTAATTAAAGCCTTGTCATATGCTAATTAATTCCATGAATAATTAAATAATAGTTTGATCCCTTGACTTGTACATATTTTAAAATTAGGTCCTATATTTTTTAATTCTATTCATTTCGTCTTGTATTTTGATTTTCTTATCAGTTTCTCCCACCTACCATGATCGTTACAAATGTCACCCAATATAAAAGTTTAGGTTGTCTCTTAGAACTTAATGTATGGACAAACCTACCCCTTAACTTAATACATCATCCATCATTAATTAAGGCCAAAAGAGTAAATTTGTCATAGGCTAATTAATTCCATGAATAAGAATTAAATAATAGTTTGATCCCTTGACTTGTACTTATTTTAAAATTAGGTTTTACATTTTTTAATTCTATTCATTTCGTCTTGTATTTTGATTTTCTTATTAGTTTCTCCCACCTACCATGATCATTACAAATGTCGCTCAATATTTTCTAGAATGACAAAAATACTCATACTTAGTCCAGACACTAAAAGTTTATTCGAAACTAAAAAATAATACGATTTTAGTTTCTTAAATATGTTCGGGAAAGACACTATTAGATTTATATGAAAAATTGTATATATAATAATAGAATTGTCAGTGAGTATCAAGATATTAAACAAATTTATAGCATGTTTAGTTATTACCCATGAATAAAATAAGAGAAATGAGTTAGAAAATGTGTCATAATGTCAAGAAGATGAAAAAAAAATGTAGAACAATTTGATAAATTTGTGTGTTTTGTTAAGGACAACACACATAAATTTACCATACCAGACAATAATGATTGGAAAAAAATATCCATAAATATAATAAATCACTTGTCATTAAGTTAAGGCCAAAAGAGTAAATTTGTCATAAGCTAATTAATTCCATGAATAACAAAATAATAATTTGATCCATTGACTTGTACTTATTTTAAAGTTAGGCCCTACATTTTTTAAGTTCTATTCATTTTGTCTTATTTTTTGATTTTCTTATCAGTTTCCCCTCCTACTATTATCGTATCAAATGTCGCCCAATATTTTCTAAAATGACAAAAACACCCTTACTCAGTCGAGATATTAAACTTTAATTGAAACTAAAAAATAATATGGTTTTACTTTTTAAATACATTGGGGAAAAACATTATTAGATTTATATGAAAAATTGTATCTATAATAATATAATTGTCCGTGAGTATCGAGATATTAAGTAAATTTGTAGCATGTTTAATTACTACCATGAATAAAATAAGAGAAATGAGTTAAGAAAATATGTCATAATGTCAAGAAGATGAAAATAAAATAAAGAACCATCTGATGAATTTATGTGTTTTGTTAAAGACAATACATATAAATTTACCATGTTAAATAATAATGATTGGAAAAAAATAGTCATAAATATAATAAATCGCTTACCATTAATTAAGGCCAAAAGAGTAAATTTGTCATATGCTAATTAATTCCATGAATAATTAAATAATAATTTGATCTCTTGACTTGTACGTATTTTAAAGTTAGGTCTTACACTTTTTAATTCTATTCATTTCGTCTTATATTTTGATTTTCTTATTAGTTTCCCCTCCTACCATTATTATTACAAATGTCACGCAATATTTTCTAAAATGACAAAAATACCCTTACTTAGTCAAGACAGAAAAACTTTATTCGAAACTAAAAAATAATATGGTTTTACTTTCTTAAATATGTTCGGAAAGAAATTATTAGATTTATATGAAAAAGTGTATCTATATTAATAGAATTGTCGGTGAGTATCGAGATATTAAGCAAATTTGTAGCATGTTTAGTTATTATCTATGAATAAAAAAAGAGAAATAGGTTAAGAAAATGTGTCATAATGTCAAGAAGATTAAAAACAAATGAAGAACCATTTGATGAATCTGTGAATTTTTTAAGGACAATACACGTAAATTTCTCATGCCAAACAATAATGATTGGAAAAAAAATAGTCATAAATATAATAAATCACTCACCATTAATTAAAATCAAAAGAGTAAATTTGTCATAGGTTAATTAATTTCATGAATAATTAAATAATAATTTGATCTCTTGGCTTGTACTTATTTTAAAGTTAGGTCCTATATTTTTCAATTCTATTAATTTCGTCTTGTATTTTGATTTTCTTATTAGTTTTCCCCTCCTACAATTATCGTTACAAATGTCACCCAATATTTTCTAAAATGACAAAAATACCCTTACTTAGTCGAGACACTAAAACTTTATTCGAAACTAAAAAATAATAGGTTTAAATCTCAATTTGGTCACTCTACTTTCGCCCAAAATTCATTAAGCTCACTCTACTTTTTTTTCTTATTCAATTTAATCACTTTACTTTCACATAATTAACACGTTCATCACTACATCCATATATTTGGATGGAAAGTTTAATTTTTTAGGAAAATCCAAAAATACCCTTACTAAGGCTGCAACCCTGTCATGTACATTTTGAGGTTCACTACAACCGCAAGATCAGATGACGGGCTTTGACCAGGCGACGAACTCCAATCATCCTTCTTCATCACTTCCGGAGCCCCAGTAACTTCTTGCACTTCGATCTCCCCCTCACTACTGTACCGAAAGCAACCTTCATCATCCTCGTTCTTGTCTTCGCACTCCGAGTCAAATACTAAGATCACCTCGTCAGAACAAGGTGCTGGGCCATATTGCCGCACGGGCTCAAAAGCTTGTGCAATGCCTTCGTCCAGGCTTACCTTCTCCTTTGACCCACCATGCTGGGCACCTTGATCCTTCGAGAATTCTGAAGGAAATGAGCCATTTAAAGTTCATACTCCTCCTGCTTGTGTGCCCATTTCCTCCGACCTATTAGCAGACTTGGATATCCATCTAGCCCAATCTGCTGCCCACTACAGTCTCCAAATTAATGGCCCATAAAATCCTTATTAACTATACATCCTCAGACATCGTTGTCTGTGAAGTTGTTTTTAAAATTTGAATTCCTGACAACCCAAATGCTTATGCCAGGTGCATTAGTAGGATTACTATGAACATGTGACTTCCTTTTCCAGATCCTATCCACGACCCATGTCCGCGCGGGAGGCTCACTTTTCTTCTCCGTTCTCTTCTTCCCCGACCCAGGAACGTTGTTGTTGCCTACACCACCGAAGCTTCTCCACTGTTGGTACAAAGGTGCCATTTTTGCCCACACGAGGACAACAAAAATCCTTCCCCCTACTCGAATACGCACCGAGCCTGGTATGTTTTCCTTTAAGCGCACCAGAATTCTCGCCCATCTCAGATCCTTCCTCAAAGTAGTTTTTTCATCCATACTGATAAAGCCACCGGCCCAACGTAAGCCTTCCCAATCTTACGGAAGACCTGTACTCCCCACACGTTAAGAGGCAACCCTAGGATCCTGACCCACATCGAATAATCTTGGTGGCAGCCAACTGTCGGATTCCAGCCATCCAACAACAAATCCATCTAATTGAACTTCCAAATCTTCTCATAGTGAATCCGGTTTGCTTCCTTCTTCGATGGAAACTCAAATAACGATTAAGTCAACATTCCCAGACCTAACTTCGTTGCAGCAAACTAAGTCAGGCCAGGGAAGAATCTTCGCCTTCTTTTTATAAGAATTGTGAGTGTTGTGCCCCTCGACACCGCAAGGGCAACTAAGCTAGAATTTGTCACTCACCTTTAAAAGGTAAAGGGCATTATTGTCTTTTCAAATACTTCCATCCAACTTAACTAACATAAATGATTCCAGTGACCTTATTGACTTTTGAAGCCAAGTAGAGTGATTAAATTGAGAAAGAAAAAAGTATAGTGAGCTTAATGAATTTTGGCCGAAAGTAAGGTGACCAAATTGAGATTTAAACCAAAATAATATGGTTTTACTTTCTTAAATATGTTCGGGAAAGACATTATTGGATTTATATGAAAAATTGTATCTATAATAATAGAATTGTCGGTGAGTATCGATATATTAAGCAAATTTGTAGCATGTTTAGTTATTACTCATGAATAAAATAAGAGAAATGAGTTAAGAAAATGTGTCGTAATGTCAAGAAGATGAAAAAAAAAAAAAAGAAGAACAATTTGATGACTTTGTGCATTTTGTTAAGGACAATACACATAAATTTACCATGTCTGACAATAATGATTGAAAAGAAATAGCCATAAATATAAGAAATCACTTATCATTAATTAAGGTCAAAAGAGTAAATTTGTCATAAGCTAATTAATTCCATGAATAATTAAATATTAATTTGATCCCTTGACTTGTACTAATTTTAAAGTTATGTCCTGATGCGTCCAAAATGATCCAAGGACGCATTGGGCTTCTCAAACTGGATATCTAACTTTCAATCTATCAAAAATCTTCAAGGCCCAACCCTGAAAAGTAAACACTAACAGTGAACTAGGCGGGGGTTTACCCTACAAAGGCTTTTCAGCGTGAGAATTAGTAATCACTCAGTTGAGTAAATAATTTGACAAAGTTTTGCCTTGGTAAAGAAATCACATACCTCCCTCCTTTGATTCGAGGGGTTTTTATAGCCTTCGTGGGGAGCTAAATAACTTCACATTCAATGCCGGAGCGTGTTTTGCGGTCACATTAACTGCCACGTCCAACTTAACACTCGCATCCTGAATGTGAAGGCGAGTTTCCCGGAGGTAACCGCCCACGTCTAGGAAGATCATTATTGCATAACCGAGCATGGTAAACCTGCTCGTTGCATACTTGCTTGCTAAGCACCTGGCAGCCAGCTCGCTATCTACTCAGCCCCCAAACTTCTAGGAAATAAATGCTCACCCTTTAGATCATGGTAGTCACATTATGGCCGCTGCCCACTCCATAATTTTGTCTTGGACTATGTGGAGTGCACGTATTTCGCTCATGAGAAAAGTAGGTATGTCAGGCAAGTGACTTATGTCTGGGCCTATTGGGCCAGGCAGTTCAGTAGGCCCCTGCTCCTTGTCAGGCGAGTATCTATGCTCGGAGCGAGGAAAAGTATCCTGGAACTTTCCTAGTCTGATTGCTTGTAAGACTTGATTTATTTTGAACATCCATAAGTGTTGCATTGAAGCCAGGGACCATAAGTGAGTGCCAGCTAGTAGCGCGATTGACACTGAAAGGACGGGTTGCCTCTTGCCGTCTTTACACTCATGTGTGAACATTTTACAAGGCATCATTTAATGCAGCGCTTCGGTTCCCACGCAACATTGGTGCACCCGACTGTCTTGATAACCGCCCCATGACATTTCTCCTCACTTTACACTTTTCTGCACTTGAAGGATTTCGGCATCAATCCTCGTTCTTCCTATGAATTCAGTCGAAGCAAAATATCTTGTACGCAAAATCAAAGTTCCTAAGACCCTCTTCAGTTCAATCTTCAAATCCAAGGTATTTCTCATCTTAAACCTACATTCAAGAATTGATTCATCACTCATACTTCTTTATTTTCGCTGTCTGAACCCTAATTTTGGGGTTCAATGATGCCGATTGGGTATATGATGACGATTTTGTTACGATATGAAAAATCAACCTTGTCGTAAACTAAGGCGTCTGATACCCATTTCGTTTCTATTCATCTTGAACTTTCCATTTTTACGAAAACGGCACGACCCTTAGAACACCATGAATCTAGACACTTCAGGGGCTTTATACACATGGACCCTTAAGAGGGAATCGAGGAATATATAACCGGTGCCCTGCTCACTGGTCATAAAATGAACCCTAACCGTGGGTTTTGCTTGTCCGCTCTTGCTTGCTTTCACGAGGAGGAACTAATGTGTATTCCTCGATTCCTGTAGGATGTCTTCCAGCGACGAAACTTGCTCAGAAATCGAGGAGCGTAACTACGACCATGAAGCCTCCACCGAAAGCGAAGAGAGCTTTGAAGACGAATCCCACAGCCCAGAAGGGACCGAGCTAGAAGAGGCCCCAATAAACCCTCCTGAGCCCAACACCCGCGTGGAAGAAGCTTCCGAGGACCCAAACGAACTAGAGAACAAATTGGCTGAGAGCGAGAAAACCAACTTTGAAGAAGACATGCGGTCTGGAAGTAACCCTCTGAGCACCAGCAGCTTGCGAACAAAAAGGAAGAAGCCTGACGTTCTCAAGGGCAAACAAATGCAACCGACACGCCTGTCCAAGTTAAATGGGATGACCTAACATGTGAAGAAGATGTATCTGCCTGGTTTTACTCACTAGGTATGGACCCCAAAAACTACCACGTAAAGGCCTTCGACCTCGACATCGAGAAAAAATGGGCACAATTTTCAAAGAGATCGCATGGTTTTCTACTTTGATTTCTTCCTCATCGGCTTAAGGCTTCCCCTAGACCCATTTTCTCTGAATTCTTGAATATGAATAATGCCCTTCCCTACGACCTGACCCTCACAACCGTGAGATTCCTGGTAGCATACACCGTTGCTTGCCGGCTACTCGAGTTTGAACCCGACATGGCTCTGTTCAGAAAATTCTTTTTATTTTCCTTAGACAAAAAGAGTGGTCGAATTACTGGCCGATCCAAGCCCAACTACTTAAAACTCCTTATCGAAGGTCTCAACAAGGTTAAAGCTTGGGATGGAAAAGCCTTGCTCGTCAAATCTCGAGTCGGATGGCCTTTCGCACCATATCTGGAAGACTTGGAGATTGCCAAGTATGATAGGAATGCTTTTCGGGCAGGAGAACCCCAAATAGCCAAAGCATTCAGGAATCTATTCGGCATGAAGGAAAGGAGAAATGGACAAGACTGGGTGCTTGACTGGGTAGCTCTTACATCTAATTCCTCCCTACTTCGTCTGACCGGTGTGTTGAACTGGCCTATTGAAGGAATTGAACCTAGGGTCATTATGGATGTCGAAGAACCTCATCCATACTGGGCAACTGTCACGGAGGAAGATTCCCTAGCGAGTGCCCTAACTGCGAGCTAGCTAGAACCAACTGTACCCCTGTCTTTTCACTGAATGGTTTGCATATTAATTTTCCAATCTAGTATTCCCTTACGCTTTATTTCAACTCAAACTTTTGTAATTCCTTCATGAATTTTCTTGCAGACATGAGGCAGTTGGAAGACTCTAACAGATTTCTTCAGGCCATGAAGAGGGGTTCAACGAGGAGGAACACCCAACGATCTACTTAGGCCCCTGCTCCTCTTCCCACTGTCCTTGCTACAAACATAGGTCGTGGTGCGAGCCGAGGATGGAACGAGCCTGGCCGTGCTGCCACACCCATATACATTACCGTCCCGACCACCATTAGTTCCTGCTACCACCTTACCTACTACCTCGCCATCCCTGCGGGTGAAACATTGTCAACCAAGCGTCCAGCACCCAAACTATCGATTGATCGAAGAACCAGATCAAGGACAGACAGAACCGACAAGGTTGAAATGTCAGGATCCCGAATGCCCGCATGGCAAAGAGAAAATTTTCAAATGCCTGAGACTCGAGAACTTACGACCAACATAATTGCAGAGTTGGCCGATGTTCAAGACTTAGCGAACATTAACACAAACAGACGCGGAGGGCACGCTGCCACAGTCGGGCTGGGCATAGTGAAAAGGCTTCATCATACCGACATTCGAAAAAGAAGTGCCAAACATTCCAGCTCGGTTCTGGTTGGTGAGATCGGGATGTGCATGGCTGAGGTAGCTAACTCCCTTGCTATCTCGTAAAAATAGAAACCCTACATGACTTGTTTTTAACTTTGTGCTTTATTTTCAGGTGGCAACCAAAACTGAGCTGCTATACGATCGGCTTCTTGACAATCTTAAGTCTTCCAGCTCACTGACCGAAGAGAAAAATAGCCTTGAAAAACAAGTCAACACTCTCCGGGCTGAACTCAAACAAAGCGAAGAAGTTGTAACCATGAAAGTGACTAAGCTTTCGAAGCTTGAAGAGGAAAAGAGGACTTTGGAGGCTCACCTCAGCCTTTCCAAAAAATCCGAAAAAACTGCCCTCAACAACATTAGGTAAGTGAGGAAAGAGCTCAAAGAAGCCCTCAAGCACAGGCAGAAGCATTCGAGAAGGAAAATAAGCTAAGGGAAGAGCTGTCTCAGCCTAATGAGGAACAGAGGCAAGCCATAATCGCTGATTATAAAAACTCCGAGGACTTCCAAGCCAATGTTGAAGACGAGGCCTACCCTTTCTTCCTCCAAGGGGTGCACCATGTCCTGAGACAGCTAGCATGCAGCGAGATGGATATTCGACCCGAGATGCTCGCTGAATAGGGAACCAACACCCCTTACTGCGCCTCTACTCGCCCGAGACACGCCTTGGTGCCCTACACTAAGGATGAACTGGTTTCTCTAGCCCGATCAGACACACAACAAGGGCTCGCTGCCTGGACCCCTTCCGAGATCGCCAAAGTGACAGTAACAGATCTGATGACCCAGATCTGGATGGCCAAGTCACAAGACGCCGCAACTTTGGCTTCCCATTCCGCCGGCGATGATGGGGAAGTAGTTGTTATTGTGGACGGGAAGGAAGTCCAAGGAGAAGAGACGACTGCTGCCCCACTGGAAATTCATTTAGACTCTTAGAATGCATTCCCTAACCCTTGTAATTTAAACATTTGCTGCACGAACAATTTCATCTTTTATCTTGTAATTTCCAAGCTCTCTTTTAACATTACTACTTGCCTCTATAGAGTAATTCATCACTTCCCAAACGAAATCTTCTTAATCAAACAAGAATTTACCGAGCTTGACGAAGAGAAACACATTGCTCTCGAACACCAACCTCCTCAATCGAGCAGGGAAACAACCCAGCCCACCGAATAAGGCAACCGAGAAAACAAGCTCGAACACCAACCCTTTTTCACACAAAAATTGCTTTCTAGTGAAAAAGAGAATAATCGAGATAACAATTGCACACTACTCGAACACCAACTTTTTAATCGAACAGGTAAAAAACCCATGCACATTAAAAACATAATCGAGATAACATTAACACAACAGATGAGAGTAGAAATGACGTCCAAAACATTTATTTATTTCCCCCCAACTTACAACCGAGAAAAAAAAAGGAGGACAAACTGATTACGTACTTCCCATCAACGATAATATTTCTTCAAATGATCTGCATGCTATAGATGTTTCAGCTCAGTGCCTTCCTCTATCCGCAACATATAGGTCCCCTCCTTGACAATTCTGACAACTTGGAAAGGACCCTCCCAGTTATGAGAAAGTTTCCCCCATTCTGCTCGATGGCATTTTGCCTCAATTTTGCGGAGACAATCGCCCACAGCAAATGACCGACCGCGAACTCTCTTATCTTGGTGGGCCTTTGCTCGATGTTTATAATTGGTCATTCTCATCATAGACTCCACACGCTTTTCCTCCAAAAAATCAAGATCAGCTGCCCGAGCTACAGTATTTCATTCTATATCATAATGAGACACTCTGTAATTTGGTAAGTACATTTCTACCGGCGCCATGGCTTAAGACCCATAAGCAAGAGAGAAAGTTGTTTCACTCATGGGCCCTCTGACCGATGTTCTAACCGCCTACAAAGCTGATGGCAGCTCATCCACCCATCTCCTTACCTTATCCTCAAGACTTCTTTTGAGGACATGCAAAACTTGTTTGTTAGTTGCCTCAGCTTGCCCATTACCCAGGGGGTATGCCACAGATGACTGCCAGTGCTTCAAACATATCTGCTCGCATACTTTTGTAAATTTCTCCTAAAACTGAGTCCCATGATTGGAAACTATAGCCCGGGGTACACCAAAACGACACCAAATATGCTCATGCACAAAGTCAATCATGTTGACCTCATTGACAGTTGCCAAAGGCTTAGCTTCTACCCATTTCGTGAAGTAATCCATAGCGACCACCGCATACTTAAACTTCGAGCGAGCTAATGGGAATGGGCTAAGCAGATCGATTCCCCATATATCAAATGGCCATGATGCCACCACTGGAGTCTGCTCGGTAGAAGGTAACCGAGGCACATCGGCGTAACGCTGACACTTGTCACACCGCCGAACATACGTTTCTGCGTCTCGCCTCAAAGTAATCCAATAAAAACCTGCAGCCAACACCTTTTCTGCCAATGATCGCTGGCCTGGATGTCCTCCACATTTTCCTTCGTGAATTTCCCCAAGGACACCTTCGGTCATTTTTGGCCGCACACATCTGAGCAAAGGTCTGGTATATGTCCAGAATAATGTACCGACATACTCGCTTTTGAATGGTCTGTGCTTCCGATTTATCTCCAGGTAAAACTCCTTGCTCGATGTAATCTTTTAAGTCATCAATCCAGCATTTCGTTGCAGGCTCAATGTCCATGATTACCTCTTTCTCCATCACCGGTACCTCCAAATATTCGATCATGACACCGGGATACAGAAATTGAATTTCCTCTTTAGCCATCTTCCAAAGATAATCCGCGTGCATATTATCCTCGCGACCAATTCTGACCAACTCCCAGTAATTGAAATCCTTCAGAATTTCTTTGACCATCGCGCAATATCGTACCAGAACAGGATGATGTACAACATAATCACGCTTGACTTGATTAACTACCAGTTGAGAGTCACAATAAACCATGATCTCACGCACACCGACATCCTGTGCAAGCTCTAGCCCTGCCATCAAAGCCTCATATTCCGCTTGATTGTTAGATGCTGGAAACTTGAAGCGTAGAGCCTTCTCAAACTCGATATCCTGCTCGGGTGGAACCAATAAGAGACCTGCTCCGCTTCCTAGCTTACTAGGTGATCCATCCACATATAGCTCCCAACAGCAATCTGGGCGAGGCCGCTGAACAGGAAGGTTTGCAGACGCACTGGGCTTCTCAAGATGGATATGTGGCTTTCAATCTATCCAAAATCTTCAAGGCCCAACCCTGAAAAGCAAACACTAACAGTGAACTAGGCAGGGGCATACCCTGTAAATGCTCTCCAACGTGAGAATTAGTAATCACTCAGTTGAATAAATAATTTGACAGAGTTTTGCCTTGGTAAAGAAATCACATACCTCCCTCCTTTGATTCGAGGGGTTTTTATAGCCTTCGTGGGGAGCTAAATAACTTCTCATTCAATGTCTGAGTGTGTTTTACGGGCACATTAAATGCCACGTCCAACTTAACGCTTGCATCTTGAATGTGAAGACGAGTTTCCTGGAGGTAACCGCCCACGTCCAGGAAGACCGTTATTGCATAACTGAGCATGGTAAACCTGCTCGCTGCATACTTTCTTACTAAGCACCTGGCAGCCAGCTCGCTATCTACTCAGCCCCCAAACTTCTAGGAAATAAATGCTCGCCCTTTAGACCATGTTGGTCACAGTATGGCCGCTGCCCACTCCATAATTTTGTCCTGGACTATGTGGAGTGCACGTGTTTCGCTCATGACTAAAGTAGGTATGTCAGGCACGTGACTTATGTCTGGGCCTACTGGGCCAAGTAGTTCATGTCCTACATTTTTTAATTCTATTCATTTCGTTTTATATTTTGATTTTCTTATCTGTTTCCCCTCCTACCATAATTGTTACAAATGTGCCCAATATTTTCTAAAATGACAAAAATACCTTTACTCAGTTGAGACATTAAACTTTATTTGAAACTAAAAATAATATGGTTTTACTTTCTTAAATATGTTCGAGAAAGACATTATTAGATTTATATGAAAACTTGTATCTATAATAATATAATTGTCAGTGAGTATCGAGATATTAAGTAAATTTGTAGCATTAGTTATTACCCATGAATAAAATAAGAGAAATAAGTTAAGAAAATGTGTCATAATGTCAAGAAGATGAAAAAAAATGAAGCACCATCTGATAAATTTATGTTTTTTGTGTCATATATATTTACCATGTCAAATAATAATGATCGGAAAAAATAGCCATAAATATAATAAATCACTTGCCATTAATTAAGGCCAAAAGAGTAAATTTGTCATAGGCTAATTAATTCCATGAATAATTAAATAATAATTTGATCCCATAACTTGTAATTATTTTAAAGTTAGGCCTTACACTTTTTAATTCTATTCATTTCGTCTTATATTTTGATTTTCTTATCAGTTTCCACTCCTACCATTATCGTTACAAATGTCGCCTAATATTTTCTAAAATGACAAAAATACCTTTACTCAGTCAAGCCAGTAAAACTTTATTTGAAACAAAAAAATAATATGGTTTTACTTTCTTATATATGTTCGGGAAAGATATTATTAGATTTATATGAAAAATTGTATCTATAATAATATGATTGTCGGTGAGTATTGAGATATTAAGAAAATTTGTAGCATGTTTAGTTATTACTCATGAATAAAATAAGAGAAATAGGTTAAGAAAATGTGTAATAATGTCAAGAATATGAAATAAAATGAAGAACTATTTGATGAATCTGTGCGTTTTGTTAAGGACAATACAAGTAAATTTACCATGCCAAACAAAAATGATTGGAAAAAAATAGCCGTAAATATAATAAATCACTCACCATTAATTAAAATCGAAAGAGTAAATTTGTCATAGGCTAATTAATTTTATGAATAATTAAATGATAATTTAATCCATTGACTTGCACTTATTTTAAAGTTAGGCCCTACATTTTTTAATTCTATTCATTTCGTCTTGTATTTTGATTTTCTTATCAGTTTTCCCCTCCTACAATTATCGTTACAAATGTCACCCAATATTTTCTAAAATGACAAAAACACCTTTATTCACTCGAGACATTAAAACTTTATTTGAAACTAAAAAATAATATGGTTTACTTTCTTATATGTGTTCGGGAAAGACATTAGATTTATATGAAAAAATGTATCTATAATAATAGAATTGTTGGTGAGTATTGAGATAATAAGCAAATTGTTAGCATGTTTAGTTATTACCCACGAATAAACTAAGAGAAATGAGTTAAGAAAATGTGTCATAATGTCAAGAAGATGAAAAAAAAAATAAAGAACCATTTGATGAATATGTGCGTTTTGTTAGGAAAAAAAACTAGAATCTACAGTTTACTTCTTTGAATTTTTAGACTACTATAAGCAGCCTCAAAAACTATCATACTGGTCCCAAACTTATAGATATTACAAACAAAACCAATTGCAGTAATCACAAATAATTGGGTTCAAATATTTTACTCCTCTCCATAACTGCGTTTCAAACCTCAAACCTCTTTTGCTCTTAACTTGTTTGCTCCTCTTCATAGGACCCGAGGTAGTTACATATGAGAATCTCTCTATTCCCCTCCCCTGGCTATCGACTTTCTTTTCTTCCATCGCAACTCTTATTTTATTGGAAGGTACTGCCACCAACCGACATCCTTTCAAGTAGTCTATCCTAAAATTAATTAGATTATCTTCTTGCTTAGTAATTTGACACCGCAAGTGTATATGAACTAAGAAATGAGAGACGTTCTAAGAAAAAAAGTTCGACTAATCGGAAGCTAAAAAGATTCTATGTCTCTATTTGAACAAGACGAGGTGAATGTATTTCTTGGTGGTGGTGATAGTAGTATTGACGACTATAGGGATGGTGGTGTTAGGGGCGGTGGTGGTGGCAATTGTTGGGATGGCAGTGATAGTTTAGATGAAATACAACATTGTGAGATTTCCAAATCATTATATTTTTAAAAATCCACATGAGTTTTGGTTTCAATTTGAATATTTGAAAATTCAAAAAATTGAATTTGAGTTTGTAAAAAGTGAAATTCAAAGTTGTGTGGTGATGTGTCTATAAATGATGAGTTTTGCAACTAAGTTATTTTGAAGGAATGAGTAAAGAATTAAAGAAGGAATCAAATCAAATAAAAAATTAATTTTTTGGGGAAAAATAGTTAATTTTGTCACTGTACTTTGATTAATTGTTATATTTTGCCACTGTACTATGTTTCGAGTGATATTGTCATTATATTTTTAAAGATATATGCAATTTCTTCACTATCCCTAACTGTCATCCAATTTTAAACGTGACTTAATGGAAGCTAAAGATATTTTATTTTCCCGTTTTAGCAAAGCAAGGTGAACGCGCTTTTTTGTGTTGGCGACTGGTGATGGCGGTGGTGGCGATTGCAGGGATACTAGTGGTGGTGGTGGTTAGGGGTGGTGTTTGGGGTGATTGTAAGCATGACAATGGTGGTTTAGGTGGAATATGATATTGTTAGATTTCCAAATCATCAATTTTCAAATCTTCATATGGGTTTGAGTTTCAATCTTCAAATTTGAAAATTCAAACAAATTAATTTGGATTTGTAAATTGTGAAATTTAATGTTGTGGTGGTGGTGGGTCTATAAATGACGAGTTTTGCATATAGGAAACTTTGAACGAAGGAGTAAAGAATTAGACAAAAAATAAAATAAAATCAAAAATTGATTTTTGGGTTAATGGTGTTATTTGAGGTGGTAATGGTGGTGGGTTTATGAATGATGAGGTTGAGAGTAATGCAATTTTTTAATTTTTAATTTAAATATTAGAAAAATTATAATAGCAACGTTACTAGCCTTACAATTAATTTTATAACTTTCCTTACAACTAAGTTTTGAAAAAGAACAAAAATGTCTTTGTCCAAAACAACTTTGCAGTTCTTCAAAACTTAGTTGTAAGGAAAGTAATATAATTAGTTGTAAGGATAACATTTTCCTTATAATTATGTCAAATTACAATTCTCCCCAAAAGTATCCACCAAATGTTGTGCACCCCAACCCTAAGGTTTGTCCCATAATAGTATCTGACGTTATTATTATTTTTTCCTATTTTTCACCCTAACCACAGCCGTTAGAAAAGAAACGTTAATTTGACATTTCCTTGTGAGTGTTAACTTGAGGGAAATATTATGAATTTGGTGTAAACTTTGGGGGTGCTAAATGTATTTTATCCTAATAAAAATTAAGAAATAAAATATAATTTTCTAAAAAAATTATATAAATGTGTGTGTAAAGTTAAAATGTTAAAAAAATGAAGTGGGGGTCCACAATTCCTTTTTTTCTTACTGAAAGAAAATCTAGAGAAAAGACCCACAATTTTTTATATTCTTCACTCGTCCCCAAAACAAAATTTAACCCAGAACCCGATCTAGGTTTTGGCCACTTCCTCCAAATTTATTTCTTAAATTTCTCTCTCTTAACCCAGAAGATAAATACGTGTTTAATTTCATTATCAATTTTTTTTATCTTAATGATGAAAACAAAGTACGCAAACAAAAGATATGAAAAACTTTTACCCATAGACACCCGTCCCATCTCCGATTTCTTGTATGAAATTGGATCCACTCACCTTCTCCGATGAAACCCAACCACCACTGAAATCAATCAATTTCTCATCCCCTCTTTCATCCTCTTACATGACTTAACTTTACTTTACTTTTTCTCTCATTATTCTTTAAATAATCCAACCCGACCACCATGACAACTGCTCTAAGATCGAAATCATCTAGAATTATAGCTTCTTCAACATTCTCTTAATTTCGATACTTTGTTTTAAGTCATATGCAAGCCAATCGTATGCCCAATTTTCTCCAGCAAAATTAAAGAGTATTTCAATAAAACCCCTTACCATTTCTCTTAATTCATGCATGTCTCTCTTTCTGATGAATTCGTCGATATGAGTTATTGGTTTTCTGTTAATCCCATGTTTTTATAAGGGTTTTTAGTAAGTATAATCTATAGCCTCTGATTGCTACTTCAGGCGCGACTTTTGCAGGGGACGAAATGAGGGAGATCGAAGATGGAATTTGGCTAAAATCGAAAAGAGGTAGGCGCCAGAGCTGTGATAGGAGTGACTGGAGTAGAAAGGGTTTAGGCTGGAGATGGCGGCTTCTATATATGGTGGGGCTGGAGATGACAGCTATTACGGTGGAGCCGAAGATGGGATTGCACCAGGAGATGAGAGAATGAGAGGATGTGAGATTAGGGTTTTTCCTTTTAATACATTTACTCTTTAACCAGATAAGGGAAATGTCATTTTTGCCCCGCACGTGGAAGATCGCATGCTATTTAAAGTGAATTTTCTAACGTCCATCAAGGGTAGGGTGGAAAATGAAAAAAAAAGTAGTATCACATACCATTATGGGACAAACCTTAGGTTATGGTGCACTATGCGATTTGGTGGATACTTTGTGGGCGGAATTGTAAATTGGCCATATAATTATTTTTGGATTATTGAAACAATTATTTTTATTTTTTATTTAAAAACATATTTTAAATACTAAATGAGTAACTAAATAATGAAGTTATAACCAAATCTCATTTTGTACCCCAAGAAAAATTATCAAAATAATCTTCATGTGACATGCACATATCATTTTCCGTTACTATTTTCAACACGCATAGACGGAAGGGGGCAAAGTGAGACAAATAGAAAAATAAGGTATGAAAGTGAGACACTTCGTAGGTTGGGGTGCAATGTGAGATTTATTGTATAATTTTGGGAGCTATTCACAGTGGCGGACGCAGAAATTTTCCCAACCGGGTGCACAAATTTAATAAAGTTACAAATCATAATTGTCCCCTACGTTTTTTCATACTTTGAAAATGTTTAATAACATCATCATTTGTGACGTTCGTAAGCAAATATTTTTCAATAAAACATACAAGACAATCATTTATAAATTGATCACAAATTTAGTTTCCGTTTAAAAAATTTCTCCATAATCATTAAGACTAAATTCCTTCAAATCAATCACAATTTGGAAATCTACACAAATAAAAAAAAATCTCATAAATCAACTACTTCAACCCCCAAATTAAAATGTTCTAATTTCAGACTAAATAAATATACATTTCCTATCAAGATATTGAACAGACAAATTTAGGAAATAAAACAATATTATCATAATATCAATATATCATCTATCACAAATTCATAAATCACAATTCACAACAATTGCATAAATTAAATACTCAATTAGGGCTATTTTAAAATGAGGGTTATTAATTTTTTTAAAATTTAAATAACAATTATAATTTGTTTTTTATTTAGGTGGGGGCAAATTGTAGAAATTTGATTCAGGTGGGGGCAAAATGTACAATATACCATATTATTATTTATTTAAAAAAAATTCCTTTGTAGAAAAAACCCCAAGTGGGGGCAACTGCCCCCACACCTTATGCCTTGTGCCGCCCCTGGCTATTCATATTTTGGCTCCATCGAAAGTAGTCCAAAATACAAATTTCCCCCTTTGTATCCACCAAATCCACTTTGGCCCTCAACGTAATTTTGTAGCATTTCCATATTCCATATCAAATTTGGTGATGATGATATCATATATGATAATCATAGTGATAGACACGATGGCGAATAATGTTTAAGATGAATAATTTGGTCCAATCAAACCATAAACAATATCAACGGTGCCGATGAGAAATTTATTAGAGTTGAAGCTAGAGACGATGAAAACGAATTGAACCATGGCATGCCTCATCTTTGTCGTATACATTTGTGATGAGTTCAAATATGGGTTTTGAAATTCGTGGTATATGCTTGTGTATTGTGTTGTACAAGAGAGAAAGCGAGAAATGTCGGGGGCTGCGACAGCTTCAATTTTTTGTGTGTTCTTTTTCGTGGCGGCCTTGACATCTGATTGTGATTATCTGATCTTCAGTTATATCTCTTTGACTCTTTGATATTTGATATGATTCCGCTATATTTTTCTTTATTTTTCAATATAAAATTTTGAATAAAAGATTCATATACTCTTGAGTTTTATCTCAATTAAAATTTACATAAGAGGTCATTGATGGAGAAGAAACAGAGAAAGAGTTGTTGGAGAAGAAGAAAAAAAAGTTTCTCTTTAGGTTATGAAAGCAGAGAAAGTCTTGCCAGAAAATGACCAAAATGCCCTACACGTGAAATATTATGTGCACCTTAATGTCAGATTGGTAACCTTCGTCGTGGCTAGGGGGTAAACTAGAAAAAAGTTATAAAATGTTATGAAAATGACACAAAACTTAGGTTGGGTGTGGCAAAGTGAGGCTTCATAGATACTTTGGTGGAATTTTGTATTTTTTAGTGTAGCTATATACTTTGGGGTTGAGAGTTTGATTCTCCAACATAATACTTTTTTAAAAAAAAAAAGAGTCATAAATTCCAGAAACGACATAAACAAAGTCTCCAACAACAATGTGTTTATCTAAGATAGTAAGTTTAAATTGTTTTCAATTTACACACTAATAAAAATAATTGAATTCATGTTTGATATAAAAAAAAGATATTTAAAAATAACCAACAAAAAAGACAAATGTGTAGGATAAGTTGTTATATAATTATTAAAAACATACATTATAAATGACTGAAAAACAAGATATCAAAAATGATAAACACACAACAACATAATTTATAAGTCTAAAAAACTGTAAATATTAAAACACACAAAAATCTAATAATTAAAAGTCAACAAAAAATAAATGAACTAACAAATCACTTTTAAAAAATCATCAACACCACGTGCAACACACGTGAACCTTACTAGTGAACTACTAAAAATGTCATTTTCTTAAAAAGTTTGACTTTCAAACGGTGACTCTTTGCACGGAATGGATGTATATTTTCTAAAGAAAGTTATAAATTCCAGAAACGATATAAGCAAAGTTTTCAACAACAATGTGTTTATCTAATATAGTAAGTTTGAATTGTTTTCAATTCACACACCGATAAAAATGGATGAATTCATGTTTTGTATTAATAAAAGAGATTTAAAAATAACCAATAAAAATGACAAATGTGTAGGATAAGTTGCTATACAATGACTAAAATCATACATTATAAATGACTGAAAAACAAAGTATCGAAAAACCTAAACATACAACAACACAATAAGTCTCAAAAACTGTAAAGATTAAAACACAAAAAAGAATCTAATAATTAAAAGCAAACAAAAAAGTGAAAGAACTAGCAAATCACTTTTAAAAAACCATTAACACTACGTGCATTCACTAAGTGCAACACACGTAAACCTTACTAGCACACTTAAAAGTAGGATATCGCTACAAAGGTTCGTTCTAATTATGTAACTCGATTGTGTCTCATATCATCACGCCAATGGATACACCTTATTAATGGAATTATGGAAGTACTTGAAAGTAGTGGATTAATTAGTCCCTAGCCACCATCTACTTGAGAGAAATAAAATATTTCTATTTTTTAATAGGACATGTCTTATGTAAGACGGTCTTACGGATCTTAATTCGTAAGACGGAACCTTACTTTCTCACAGCTAAACCCACCAACACACGGTGGGTTGGATAAAGAGGATACGTCTTATAAAAAAAATATCCGTAAAACCGTCTTACTGAGTTTTTACCTTTTGAATATGATCTTCGTATTCCACAACCGAAGAAGTAAATCATCTTAGTGTTCAATTCCAAAATTGGCGTATGAAGCATATCCAATATCCAATGTCCTTTCTCATGCCGTATCTTGTTAGCACAGGTAGATTACAAGGAGTAGAATGACCCAGATCACCTAGAGATAGACCCTTCCTTTACCTTGTCAAGACTATACTTTTCTTATCAAAATCCCTTCAGAACACCAAGTTTACGCAACCGTTTCCCAAATATCATTGATACGTTTGTTGTTGATCCTCGTTGATGACAAATCTTACATTTGAAGCATTATTCCGACAAGCCAGCATTAAGACATAGCATAGGATTTGCAACAATCACAGGTCTAGGAGATTTAGCACTTCTCTAGCTATGAAAAGACAACTATTCAGGTGAATGGTATTTGGTTATTGTTATGGCTTAATTCTCAATTTTGTCACTCTACTATTACGTTTATAAAAAGTCTGCATTAAGTTCACTCTACTACAAATGGGCTTTTCAAATTTTGGTAACTCTATTTTACAAACAAAACATCAATATGGTTTATAAAGTAACTATGAAGAACCAAACACCGTTAATAAAACTCATTAAAATGACTAAAATACCATCAATTTTAAAGACTAATAAAAATACTAAACTATCTATCACCACCTAATAGAAATTTGGTTCTCAATAGAACTCCTTAACTATGAAGTATAGGCATTGAAATTTTCTATGAAGTATAGGCATTGAAATTTTCCATTCACAGAAGGCATCAACAGAAAGGAAACTAGACGGCAACTCACTCATACCTAGGGACTAATAGAAATCGGCGCCTGCTCTTCCTTATGCACATAATCAATCTTGCCGATCCCCCTTCTTTCTCTTTTGTTTGCATTTTCGATCAATTTCTCTTTGTCCTTCTTTCTATTAGAAGGAAAAAACCCCCGAAGAATATGGGAAGAAAATAGCCAAAAAAGGAAAAATTCGAGTTTTTGGAATTGGGTATTTCAAGAGTTTTGAAGAAAGCCCAGTTCTTTTAAGGATCGAGATTTGAGTTTCGGTAGGGGTGTTTGAGTAAGTTTGAAGAAAATTGGACAAAAAACCCATTTTTCTAGGAATCACAATCGGAATTATTGGAATTGGGTATCTGAGACTGTTTTGAAGAAAACCTAATTTTTGTTTATGGAAATCATGATTTAGGGCTCTTGAAATCGGGGATTTTAAGAGGAATTTTGATGGATTTAGATAACATTGAGCGTATTTCTTAGATGAAGAGATCCACCATCCCCATAATCCTCACCAATTTTTTGCAGAGCCACACAATAACGGTAATAATATAGGAGTGCCCCTTCGAATTACACCTGCAACAAGTGTTCACGAACTGTTGGAGTGCCATGTTTGCACCAATTCCATGTACCCCCTATTCACTCTTTTTTTGAATGATGTACTATTCAAAAGACTAAAAAGCATCCCTGAACTTCACCCACCTCCATCTCAAATGTCACCATCAACTCCTATACTCATAATCCTTCATAACCAAAAGTCGCATCCTAATCTCTCTTATCACATCTGGATCCCTTGACCCGTCTTATCTTAGCATGTTTAAGAAAACAATAGGCACACGTCCATGTCATAAATTCAAAAAAAATTTGAAAAAATAGAAGAAAAAAAAAGGAAGAATTTTTTCGATATGCATGTTATCTTAGCTTGCATCTTGTCATTGCATCACATATTTGGTTATCATATTCGGTTATCATATTCATATTGCATCATACTTTCATGGAAAAATTTTGGACGTTATAATGAATATTACAACGTGATATGAACAAAAACTTTTGGACGTTGCAATGAATATTACAAACGACAATTTAAATAAAAAAAATTAGGGCATTGCAATGAATATTGCAATGTAATATTTGGAAAAACAATTTGGGGCATTGCAATGCATATTGCAGTATGACTCTTTGAACAAAATCTTTTGACATTGCAATGGATATTGCAGTGTTACTCTTTGAATAAAATATTTTGATATTGCAATGGATATTGCAGTGACTCTTTGAAAGAATGTATATCTTTTGACATTACAATGGATATTGTAATGTAACTCTTTGAAAAAAAACCTTTTGATTCTGCAAGGGATATTGCATTTTTTGAGAAAAAAATGGCATTGCTTTCACTTATTTTGCAATGAATATTGCATTTCAGGTTTGCATTTAGTTTTCGCTTAATTTGCGATGAATATTGCATTCTAAGTTAATGTCCTTAAGGTGATGCAATGTATATTGCATCTGGTGTTGCAGGAGTCTAAGAGTGATGCAATTCATATTGCATTGGATATTTGTTGTAGTTGCTCTGTTAGTAATGCAATGAATATTACATCAGATCCTCACATAACCTTTCTGTGCTGCAATGGATATTGCATCACGTCCTGTTAACCCACATTTACTTTCTGTTGCAACGAATATTGCATCCAGCCCCGTGTTTACCTTTCATGTTGCAATAGATATTGCATCACCTCCTTTTTACCTGCATAACCTTTCTGTGCTACAATGAATGTTGTATCACGACCTTTTATGCATGCATTTACTCTTGTTATCGCATGAAATTTTGCATCTAGTCTTTGTGACAAGTCTCATGGGGATGCAATGGATATTGCATCTGATCTTTTGTCATCCTGGTAATGATGCAATGGATATTGCATCGAATATTAGCTTGAGTTTCTCTCATAATGATGCAATGCATCTTGTATCAGATCTTGTATCAAGTTTCGTGAAGATGCAATGGATATTGCATCAGATTTTGTGTTAGTTTTGTGACAACGCAATGGATATTGCATAAGATTATTTGCGTATAGTTTCTTTGATCTTAATGCAATGAATATTGCATCGGTTATTTGAATTTAAGTTTCTCTGATTTTGTGATAATGCAATGAATATTGCATCCGGTCTTGTTGTGATGCAATGGATATTACATTTGATATAGCAATGGATATTGCATCTAATTTTGTGATAATGCAATGGATATTGCATATGATTTTGAGGTAATGCAATGAATATTGCATCTTTAGCATTGTGGTGATGCAATGAATATTGCATCAGATTTGGCCTTAGGTTCCTAATGAATGCAATGAATATGCGGATGCATCATGCATTTGTAGTTGATGTAATGAATATTACATGCAGTTTTTATCTGGTTTTCTTGTGGTTGATGTAATGAATATTACATCCGGTTCTACATTGGTTTCTTGTGGTTGATGTAATGAATATTACATCTGGCTCTGCATCTGGTCTCGCTGTGGTTGATGTAATGAATATTACATCTGAATTTGCTTTGGTCCTGCTCGATAATGCAATGGATATTGCTTCTGGTCTTTGCGATGCAATGGATATTGCATCTAGATTGGTGTTCTTCCCGTAATTATTCAATGAATATTGCATATGAGTGTTGCGTTAGTATCGTGGTGATGTAATGAATATTACGTCTGGGGTTGCGTCTGGTCTTACTGTGGTTGATGTAATGAATATTACATCTGAATTTGCTTTGGTCTTGATCAATAATGCAATGAATATTACATTTGGTCTTTGTGATGCAATTGATATTGTGTCAACTTTGGTGATAGCCTCGTGGTGAGGCAATGAATATTGCATCCGGTCTTGTTGCAATGCAATGAATATTGCATCAATTGTTGCGTTAAGTGTTGTGGAGATGCAATAGATATTGCATCTGATTCTGTGATAATGCAATGGATATTGCATCCGATCTTGTTGTGATGCAGTGGGTATTGCATCTATAAAACAATGGATATTGTATCGGCTTTAGTGATAGTTTGGTGGCAATGCAATGAATATTGCATCTGGTCTTTGCGATGCAATGGATATTGCATCTGATTTTGCGATAATGCAATGAATATTGCATATGTGTTCGTGGCAATGCGATGAATATTGCATCTGCGTTTGTGGTGATGCAATGAATATTGCATCCAGTTGTGGCGATGTAATGAATATTGTATCTGGGTTTGTGGTAATGCAATGAATATTGCATTTAGTCTTTGCGATGTAATGAATATTGCATCTAGGTCTTTGCAATGCAATGAATATTACATCTGGGTTTGTGGTAATGCAATGAATATTGCATTTAGTCTTTGCGATGCAATGAATATTGCATCTGGGTCTTTGCAATGCAATGAATATTGCATCTGCGTTTGTGGTGATGCAATGAATATTGCATCGGGTCTTTGCAATGCAATGAATATTGCATCTGTGTTTGTGGTGATGCAATGAATATTGCATCGGGGTTTGTGGTAATGTAATGAATATTGCATTTAGTTTTTGCGATGCAATGAATATTGCATTGACTCGCAGTGATGTAATGAATATTGCATCTGGGTTTGTTGTGATGCAATGAATATTGCATCTGTGTTTGTGGTAATGCAATGAATATTGCATTTAGTCTTTGTGATGTAATGAATATTGCATCTTGCCGTGCGTGTTATTTTCACTAGATTGTAATGAATATTACAACTATCTTTCTGCATCGTAGCTTGCTTGTCGGTCTGAGGCCGAACTATGTTTGGTCTAATTCATAAAAAAGGGATACGTAGGCAACCTACTTAGTAGGTGCGACCATCAGAGCATTTAATTTGCATATCTGATCTAAAAACCACAATAACCAACTAAAATTGTTTAGGGTATGTGAGATTTGAACTGCTTCGTCCTAAACTGATGCATCATAAACTGCTGCATATTGTATTCCTACCCATTATAATTTTTACGAAATCCGGGAGTCTATTTCTTATCAACGATGTTCGTTTACTTGGTAAGTTTCGATTTACCCGCAAACTCCATTGTTGAGGGGCTTTGTAGACACCCCAATTTCATACCTCTGTTGTACGACATACCATAAAATATCAAGACCTGTTAAAAGAACTAACAGATGTCAAGTTACAGGGTTAAAAATGCAAAATATGCTAAAGAAAATAAGGATGCATAAACAGTGGATTGCAGGGGGCCAAAGTGCCAAAATTGGAAAGGAAAAAGGGTTGGGCGCTGCCCCAACCCATTCTGGGCGCTGCGCCCACTTTACCCCTGCACTGTAGCGTTTTCCTTTTGGTGCAATTCTCTCAGCACGCGGTACAAGCTGCTCAAGCATGATGGATGATACTTAACAGCGAAGGAATCCTCAATCCTCGGCTATAAATAAAGCCTCCCGGCTTCAGAAGTTCACACACTTCATAGCGGTTGTGAAAGTTCTTCCGAAACGCCAATTGGTTATTTCCTCTCTAGAAGCTCGCCAAATCTCCCCGAACACTAAAACTCTCGGCCAAAGTGAACCCTAGCTACCCAACTAGGTTTCCGCCCTATTTCATAGGTTCAAAAACCCAAAAGAGTAGTTGCCCTATGCGAATCAGGGCGTCAAATCCAGCAAAGCAAGCGGTTGCTACAGATTCAAGGCGCAATATCAGCAAAGCAAGCGGTTTCTGCGCACGATTCAGGCGTCAAAATCAAGCAAAAGCAAGCGGTTGCTGCGATTTCGGGACTTCGGCAAGCACGCAAAGCAAGCAAGCAGTTGTGCCGCCTGGATCCCGAGGCGAAAAGCAACTAAACGGAGCAGCCACGCTACCTGAAATCCAACAACAACAAAACAACAAAAAAAAGACTTCTTTTGTCAAAAGGATAGGGGAAGCACATGTAGGCCGCCTAGTGGGCTTAAGCCCAGGCGTACCGGGTTTGACACTCACGTTCCGGAAGGTAAGTTCTGTCCACGTAATTATTTATTATAATCTATAAATTAAATATAAATATCTAATTAAGTTTTATTTTGGTTTATACTTTAATGTAATAATAGTTATATTTTATTATCGTTTAAATTAGTTTCTTTTACGTCATACTTTAAAATGTAATAATAGTTATATTTCCTTTCTGTTTAATTAGTTTTTTTTTCTGTCTTTTCTTTAAATGTAATAATAGTTGTATTTTCCTTTTATTTTAATTAGTTTCTTTTCTGTCTTTACTTTAATATAAGGTTGTTATAATCTCTGTCAGTTTAATTAGTTTCTTTCCTGCTCATACGTGTAAAAATAAATAAAGTTTGTACTAGTATAACTATTTTATTCCTAAAATAGCTTGTAAAAATGTTATAATTGTTGTATTAACCGCAACAGACACAGGGACACCGAACTGGCTTCTTGACAATGGTGCCTTTCATCATGTCACTGGCGACCTCAGCAATCTATCTCTTCACTCAGCCTACACGGGCTCAGAGGACATAGTCATTGGTGATGGTACATGATTACATATCTCCAAAACTGGTTCTTCTTCCCACACACCTTTACATTAGAAAATGTTCGTTTGTTCCTAGCATGAAATGTAACCTCATATCTATATCTCAATTTTGCATATCAAATAACACATCCATTGAGTTCTTACCATTCTCTTTTCATGTGAAGGATCTACTGACAAGGAGCACAATGCTGACCACAGCCCCATCTCCTCACCCCTCTGCACGTGTAGACTCCAAAGTATCTCACCAAGATTGGTATCATCGGCTTGGACATCCGTCTGACCCCGTCCAACATCAGATTCTATCTAGCTTAGGTTTAGCGTTAGACACTGCTTGCAATAAACATCACCATTGTAATGATTGTTTATCTAATAAAAGTCATAAACTTTCGTTTCCTCAAAATACCATTGTGTCTACTTCCCCGCTTCAAACTATTTACACTGATGTTTGGACCTCCCCACTTCACTCTATTGATGGTTTTAAATATTATGTGATCTTTATTGATCACTACACTCATTATATTTGACTTTATCTGCTCAGACGAAAGTCTGAATTTTCCACCATCTTTCCCCGTTTTAAAGCACTATTCAAAAACTATTTCAAAACAACCATTGTCACCCTCTATTCGGATAATGATGGCAAGCACACTAAACTTGCCTAGGACACTGGCTTGGCCGCCTACCTGTCCGCTCATGACATCTCACATCTCACCTTGCCACCTCACACTCCGGAACACAATGGGTTCTCGAAATGTCGCCACCGCCACATTGTTGAGACTGGTCTCTCCTTTCTATCTAAAGCCTCTTTTCCGCTGGCCTTCTGGTCGTTTGCGTTTCTTACAGCGACCTACCTCATAAATCGACTACCCACACAAAATCTGGAACAGCTCTCACCCTATCAGAAATTGTTCAGATCTCCTCCCAACTACTCCAAACTACGTGCATTTGGTTGCCTTTGCTACCTTTGGTTCCGCCCTTACTCCATCCACAAACTTGATGCTCGTTCTCTGTGTCTTTCCCGGTTACTCGCTCACTCAAAGTGTATATCTCTGTTATGATCCGAGTACCACCAAGTTGTTCATCTCGCGTCATGTTCGGTTTGTCGAGTCTACCTTTCCCATGTCCACCATCGACACCTACCTTGCTCGCCCTAATGACTCCACTCGCGACATTTGGTTACCTCCGCATGACCTTCTCCTAGCTTCATGCACACCATCCGCTCCACTGGCTTCATGCCAGTTGCTCCTAGCACTAATCAGACAGTGATCTCAGCTCCCCCATACACCACCCTCACCCAAACAATACATTATCCGCTACAGACACCGGCTACGCACATCAAGCCTCCTCTAAGGCCTTCTAGCAACCTGCCCGAGGACAATTCTATGCTCACTGCCCGCTCATCCTCGGCATCATGCCCCATGGCCGAGGATAGTACTGTGTTCACTACTCCTCTTTCCACGACACCGAGCACCCTGGTTGAGGACAATCTAGTGCTTGTTGAACCCGAGGATGTTCCCGTGCTCGCTGCCACAGTTCATGTCCCCGCAACTAGAGGTACCTCTTCAATTGTTACTCACTCCAAGAATAATATTTACAAGCCGCTCACCAAACTCAGTCTCTTGACTCAACTAGCAGTAGACAGTGAACCTACTTGTGTCACTCAGGTTCTCAAAGATGTCAAGTGGTGCCAGGCCATGTCTGAGCTCGCAATGGTACTTGGGATCTGGTTTCCTCGGTCGGAGCTCACAATATAGTTGGTTGCAAATGGATCTTATGTATAAAATGTCATGTTGATGGCTCCATTGATTGCTACAAAGCTCGCCTAGTTGCCAATGGGTTTCACCACGACTGGGCGTCGACTATCATGAGACCTTCAGCCCGGTGGTTAAACCCACCACAGTGCGACTAGTTCTCTCCCTGGCCGTCTGCCAAGATTGGGATGTTCCGTAGCTCTATGTGAACAATGCTTTTCTCCAAGGAGCTCTCTTCGAGGAGGTATTAATGGCTCAACCTCTGAGATTCATTGACAAGGACTACCATCAGCATGTATGTCAGCTTCACAAGGCTATCTATGGTCTCAATCAGGCTCCCCACGCATGGTATAATGAGCTGCACCAGTTTCTCCTTGCCTCTGGGTTTAACAACTCTATGGCCGACACTTCACTATTCATCCTTAATGCAGGGGGCACCATCATATATCTCTTTGTCTACGTGGATGACATTATCATCACTAGAACCGTCGCTACAATTCCGACCTTCATCTCCCGCCGCTGCCAAAGGACCTTGGTGATCTTCACTATTTCCTTGGTGTTAAAGTGGTTAAACGACAAGTGGTCTCCCCTCGCTTCTCCCAAATGGGTATATTCGATTTCCTCACTGTGATAGGCATGACGATGCGCCTCGATTGCTCCTCGCCAACTATAACACTCTGTTGTCGAGTACTACTCTCACTAACCCTATTAAGCCAGTGATCTGAGCCTTCACTATCTGTCTCTCACTCTCACTCGCCCTAATGTTGCCTATACATTCAACAAACTCTCTCAGTTCATGCACAGGCCGACCACCAATCACTAGAATACGGCCAAGCGAGTTCTTCACTATCTATGCAGGACCATTGATGTTGAATTCTCTTTCATCGCAGGCAGCCTCCTCTTTAGCTCTCTATGCATTCACCGGCGATCGATCCTGGCGGGCAACAAAGATGACTACACTTCCACCAGTGCCTACATCGTCTACCTTGGCAGCAACCCGATCTCTTAGAGCTCCAAGAAACAACGCACTATTGCTTGCTCCTCGATCAGTTCGAATGCCACTTAGTTGTGGCCGCCACCAATGTCAAGGTCTGGCCGGATTGTGTCTCTCCTGCGAGCTAGGTATCACCTCCTCCACTCAACTTGTCATCTACTTTGACAATGTGGGCACCACTAGTCTTTGCTCGAACCCAGTCTTCCATATTCGCATGAAACATGTGGCACTTGACTTTTACTTCATTCGACAACAAGTTCAAGACGAGCTCTTACGGGTTTCTTATATCTCCCCAAATATCTGCTTGATCAAGATAGTCGACAAGTCTTTACCAAACCGCTTTTACTCGCCAATGTTCCAAAGAATTACTTCACAAGATTGGTCTCTCCTCCCGAACATCCATCTTGCAGGGGCATATTAGAGAATAAATCATTGTAATTATTATTTAGTAGTAACTTCCGTATATAATTCATTTTCATTATATAGTTCTTACCTTATTATAATTCCTACCTTGTATAGGTTTCTTGTACTCTACTCCTTGTGTAACCCTAATTTATATCTCCCAATAAATAGGTGATTCAATCAATGAAAGGTTAAAGTCGTTATTTATAATTATTGTGAGTTTTTACAAGTTGAGCTAAATAAAATCTACCATTTTTAAAGATTACAGCCAGCCATTACAACACATACCATACGAAAAATATATCCCCACTCCCAAAACGTTGCTACACCCCAAAAAATTTGTTATGAGATTTCTTTCTAAGGAAACAATAAAAGACTTCTTCTTGGACATGGTAGAGAGAACATAGATCTCCTGTGCCATAATCTGTGTGTCGCTTCATCTCAACAATTGGTTGAGATGCAATGGTTGGTTGAGATGATGTGGCATATAAGTGGTACACTTTTTTTTTAATCATAGGTTCGAAAATAGAAATGAAAATAATATTATGAGCAGAGATTAAATACTTTAACCTTGCTATGAAGGGGTCATTATCAATCGTTCTATCCAAACTTCAACATGCCTCTCAATAATCCTTCTTTACTCACAGCTTTAAAAGCTCAGATTCAAATTGGTGGTACTACCCAAGTAAATACGTTTCAAGCAACGTTCCATTACCAAATGGCGTATCGGTTACAGAATCATTCCATGGATCTCATGGTCCCTCTCGAACATTCCAGAAGAGAGCTTTAATATCTATAGGCTTGTTTGGTAATCGGATAAGAATAAGCAGTATTATTAATCTCAGTACTATTAGTGCCCTCGTTATTAATCCTCACTTGTATATCAAGGGTAGTTTTGAGATTAAAAATGTTAATCCCTATTTTTTTAGTGAGGGCGCTAATAATACCACCCCCCCCCCTTGGTATTAATAGTGAGGGGATAATGACTTTATCTGGATAACTCGTGCTATTAGTTCCGACCACCTATTGCGTACCAAACATAAGGCAACTCGACTTATTATTCATATCTGACTTTAATCCGGCTCTACCAAACCGACACCATGAAAGTACCAGGAAGAGGGGTAGAGTCGATGGGCTTTGAAGCCTTTGATCTGGTGAGACGGTCAGAAATAGTGATATTTTTTAGTTTCTTCAAAACTTTAGCGGAGTTGGGAACTTCAAGGTTCAAAGCCATCTAACTATCACTCTCTGTAAAGGGTTTTTCAGGGGATACAAAAAACTGTTTGATTAAATTCCAATATTAAGTTCCAAGTTTTTTTTTAAGACCTAGGTTCAGTAAAATTGAACTTTGACTTCAACTTCCATGGCAGGAATCGAAGAATCATTGAAATACTTTGTGCATTAAACTAATTCATTCACTTTGTATGGTTTTATCTAAAGTTGGCTACATTTCTCATGTTAAAACCGACACGCACGAGTAAGGGATGATGATAGGGTTGAATCGCCATGGTGTTCCTTGGCTTCATTCTTTCTATGATCCACCCAAGGATTCAAAGAAAGCAAGCATTGTGGTGGTGGCCGAGAAGGGAGTTAAAGTTAAGGTTCTTACTGGCAACTCACTCTCCTTGGCAAGGAGTGAGAATCGAACTACCCATGTGGTGACCGAACCGAGCTTGAGTTACTAGCCACAATTCCTTTCATGAGGCGCTTGAGTAGTTCAATCCCTGCAGATGGGAGACCATATAGTTGGATTCTTAGGGGATGGAGTGAATCATTTTACTCAGGAGCATCAATCACAAAAGACTTTGTTGATGTTATTGTAAGGGTAAATTAGGCATCGCCTAATTTGTCTTGTTTTCACTCTCTTGGTCAAATTGGTGTTAAAGATTAATTAGGTGATATGATTTAAGTAGGATTCTCTTATTAGATTTAGGTGATACTTTTTAGGTAACTAAATCTTTGCATAAATATTTAGTTATTAATTGTACCATATTAGGAAACATAATCTTGCATAATTTTCCTCTAAATCTCTTTCCTAGTAGGAGTAGTTGCTTTGCCGTGTGCTTGCAGGATTCGATTGGCGGTTTGCTTACAGGATTTGCAGCCTATATAAAGAGCCACAGGTCGAGCAGTTTGGATGAGGCGGAGAGCTTACAGTTAATTCATAAAGCAGTGTGCGAGAAAATCAATTAGGAGTCTTATGTGCCGTGCTTGAGAGAAGAGATAAACAGCCCATACACAAAGATTTTTCTCGCAGCGCATTCTTCATACTGCCGGCTGCTGCTTGAAACTTCAGGGAATACAACCTTGTGTTTCCTGAAGTTCTGATTTGTGTTTCCAGTTGGTGTGTTGTTTGGAAGCTGTTCTTGTTTGAGTCTTTCTTCCCACGTTTGTTCTAGTAGTTTATGTGGTTTTTTCGATTCTCCAAGAGTCTATATCTTGTGAGAATTTGTGTTAACTGTTAAGCATAAAAACAGTATTTGATTTTAATATATTGTGTTGCCTTGAGGCTTGATCTACAAGTTTGATACTTGTAGATTGTTTTTGAGTTATTTTCTGTCTTCTATAATCTGCTTGGTTCAATATCTGAAAACAAAACTTCCGCTGCTATTTTCTGTGATATACTTTCTGTTCACATTGTCATTGTCATTGTTGCAACATTCACTGCAACATTGACAATCACATCGTTCCATAGTGAGATTCCGTGGCATCACGTTCTTTCATTTGGTATCAGAGCCTTCTCTTGATATCACTAAGAGTCGATTATGTTTAAAGACGTGATGGATTCTCAGTATGAGAACGTGGTTCATCCTCCTACTCTCACAAATGCTAATTATTCTATATGGAAAGTCAAGATGCGCATCTTCATCAAATCCATTGATGAAAGAGCGTGGCTTGCTGTTTTAAATGGTTGGAGTCCTCCTAAAACTACAGATTCTGATGGTGATGTCAAGATCACCAAAGAATCTGAGTGGACCAATGATGATAGGAACACTGCTTCTTTTAACTCGAAAGCCTTGTCTGCAATTTATAAGGCCTTAGACGCAAATACTTTTAGGGTGATAGCAAATTATGAATCTGCCAAAGATGTGTGGGAGGCCCTTCAAACCTTATGTGAAGGACCTACCAGTGTTCGTTCCTCTAAGCTAAGAATGCTAACTAATCAGTTTGAAAACACTAGGATGCAAGAGTCTGAGGACATAATGACATATTATGGAAGACTTCTTGATTTATCCAATTCTGCTCTAGCTTTAGGAGATCCTATTACAAATGAGCGTCTTGTCAGCAAGATGATGAGAACTTTGCCTGAAAGGTTCAATGTCAAGATATGTGCTATTGAAGAAGCACATGATATTGACAAGATGAGTTTTGAAAGATTGGCTGGAATTCTTCAAAATTTTGAATTGAACCTAAACGATCAAATAAAACACAAAGGCAAAGGAGTCTCATCATCTTCCACACCCAGTGTGAAAAATATTGTTATGCCTGCACCAATTGATCTCTCATGTGATTTACTTGAAATTCAAAAAGACATTGATGAGTCTGATTTTGGAGAAGAATCAATTGCTCTTTTGACTACTAAATTCAAAAAAAATTTGAAAAATAAAAGTCAAAATAGAACTCCATCATCAAGCTCGAAAAACAATTTGAAACCTGATTCTGGGAAATTTGTTCCCAAAGAAAATTCCTTCCAAACTCCTGAAAAACCCTTCACAAATCCTTTTGCTTCTAAGTCATCCTACAATGGTAAGAATCTTGATTCTATCCAATGTAGAGAATGTCAAGGTTATGGACACTATGCTAACCAATGTGCTAACACATTAAGAAAGAAAGGATTGAATTTTTCAGCAACCTTGAGTGATAGTGATGGAGAAGATCCAGGTGATCTTATCACCTTGAATGCTGTTTATGATTCTCGATTCGAAATAGCTTGGTTCAGCAAAGTGTCACCCGATGTTGCAACATCGGGAGTAACATCGAGAAACATTGTGCGTAAACAGAACGATTTTTTCTCGCTTTTAATTCCACAGCCAGTTGCGAGAAGATGATGGACACTCAGATTCGCCGGAAGCGGGTACAAGGAGGCTGTATAAGGATTGGGAGAAAAGAGCTCACCAAGTTACACTACTTGGTAAGGCGAATGAAGCTCGAAAAAGGCTAATGAGGATCAAAAAGAATGCATAATAAGGCTGGAAAGTGTCCTAAGTAGAAAAGATGTGGAGATTGAGCCGGTAATTAAAGGAGCAACTTCCTCAGCGTAGCAACACCGACCAAGTGGAATTCTAGCAAAGAAGGTTGATGATCTCGCTAAATCTCGTAACTCATCCAGATCGGGTATTGGTTTGGTTTTGTCCCTAAGGTGTTTGTGAAAGAAGGAGAAGGAACATCTGAACTAAACAAACCGATGAAAGCTTTTCTGAAATCAGCGTTTTCGTGAAAAACCAAGAGTAAGAAGGAAAAATTATGTTTGTCACTTGCCATAAGCTGGTCACATACACCTTTTTTTTTCGAAAAAGGCAATGTATGAGAATGAAATGAGGCAAGATTTCTTTGGAAAAGCTCATTGGCGAAAGAGGATGAAGCGACCAATCGCCAACCAACGCAAATGCGAACATTGGCGTAAACATTGGAAGCCTCATTCAAAGACAAATCATAATTTTTTCAAAAACACCAACCCAAAGCAGTCAAAAACACCAACCCAAAACAAATAAACAAATGTGGGTTCCCAAAGCGTGTGATGAAAAATGTAGAGCCAAATATCTTGAGTGAGCAGCTTTGATATCGCAGGCGCTCCATGTCATGTCGCCATGATGAAGAATGCAATGTTACGTTTACTTCCTTAAAATCTCATGTTGCCTTTGGATCTTGGTATTTTGATAGTGGTTGTTCTAGACATATGGCAAAAAGTGCGGTGAGAATTTGAAGGAATATGTGAGTATTAATGGTGGATCAGTGACCTATGGTGGTGGTGCAAAAGGGAAAATTGTAGGTAAAGGAACATTGAACGTTGAAGGCCTTCCAAACCTCAAAAATGTTTACCATGTGGAAGGTCTTAAGACAAACCCGGATCGGCAAGATAAGTCATTGTGTGATGATGATCTTCGTAAGTAAGATTTGACAAACATTCTTGTGAAGTCCTTGATCATAATAACAAATGTCTTCTGACGAGTTTAAGATCGCCGATAACTGCTACTCAACAATACAATTCGTGTCAAAAGCAAGTCTTGATGTAATGCATCTCTGGCACCGTAAAACTTGGTCACATGTAGCCGTAAGCTCGATGAGCTCGTAAACAAGGCCGTTAAAGGATTACCAAATTTGGAAAGGAACTACTCAAAGGTATGTGGATCGTGTCGTGCTGTAAACAAACCAAGGCTTCACATCTTCCCATCACACACAATGCCCACTTCTAGATGTTCGGAGATGATCTTCACACCGACCTTACGGGTCCCATGAAGTAAAGCCTAGGTAAGAAAAAATATACCTTTGTTTGTGTAGATGACTTCTCTAGATATACTTGGGTAATATTTTTAAAAGAGAAGTCCGAAACTTTTGAGGCTTTCAAAATTTGCCACACTTGAACTTGTATGATCTAAAACTTGTTAGATTAGATCGCATCATGGCACGGAATATGAAAATGCATCCTTTTCTAATTATTGTGCCCAATGGTATTTCACATGAATTCTCTTCTTCCAAAACTCCACAACAAAATGGAGTGGCGGAGAGAAAGAACGTGACATTACAAGAAATGGCTAGGGTAATGTTACATTCAAAAAATTTGGCTAAAAGATTTGGGTCAAGCATTAAACACCGCTTGTCACATTGGAAATAGTCTTCGAGACGTGTAGCACAATGACACCACGAAATTTTTCTTGGGAAGAAACCTACCTTGAAATATTTTCATGTGTTTGGGTGCGTGTGTTATTCAAGCCAATGATAGAGATCAACTTTCAAGTTTGACTCTAAGAGTGATAAATGTGTTTTTATGGGATATTCCACAAATAGTCGAAAGCATATAGAGTTTTAATCTTCTGAACTAAGACTATTATGGAATCCATGAACATTGTCTTTGATGATTTAAGCGGTCTTGGTCACAAAACTTCGAGGAAGATGTTTCAGGATTTTGGATTTCTGAGACTTTGATCCGAAATGATGTCAATCCAGAGTTCAAATGAAAGTCATACCGATCTGTGGTTCAGTGGAAAAATTCGGGATGTTTCAAATCTTCTTCAGGATGTTGCAACATCGGAAGAAACAATGACCACGAATCGGCAGAGATGAAGTCCTGAACCAATTCAAATCGGGAAGATGATCACCAGATTGACTTAACAAGAAATTGATGTTCCAAGCAAGATTCGTAAAAACCATCCACTCACACAAGTTATAGGTAATGTACAAGATGGTGTGTCAACAAGAAAGAAAGGTAAAGTGGACTACAAGAAACTTGCATGCATGACCACATTCGATTTGATGATATACATGCCTTATGTTTTGTTTCCACTTGTGAACCTAAAAATGTGCAAAGAGGCCCTCAAAGATGAAAGTTGGATAAATGTTAAGAGGAACTAGATCAATTCACAAAAAATGATATTTTGGTATCTATTTCCAGACCCACTTCAATAAATGTTATTGGAACTAAATGGATTTTCAAAACAAA